>OU342742.1:329132837-329463220 GCA_910589775.1 Avena eriantha | reverse complement strand
CTTGCATACTTAATATTTATATGATGCATGCTTCAATTGATATCATGTAATGTATAGTTTGAAAGGGCTTGGCGCGCTGATCGATTTAGACATATTTTTTGTCAAATTCGGAAATTACGGAACAATAGTTATGAATTTATTAAGAAAAAGGCATTTTATTGGCGTTTATTAATTCGAAAATTATAATGTTCAGAAATTATTTTAAATAGCATATTAATATTCCTTGCATTTCTGACTAGAAAACATATATCATTTGTATTATTTGAAAATATGAATTTGAAACGTTATTAAATGCAAAATAATTTAAAGGGGTCAAAGTCAAAGGTTTGACTAGCCAGGGTCAAGTCTGGTCAATTTGAAACCCGATTTGAATTCATATTAGAAAATAGTTCATATTTCATTTTATGACTTTTACCAAAATCAAACAATTTAAAACATATGAATAATTTATGTTTAAACATATTTTGAAATTTTATCTGATTTAGAAAAAATTTACTAGGACTTTTCTCACTCGGGACTTTTCTACACATGGTCACACACAGGTGGGGTTGAAGGGGCACATGTCTACTACGGGCACACGCCATCTGGGGTGCAACACGTGTCGGAGTAGGTTGCGGGTTGATGAGCGATAAACTCTAGGGGTCCTTTTGGAAAACCTTCAAAGAGAATCTGACAAAATTGAAACTTTGATAATGTATAGCAAGCTGTGTCTGACTTTGGTTGAATATGGCAAGCAAACCGAGGAGAATCTCGTGATGTTGCAAAACGAGAAACTAAGAGGGTACTACAGCCTATAACTTTCATTCTAGGAGATTCATTAGAGAAGGACTACATCGGTCAGGAATCCTCGATGAACAAATGGGCTAGATGGTTTGTGTCTGACGGAAACCTTTAGCCTTCGCAGGGAAAACCAGCCATCTTCCGGTGACGAGGGTAACAGATCTACTATGAATCTCACGATGTTTCCAAAATGAAAAATGAAGTTCACACTATGTCCTACAAGTTTCATTCAGGATGATTTTCTAAAGGAGGGTTGTGTCAGACAGGATCTCTCGCAGAACAGGGGCGGTTCAGGCTGCATGGTGATGCTCTCTGAGAGCAGCTGATGCGCGCACTGGCGCAACACAAACAACGCAGGGAGGCTGGGTGCATGCTAGGCAACCAGAGAGGGGAGAGGAAAGCTCACTAGGGCACGCGCTGGCTAGGAGGGATCGGGGGCGAGGCGGCCGATGGGGATGACTCCTAAGGAGACCGCCGTTAAGGTAGCGAGGACATGAGCTTCTCCTCCTTACGTCCAAGCGGCCAGGGGCTCGAGTAGGCTGTCGTCCACTACAGCTAGTAGGGAGAGAAGTAGGCGGCAGCGGTGACAAGATCATCGAGAGCACGAGATGGCTAGCAGCGGTGGCAACGTGGCGTTTTCTTGTGGAGAAAGAAGGTGGAAGGGGAGGCCGATCTAGGTGTGTAACTAGCGTGTTGCATCTTTAAGGAGAGAAGGAAGGACCAGAGAGAGAGCAGGAGAGGGTCACAAGGCCGGCATGTTGATGGGCATGTGCCAGGCTATTTTGATTAGGACGGGGAGGGGCAGGTGTGGTCATGCTGCTATTGCTAGCACACGTGACGTTGGCTTGCTTGCTGCTGCTAGGTTAGTTGGGTGGTGCATCAGGGCTGGGTCCTATCGGGTAGTTAGGTGGGTTCATGTGTATGGTTAGTTTAGCTAGCTAGGAAGTTTAGGGTTTAGTTTGGAAGGTAATATATGTTTTCTTCTCTTTCTATTTTTATTTGTTTGAGTGACCTTCAAACGCTTGTTTCGAATTCAGCCATGCAACAACTTCAAAAGAACCCATGCAAGAAAGATAAAGAAAGAACAAGGCTTGAATAGATAGGTGCAATTTACTTGGTTTTATTTGTTCTCCTTGTTTGAATTTAACAATATCATAAAACCATTTATAACCCACAAGAATTCCAAATAATGAGAGAAGAGAGGAAACTTGCATGGCCATGCATGCAGCCATTACATGTTTTATAGTGGTGAAAACCACCATAGATGGTATATGCGAAGTTTACACTCAATTTTCGAACAAAAGAATTGGAACCGAAAGAAGAAAGTTAGGAAGCCCCTTAATGGCTCTGATTTTTGCCATCTTCCATTGCATTTAAGCATCATTTTAGGTGAAGCAATTGCCAAATAAACTCTCAAGTCTTGCCACTAATGACTAATAATTTCAAAGATATGCAAATCCCTTCTTTCATTTAAGTTGTGTAGGAAATCATGGATTTTAATGTGAAATAAGGAGTCATAATGAAGGATTTTTAGGAAGTACACATGGACAAGTAATTGGAGAGGCATTCCAGGGCGTCTGCAAGCTTAACTACCACTCGTACGGGCGCGTTCCGCTCTCCCGTACCAGGTGGATACGGCTTCGTCTTGTCAAACCCTGCAACTTTCGTGCAGATGGATATATATTATGAGGATATAGCCACTGGCCAGAGCCAGCCACCATTTCTCAGATTGCATCACAACACCACCAAAGGATATCCACAGCATTGTTCATCACTTCGCCCATCCATCCATCCACTAGCCATAGCCATTGCTTTGTACTTTAGATCTCCTTGTGATTTGGCGAGCATAGTAAGAATATTTGATTTTGATCTAAGTATTTGCATGATGTTTTGTATCTCCAATCTATTTGTTATGAGTGAGTAGTCCTCACGTGTTGCGGGTTGGGGAGAAACCTCGCAACAATTATGTGCATCTAGATCATGGGAGAATTTTATTTTTTTTGGAATTGTGATTTGTATCTTTTATTTCTTTTTCTCTTGTCTCGATCTGTGGACTTGTAGGTACCCAAGATCCCATAGATTGGTAAAGGATCGAGGTGAGATACTTGGCTAGCGGCGATCTCATAGGAACCTCACTGACAGAAAGGGTAGTATGGTCTTCGCTTAGCGCCCCATTTGGGATCAACAACAACATCACCACTTAAAGCTTTAATATGTGTTTTACACTTAATAATCAGTGTACTCTCGGTTGGATTAAAGTCTATTGCTATGCCCGCTGCATCATAGGGGATCTAGAATATTAGGATGTGTTGTCCACAAGATATTATCTCCATACAAACATTATACATGACTATGCTTATTAATATCTTTCAACCCCTTTGATGTGCAGCTACAGGTGGAACTTCAACCCTGGCCTATCTCCATCCATTGATTCAAACCCGCTATAAAGTAAACAAGATTGGTCCAGTCAACTAAGGTAAAGTGAAAAAACAAAGTCTTTTAGACGTGTCCTTTTCATTACCTTTGAGCAGTGCTTTCTTAGGTTCGATTAAACCTAGGTCTAGTAGGGAAAACTTTATTATACTACATCCATGAATCTAGATCGAAGGTATCAACCCTTTTCCTGACGATGTTGCCGGGGATTTAATTGCTCTCTCCTGGTGAAGTGATTAGAGACCTTGTTTTTAGTTTTATTTTAGTTGTAGTTTAATTCTTGTTATTAGTTTACTTTCTTTTTATCTATTTGAAAATCCAAAAAAATAGTTACTTGTTATTCGTTTTCATTATTTAAAAATACCAAAAGATAAGAGCCATGGCTCAAAAGAGATTAGGGGAGTATGCTACTCCCACTGATGATTTTATTCGTGCACCAATCACTCAGCCTGCAGTTGATGTGGAAACATATGAGATAAAACCTAACCTTTTAAGTTTGGTTCAACAAAACCAATTTGGAGGTTCATCTGCTGAACATTTGGAATTGCACTTAAATACTTTTACTGAAATTTGTGACATGGTGCATATTAAGGATGTAGATCCAAATGTTGTTAAGCTAAGATTATTTCCTTTATCTCTTAGAGGAAAGGCTAAGGATTGGTTACTAGCTCTACCAAAGGGCACTCTTAAATCTTGGTAGGAATATACTAATTTGTTTATGACTAAATTTTCCCCCTGCTAAGACTATGCAGCTAAGATCCAACATTACACGTTTTAGACAGAAAGACCGTGAGCCACTAGCTCTTGTGTTGGAAAGGATGAAAGAAGCCATAATGAACTGTCCTAGTCATGGGATGGAAGAGTGTCTTATATTAGATTTCTTTCATAATGGTATTAACCCATTCTCTAAGTCTATGCTAGATACTGCAGCAGGAGGAACAATCATGGGAAAGCAAGTGAGTGTTGGAAAGAAGCTGCTTGATGCTATGCAAAATAACCATGCACAATGGCATGTGGAAAGAACCTCGAAGAGAGTAAGTTCAATTACCGAGGTACACAATCAAGAGCTTACATCTAAGGTATATGAGTTGCTTAGCTTAGTACTCCTTTTAGTCCTGCATGGAAAAATAATGATGTTAATGATGTTAATTCTATAGCTCGTACTCCTTTTAATCCTGCATGGAAAAATAATTATGCTTCCAATGTTCAAAAATATCATGCTAATCCTGTAGGAGCTCCTTATAATAATTATGATATACTAATGGAGCAAATCATGGCAATCTCCCATTTGAGCTAACTGTTAGAATATTTATACAAGCTCAAACCGGGCAAAATAATATGCTTATTAGGATCACAGAGAACCATGAAAGTAGCATAGGAAAATTATCTAACCAGGCCGTTGCAATTAGAAATGATGTGCAGGCTCTATAGGAAAGAACAAAGACCGTGGAGGCTCAGCTGGGTAAGGTAGCCGAGAGCCAAGCTCTCATACTAGCAAAGTTTGCTAGAAAACCCGACCCACATCGGGTAGAAGACCTCAAGATGATGAGGGTGGTATCCAAAGAGAAAACCTAAAGAGCTGGAATATGGCAACGCGCCAACTCAGGAATATACTGTGGAAGATCTATTGAAGATGATCACCGTTAAGAATCCAGGTATAGAACAAGGTAATGATGCTATGTACGAACTATTTATACAACAAGTAGCATGTAAGGTTCACGATTTAGCGATGGAGTATAAAAGACTAGCTGATAAGCTTCCAGCTAAGCTAGATGATATATTTGAGCCCACTCTTAAAATTAAGTTGGGGGTTAATTAGATATCCGCACTTTGTGATCTCTGTGCAAGCATCTCAACAATTTCCAAAAGTTTATTCGATAAATTAAACTTGGGGCAATTTGTTACAACTGACTTGAGACTCCATCTAGCTGATTCAACTTATAAACAAGTTGTTGCGATAAAAGAAATATAGTTGTTGAAATTAAAGGTAGTCCCGCTCTTATTGATCTTGTTATTGTGGACATGCCTAAAGATCCCATATCACCTATAATTCTAGGTAGGCAATTCCTAAGAAATACTAAAGATTTGATTAATTTACATGAAAGGAATGTGAGAATAGGGATACCATCTAGAGATCCTTTTGTAGTCCACTTCCCTAGGAAAAAAGGCCAAGCCTAATGCTGATGATGGTATAATTACTTTGAAAGCCAACTACTTTTGAGTGGGTGTTCCACGTCACAAACCTAAGTGATTGCCATCAAGGTCAAGCAAACTGACCTTAACTAGAAGCGCTTCATGGGATCCAACCCATGTGAAATTAATTTCTTTCTTTATATTTTCTATTGTATTAGTATTGTGTTAGTTTTGTTTTTTTTGTTTTTAATAAAAAGTGTTCAAGAAGACCTATGGAGAGAGAAAAGAAACAAGGTAATCCTCTATAATTTATTTTACTAACACAGGGCCTAAGAAGTATTGTTGGATCATTACTTAGTATTTTTTGCTGTTATTTAGTCCTTTGATAAGATGTGCAGAGGCGCATGGGGCTACTAATCAAATTCCTTGAATTTTGTAGTTCACAGTGTTCTTAACGACCACTGATACGGCCGGAGTGGACCGTACCGTGCGCCTGTACCACATCAATCCAAAGGGAGATAAGAGTTTTGATGTTTGCCAAAAGGAACAGTGTCGATAACGACCATTGGTATGGTCAGACGCGCCTGTACCACGTGCCTGTACCATACCCCTGAGCAAATATCAGACTTCAAGCAAAGTCGCCCCCAAGCAGCATTAAGGACCAGAAGTACGAGAACACACGCGCGTACCGAGTGCACTGCCTAGGAGTAGTCGTCGCCCCCAAGGTAAGTCACCTGGTACGGGCGGGCTCCGGCCGTACCTCCCGCCCCTACCACGTACACGACCGCCATAAGCACCCTGAGGAGGTAACCTAAAAATTCCCAAATCATTTTTTCTCTTTCTTCTTCCTCCAAACTCCAAACCACCTCCATTGGATCTTCAAATTTTCTAAATCTTCCTTCGATTCTTTGCACTCATTTGATGTAAGGTATGATTTTCCTCCGATCCTCAACTTATTTGTGCAAAAGCTTTGTTGAATCATTCATCATTGTCAATCTAGACATAGTTCTTCTTCTTGATTCAATATTGATATTAAGTATGCTTAGCATTATTTTTAGAGGAGTTTCTTTTGTAGTTAGTGTACATAATCACTTATGCTATGTTTCTATTGGACCAAAAAAATTATTAGCAATCTTTATTTACTTTATCTTGTTTTTATTTATTATATGAACACGAGGATACGTACACGTGAGATGGCTACGGAATCCTCCGCACCACCCGTTGATAGGTTAACCCTCTGAGTCACTTGGTATCGAGTTCAACGAGGAGTTCCATCTGAGCCGTTTCAACGTCTCAAGATTTGAGAGATCAAGTCCACCAAATGGCGTATCCTTATATCATGAACCAACTTGGCATTCGTGGTGATTTTGATTAACTTTACAACAATGTTGGTTTGTACAATTTTGTCTTTCAGGATGTTGCGACATATCGCCGCTTGATACTTGAGTTCTTCAGCACCTTGATGCACACGGTGGATCCATATGGTTGTTCCGAGGAACAAAGGCCCGAAATTGACCGAATCAAATGCCGCCTTATGAACTTTGAGTACACTTTAACACTCAGGAAATGTTCTCAATGCTTTGGGTTTCCCAACAACACCACCGATGTACGCACAACTACCTTTGTTTTAGATCCTTCCCCTTTGCAATATATTAATTTGATGAGAATTCGTGAAAACACACCTAAGGGGAACCAAATTCATCATCCTATTATTCGATATTTATTCTATGTGATTGCTAACACATTGCAGACATGTGGTGAGTTTACTAGAGTTAATGAGAAGGACATGTTGATCCTTGCAAAAGGTGCCCTTATCAATTGTAACTTAATGCCAAATTTGTACACTCTACTTGTGTTTTACCTTAAGTATCAGGCTCTTCAATTAGGAAGACCATATGTGGAGGAGGAGTTGTGATCGTTCTTGCAAACGCATTTCACATCAACCGAGTAACATCCAACCATTGACTGGAGGTAACCGTCTCGGTCTTTCTACTCTAAGAGGATCTGGTATGATTCAAAAATCATGGTAGATATTGCTTCAATATAGATGGAGCGGATCACTTGATATCAACTCCTTTGCCTAACAGTTTATTCTATATCGAGGATGGATGTTTGCATTATGATGAGCGGGTTGAAGCTAATGTACCCCAACAAGAAATGACCGTGGGAGGAGGAGAAGATGAAGAAGTAGAACAAGGAGGACCCAAACAACTTTTGCAGCCACTAAACTACTACACCACCCCCGTGAAGACATCTATGCACTCAAAAGAAATATTCAAAACATGAACAACCTCTCTATCAACCTTCGAGATGCCACTGCCAGCCTTGCTACCCAGTTCCATGATTGGAGCAGCCAATGGAACGTGGGACATTATCCACTGCCACCACAATGAGTAGCAGAAGCACTTTCAAAATCCTGAGCTTGGGGATGTGCTCCCCCTAGAAAATTTATTTATGTAATAACAAGGTTGTACTCCAGCTCCTTGGGAGCTTTGAAACACTCGGGTTGGCTTGTTCCAACACTTTGATTTTTTCCTTTGCTATCGATTTAGTTTATTTTGTTTCCATTTGTTTTTTTTAATCCCTTGATTGGTCGCAAGTTCTTTTCTTTTCTTTAATCCCTATCCTCAAAAATACAAAATATTTTTCCGTTTTTCATTTTTTTCGTAAACATGGATTCATACTTTGCCTCTTTGCTTTACTATCATTTTGAGAATAATCGTGTTTGAATTTTGAAGGAACACATCCCTGTAATGAAGAGGATCATGAAGTCACTTATGAGAGGTATGTCATATGTCTCCCACTTATGAAGTTTGAGTTGTTTATCTTAGTTGGTTGATTTGCTAAGATGTCATGCTAGTGGGAAGTAATTTAATATGGTTAAAGTAAGGCTTTTTATTGGTATGATGATTATTTGTTGAAGCTCTTGCTCTAGTTCTTTTAGTTCACCGAGTCTTCCTTTGGAAATAAAAATGCGAAACAAGTACAATAAGAAAAACTCTGAAATTTACGACTTGTTTGATGAATGATTGACTTGAGAGTATACCCTTGATGATACTTAACCTCATATATATTTTGATGGTCTTGACGACACTCATGAAAGCAAGGGCCGGAGGACACCACCGTCGGCACCCTCCCGAAGGGACCATCCTCCAGGACCCCGACCTTCTCGAGCAGCTTCTGCACGACCGGAGACCTCCTGGAGATCCCCAAGGCTCCAGCGTCCTTCCGGCATTCTCACGGTCAACATGCATGCCGTCCCGAGCCGGCGCCGGCAAGCCCCGACGCGAGCCCCACAGGCGCTCTCGCGTCGTCAATCCCGTCTTTAATCGGATGGCCATGGGCGCCCCATACCTCTTCGACTCGTCGAGCCGCTGACGGGTGGGCCCCGCTTGACAGGCCGTTCAAAGCTCTCTCCCGCGCGTGGTGATGCCCTAACGGGCCGACTTTGCTCTAAGTGGCCCATTTCGCTGCGAATTCAACCTAAGCTGCTCGTCCTAGTTTTTCTTTTATTTAAACGGTTTTCCAGATCTAGAATTAGGCACCCCAGTTTAAATCAAAATGAAAATTAAAAATGGCGAGTTATGCCCAAATATAAATTTACCCCTGTGACCACGTGTTTTATAAAACATACAGACCAAACCACTAGCCTCAAATCATTTTGGTTATTTATTAGCAATAAATCTTGTAGATAGTACCTTTATCAATCAATAATTCTTCTAGGGAGTTTCACAGATCCAAATGGTATGAAACAAAGTTCCCCTGAAACTATTGTGCTATACCTACAAGTTAGCCTTTATCCCAAGTCAAGGTGAACTATGGTTTTACCTTAGTGGAAATAACAAGAACAAGCCTTATCTGCCTCTAGAAATTTTTCTAGGACAAACGATAAGGGGTATTGACCTAATCCCAACTCTAATTGGTTTGTTATGCAAATACACACAAAAACCTAGGATATCATAATTTCTGGAGCCACTGTTGATTTTTAAGGATTAAACAGTTATGTTTATAATGTTCTCACTAGGTAAATCACTACAGTAGATCTGCAAGTCCAAATAAGTTGATTCCAATTTCTACATAAAGGTATTCTAAATACCTACCATGTGTCCTTGGAATAAAATCAAAATCTTCTGTAGATTAAATCTAGTGAAAAATACAAAACAGTTCCAGAACAACATTTGGAAATATCCTGAGGGCATTCTGGTATTTCTTTTGACTTGATTCCAACTCTCAGTGAAAAAGTACATCAATCCCTACCTAACCATCCAAGGAAATAATATTTGGACCTCCATAACTTCTCTGGTGAATTATTTCCTAAAACTAGAGCCTTATTCACTAGAAACATCATTATAAATCAATGGAAATTGATAATTTAGTGAAACCACTTTTGTTGGTTTCATTTTATCAATACCCATATGCTGGTATCATGTTTTTACAATGGTACCTTATAGAATATGTCCTTGGTCCAAAAACCCCTCTTAGGTAGTTCCTTGGCTATGTATCCTAAGGGGATTCTCTTCCATATTTTCAAGATGAGGCCAATCTTATTAAATCCATTCCTCCTCAGACCCAATGATTTGTGAACTTGTATTGTTCATTGTTTGCTGTATGTATTGCTGCTTGTATGACTTGTGATTGATTGTGGCTTGGTTTGCTTGCATGTGGTGTCGGGACGACGATAGTTGCGATGAAATCAGAGAGCCGAAGAAGTGGTAATTATTATTGGTATTATTGGGTATTCTAAGAAGAAGTCCAGGGACAATTATGCCATATTGCCTACCATCAGGCAAGCCACCTTCTTGCTCATACGCCTTGTCCTACTGTTTTACTTATGCATTTTTTATCTACGGTTTATTAAAACTGCACGGTTTTGCTATATGTTGATGTATATACGGTAGTGGTTTGGCACCTCCGAACTAGTACTCTACTGTACTACTGAGTGTAACCCCCTTGATGACACCTACTTGCCCCTAGTATGATAGATGGTGCAATACACCATACCCTTTGGAGACCCCCGATTTAGCGGAAGCAAAGCTAGAGGATGGGAAGACCCCGGAAAAAGTTTTACCAATTGTTTTATGATAAAACCTTGGTGAGGTGGGACCTCACAAGATTTGTTGAAAAAAAAAGGTTTTGATTTACAAAATGCTGAAGGAAAGCTAGAGGAAAACGGTTTACAAAAACGCACCTAGTTCTTTGCAGTTTAGCTATAACAACTTAACCCTGTGCAACCACATTACTCTAGAATGGGACAGGGGTGGATTTGATGGTTGTTTATTCTGGTATAAGCTGCCTCGTAACTACTACAGGGGATCGCGATCCCTGGAGGGTGGGCCTTCTCTAGACAAGCGGTCCATGTAGGACATCGACCGAGAGAAGGAATAAAGGGTTTACGGACCTCCACGCGTTACTATGAGCCCCTTATTGAAAGCGCCCACAATGTAAAGTGTAAAATGCGCTCCGGTTGGTCCTCGGTAACCCGACGTCCTGGTTTTGAGGGGAATAACACTTATAGGGTAGGCACTTATGCTGGAGTGGGCATCCAGAGAGTCTTGATCGGTTACTCGACCCATGATCAGTGTAGATCAGGGTAGTGTACCCGGATGATGTGGGGAAAGTGTACAACCTATGCAGAGTGTAAATCTATTCGAATAGTCGTGTCCACGGTTATGGACGGGTTGGACAAACTTCTGTAGAGCGGTGCTGGTTTTGTTTTCAAAAAGGATTTCAGAAAAGAGATGGCTTTGGAAATGTTTTGACCATGGGATGGTCGGAAAGGAGAAAGGTTTTGACCATGGGATGGTCGGAGGAAAAAGGAAGGAGTTTGGTCGTGGGATGACCGGAAGAAAGGAACCAATGGGTGACCCAATCCTAATGTTTTCTAAACTTTTCAAAAAGATTTCTAGAATGTTTACCAAAGTTTTCAACAAAGATATGTAGAAGCTATATCTACAAGAGAAACTATTTGAGAAAAGAACCTCTCTTGGAGCCCTCACCACAGCCATATATCCTCTTGCTATTATTCTATTAAGGTGGTTGCGAGTACATTCAAAGTACTCACTAGCATGTCCCTGGCTATTAACTTGGTAATAAAGATGATTGACGATTGCGAGCTTAGTATTCAAAGTCATCTCTCATTGTGCCCTGTGGTTAGCATATCTTGGTGAGTATATAAGTTCCTTGTGCTCTATTTCTTGCGTTATGTTCATCTATCTATTATTATTCCTTGAGTTCTCTTATTCTTGACTACATTATCATGTCTATGCTTCTCTTGATTAATTATATCTGCAATTCATATCTATATCAGTATCATAGCCTTGATCATTTTCAGGATGTTTGTCACTTGTTTTGCATGCCTCCTGAGCTTGATTTACTATTTGACCATGATCATAATATCTATTCTACATATATTATCTTATCGAATCTTTCTAAGCTCGTTCATGACTAATGGCATATAAGTATGACTTCTTAGGAACTTGATACTTGTTGATGTGCCATGCTAACTGATCATGTGATCGTGGTTGTATGCATAACAGGGATTCTTAGAGGTTAATCAAGGGCCCCACAACTTGGTATCAGAGCCATCCTGACTGTAGGAGAACCTTAGTTAGCATGGTCGCTAGACAGGAACCTTATTTTGAAAACCCGCTTTTGAAAACTAGTTTCCCAATGAGTTTCAAAAGTTCTACTTCTTCACTTACTCTAAGTAAATGCTTTCAAAAATGGTTTCCTCTAACTCTCGTCCAAACTTCAAACCTACGGATTTTAAATAACCAGGATGTAGAACCCGGTGAAGACAATGAGAAGAAGATGAAGACAAGAAACTACCAGTAAGCACAAGGAGACTACAATATCGCTCTACCGGGAGAATCCTCACACTCAGAAGCTATCGGATGTTGCCCTATAAAATAAGCGTCCAACATATGACAAGGCTTCATCTGCAAGATGTGACTCCGACTTGAAGAAAGACGATATATAGGGTCAATAGTCCTAAAAATAGGATCCCCCTACATCGCGAGTAGTTAACTCCATGGTCCCTAGCGTTGGCCGTGTTTTCTTGCCGAAGTGCATCCTGTGCTGCTTGATGTGTGTTGTCTGCCGAGGACATTGCAATCCCCTCACTCTGTTCGCCTTGTTTGTATGTTCTGGTTTCCTTTGGCCTCCTCAAATACGTGACTCAAGGAGCAATAACCAACCTAGTAACTCAGGAAATCCCTGTGTTAGCTATCAGTAATGAGACCCAGATTAATCTCGCGAGTATATGAGAGGAAAGGCATGGCAAGAACCAGGAGTTCAGCATCGTCAAGTTCGAATCAACTTGAAGATTTCACCTCAGCAGGATGGCATACCTCTTTAAACTCACCTCGCAAGACTCGCACTCCCTTGTTCCTCAGTCTACTACAACAAGAATTCCGTTGAAGCTGGAAGTCGATCACATAAGGATCCTCAATATCCACAGGAAACCATCAAATAAGTCAACCAAGACAAGAACTGAAGACCTAACTACGCTGACCTCCGGTATATCAGACCTTCTAACCACCTCAGGAGACTAACTATTCTAGTCGACCCTACCCAACCAAACGATAAGTTCCGCACCAGAAGGACAAAATAGTCCAAACACCCGAAGACGAGGATGCATGAAGACAACGAGTCCACTCCGCCCTCAAACAGAAGCAACACAAGAGATTCGAGTAAGGACCTCATCTCCGACGCTGACTGCATCAACCCTGACTAAAGACTAGCCAGGAGGTCATGAACCGCTAGCTTGCCCTGAGCTAACTCCATAAGGCTTCATTAGGAAACCACCCTCACAAAGGTTTATAGAATAGGGCGTTCCTCGACGACCTTAGCTCAAGACTCCGGGAAGATACAACCTTCCGCTAACATTAGGCCAACACTCCAAGACAGAAGATCCGCACCCTTCTTCATGAACCTTAGTGAAGCTCTAAGGAGGAAAGACTGCGTCTTTCCACTCAATCTTCAGAAGACTGTCTACCAGAAGGTACCTTGGGAAATATCCTCGGATCCGAAGTTTTTCCGCCAAACAACAACCCATGAGTATCCGAAGATAAACTAACTGAAGATTCTATGAAGTCCCTCACAACTTCAGCTGAAGACCCACCCAAAGGACCGCAGAATCGCCAACCGTGCAGTTCCAATCGCTTAGAAGACGTGAGACTCCAACAACTTCCCTAGGCCAAGTACGAATACGAGTAGTATATATAAGCTCTATAAGACATAGCTTCGTGGACACCATCTGAAGATTCAATGACTTCAAGAAGGAAGGACTATGTCAACTCTCTGATATATCCCAGTTTAATCCTAAGGGGGAAAGACTGCGTCTTTCCCACAAAAATAGAGTAACTCTTTGCTAGACACAAACTCAAGAGTCCCGACCCTAACATCGTTAATTAGGATACGCTACGACCCCAAGGAAGAGTTGTTAATCATTAGAGAGAGGTACTCCCAGCTGTAGATTCTATCCTCGGACGAGTACTCCGAAAAGTTCAGCATCGAGATAGTCTGCCCAGTCTAAGCCATCGAGATATAGAGCCCGGAAGGAAATAAGGTCATCCCTCGCAATCAGTACTAAACTCTGCTCAACTCTCCATGCATCCCGGAAGACTGAAGCTCAACTTCATCAATGAAGTAACCACTTTCAAAGACGGAGTCCGTAAGATAGTACGCGTAAGACACCTAGTATCAACCGACTCAAATCCCCCTAACTTACTTCTCTGGAATCTCGGGACGAGATTCATTTAAGGGGGAAAGTTCTGTAACATCCCAATTTCAGTAACCCTAATTAGTTGTCCAAAATGCTAAAATCAGGGGGGACAAAAACTTTTTCTTGTTTAGTGCTGATGTGTTTGCTTGTTGTTTGAATATGCTTATGCATATGAATGTGTATTAGATGATATACTCCATACCTTAACCCCAGTTGACAAAACTACTTCCCAAAACTATCTTGGCTTAATTTCCATATTCCAAATGTTCTGGCATTTCAAAACCTGAGCCAAGAAGCCTTTGCAAACCAACTATTTAGTAGCTTCTATTTCCCTAAACTATGGAGAGCACCTATTATAATCTCCTTATGTTTTATAGACAGAACCTTCAACCATTCTTATCTCTAGATTTCTCAAAAACCTCCTTTTTAAAGCTTTTGAATTCTACTCTTGGTAGAGATACCAAGGACTCTCATCTTATTCAAAATCCACCTCTTCAAAATGCCTCAATCTTACCTCAAGCCAGGCTTGATGGTAACCCCCATAGTGGATTTGCTTAGGTTATAAGATCGATGTTTGATGAGTTGCCTTGATCTGATGTTTAGATGAGTTGCCTTGATCTGCTGTCTGATGAATTGGCCTTGATCTGCTGTTTGACTTGTTTGCTTAGAAGTAGTATGAGCTACCCTAGGACCTCATCCTCTAGGATCAAGGAACCTTAAAATAACCCAAACCTTAATCAAGAATACAATCTGGATCTAATCTCTAGATACTAGGTGACCATCTAAAACCCTTTAAGCAGATCAGTTCTGTAGTGATCCATTCTAGAAGCCTATAAGTCTACGAGGACCAATATCAGCATGGATCCCTTCTACTCAATCTACTCTTCAACCACATCCACTTGATGATTCTTTGGTACCTTGCAACCCATCAAAATCATCACCACCACATTCTAGTCAAAAACGCTAAATCTGCCAAATTTGGCTAAGTCTGGAAAACTATTTCGAACACCACATTTTTGAATGTCTCCCTTTCTAAACCGTTGTGCATTTTTGGTAATGCACTTGAACCACCATGTTAACCATCCTAAGTACTACCAAGTACCACTCTTTCCCTTGGTTAGATCATTTTCCCAACCCACTTGTTCTTGATAGTTTTGTAGGCAAGAAAATAACCTTTCCTGCAAATCTAGTCAACATGCCTACTTTATCAGAAGCTCACACCCATCATACAACCTTCTATGGACCAACTCTTGGCATGCTGTGTTCTACTCTTATAGGTCTATCAACATCTACTTCACTTGTTCCAAGTGGATCTCTGTGCTCCTTAAACCCACATGGTTTATAAGGCATCATGACTCACCTGGTATGGCAGCCTTATTTCAACAAAGTTTGCCATCACTCCCAGACCACCTCAGATGTAACCAATCCAACCTCCTTCTGCCATGATCATCCATATAACTTGGTATAACTATCCATCTATGCCATGCCCCAAGGGGAGATCTCAACTCCAAGATACAACCATGTTTTGATGGTATAAATTAACATCACCCTAGATCATTAATCTAGGGTATTCCACCAAAATCAACTTGGATTCTCCAATCCCAATGTTGCAAATGCTTGCTACACCTTGTATACAACATCTACCTTTAATAGACAAATTCTTCAGAACCTCTTCCACAAGGGAAAGTTTGGATCTTGCCAAATCACTTTCCCAACTTTTAGCGCATTTGAGATCCATCCATCATACCCTATCCTCCCACTTCAAAAATAAATATTTTTGAAGAGTTTTAATAATTCTTTTTGCCTATTTTTTAATAGGACAAAATGATAAAATAAATGTTTTAAATACTTTTAATCCCCAATAAATCTTGGGAAAATTCTCCTAAGTGTGTATTCACATTTGGGACCACCTCACATCAAAATCCAACTATTTCCAATGTAAATTTATCAAATGATCTCCAATACTTCATTTCTACACTATTTGAATAAATGGATTTAAGTGGACTAAACTTCTATGAAAATCCCAAACAAATATTGGAGATGTATCTTAACCTTTCCCCTCTACCAGTACCCTTAACTCACCTTGCAAATATAAAATTTGGAGAACTTGACCATGATTATTCTATATGGCAGATTTAGACTTTTATCAACCTTAAACCAAAACCCAACCAAACCCTCACGAAATGTGGGCATTTGACCACCACAGCAACTCTAACACCCCCTGGTCATGTGCACTGTATCAAATACCGTAGCACACCCCCTCCCCTTGTCTTTTGCTCTTGGAAACAGAGAAAAGAGATAAGGCATATCTTGCAAAAGATCTTGCACAATAAAAGCAGCGGCTGCAACACGCCTCACCTCTCCCTATGGTCGTGTCCCTGCCTCCCCACCACCGCTCCACCGCCCCTCCTGCCCTATCCCCTGCTCCCTCCTTTGATCATGTCCAAAATGGACCAAGACCACCATGGACCATGTCCCTCTCGGATAAGAAGGCTCCTGGCCACCAAAGACTCCACCCTCTTCCTCATTCCACACTCCCACTACCTCGCACAGGCTCCAGATACAGATCCATGGCTCCCCATCCCCATGGAAAAAGGAGGAAAGCTCCTATCCGCCTTCTTCGAAGGGTTGACAATGTCCTCGCCCCAAGCCACTCTTTTCCTCTCTCTCTATTGATTCATGACCCCCTCGCGCCCTAACCTACCTCCCCTCTCTCTCTCGTTCCAGGAAGGGCCGGAGGCCACCATCGCCGGCTCCCACCCGAAGGGACCATCCTCCAGCGAGCCCGAGCTTCTCTAGCAGCT
This sequence comes from Avena eriantha, assembly GCA_910589775.1. Lineage (NCBI taxonomy): Eukaryota > Viridiplantae > Streptophyta > Magnoliopsida > Poales > Poaceae > Avena > Avena eriantha. The sequence goes on along the minus strand of OU342742.1, from coordinate 329,446,345 downwards.
TCTGCATGACCGGAGACCTCCTGGGGCTCCCCAAGGCCCAGCGTCCTTCCGGCACGCTCACGGTCTACATGCATGCCATCCCGAGGCGGCGCCGGCAATCCCCGACATGAGGCCCATGGACGCTCTCGCGCGAGCTAAGTCCCCGCATCGAACCCGGACCCGCCGCCCATCCCCAGGACTGCCTTCCTCGGCCGCGTCAATCTACGCATTCCCTAGCCCCTCTTTGGCACAGGTAAGCCCTCCTTGAGCTCCCCCGAGGCTACCCTAGGGTTCTCACGCGCCGCCATTCCGCGGAGGTGGACGACGGGCTCTGCGTCGTCGATCCCATCTCTAATTGGATGACCAGGGGAACCCCATACCTCTTCGACTCGTCGAGCCGCTGACGGGTGGGCCCTGCTTGACAGGCCGTTCAAAGCTCTCTCCCGCGCGCGGTGATGCCCAAATGGGCCGGCTTTGCTCTAAGTGGCCCATTTCGCTGTGAATTCCAACCGAGTTGCCCCTCCTAGTTTTTTTTTATTTAAACGCTTTTCCGGATCTGGAATTAGGCACCCTAGTTTAAATCAAAATGAAAATTAAAAATGGCGAGTTATGCCCAAATATAAATTTACCCCTGTGACCACATGTTTTATAAAACATACAGACCAAACCACAAGCCTCAAATAGTTTTTGGTTATTTCTTAGCAATAAATCTTCTAAATAGTACCTTTATCAATCAATAATTCTTCCAGGGAGTTTCACAGATCCAAATGGTATGAAACAAAGTTCCCCTGAAACTATTGTGCTATACCTACAAGTTAGCCTTTATCCCAAGTCAAGGTGAACTATGGTTTTACCTTAGTGGAAATAACAAGAACAAGCCTTATCTTCCTCTAGAAATTTTTCTAGGACAAACCATAAGGGGTATTGACCTAATCCCAACTCTAACTGGTTTGATATGCAAATCCTACAAAAATCTAGGAGATCATAATTCCTGGAGCCACTGTTGATTTTTAAGGAATTAAACAGTTCTGTTTACAATATTCTCACTAGGTAAATCACTACAGTAGCTCTGCAACTCCAAATAAGTTGATTCCAATTTCTACAGAAAGGTATTCTAAATACCTGCCATGTGTCCTTTGAATCAAATCAAAATATTTTGTAGAATAAATCTAGTGAAAAAGACAAAACAGTTCTAGAACTGCCTTTGGAAATTTCCTGAGGGCATTCTGGTAATTATTTTGACTTGATTCCAACTCTCATTGAATAAGTACATCAATCCCTACCTAACCATCCAAGGAAATAATATTTGGAGATCAAGAACTTCTCTGGTGAATTATTTCCTAAAACTAGAGCCTTATTCACTAGAAAATTCATTATAAATCAATGGAAATTGATAATTTAGTGAAACCACTTTTGTTGGTTTCATTTTATCAATACCCATCTGCTGGTATCATGTTTTTACAATGGTACGTTATAGAATATGTCCTTGGTCCAAAAACCTCTCTTAGGTAGTTCCTCGGCTATGTATCCTAAGGGGATTCTCTTCCATATTATCAAGACGACGCCAATCTTATTAAATCCATTCCTCCTAAGACCCAATGATTATGAACTTGTATTGTTCATTGTTTGCTGTATGTATTGGTTCTTGTATGACTTGTGATTGATTGTGGCTTGGTTTGCTTGCATGTGCTGTCGGGACGACGATAGTTGCGATGAAATTGGTGAGCCGAAGAAGTGGTAATTATTATTGGTATTATTAGGTATTCTAAGAAGAAGTCTAGGGACAATCATGCCATATTTCTGATCATCAGGCAAGCCACCTTCTTGCTCATAAGGCTTGTCCTACTATTTTACTTATGCATGTTTTATCTACGGTTTATTAAAACTGCACGGTTTTACTATATGTTGATGTATATATGGTAGTGGTTTGGCTCCTACGAACTACTACACTACTGTAGAACTGAGTGCGACCCCCTTGATGACACCTACTTGCCCCTAGTATGGTAGATGGTGCAATACACCATACCCTTTGGAGACCCCCGATTTAGCCGAAGCAAAGCTAGAGGATGGGAAGACCCCGGAAAAAGTTTTACCAATTGTTTTCTGATAAAACCTTGGTGAGCTGGGACCTCTCAAGATGTTGTTGAGAAAAAAAGTTTGGTTTTACAAAATGTGGAAGGAGAGCTGGAGGAAAAAGGTTTTCAAAAACGCACCCGGTTCTTTGCAGTTTAGCTATAACAACTTAACCCTGTGCAACCACATTACTTTGGAATGGGACAGGGCTGGATTTGATGGTTGTTTATTCTGGTATAAGCTGCCTAGTAACTACTACAGGGGATCGCGATCCTTGGAGGGTGGGCCTTCTCTAGACAAACGGTCCATGTGGGACATTGACCGGGAGAAGGAACGAAGGGTTTACGGACCTCCACGCGTTACTATGAGCCCCTCATTGAAAGCGCCCACTGTGTAAAGTGTAAAATGCGCTCCGGTTGGTCCTCGGTACCTGACGTCCTAGTTTGAGGGGAATAACACTCATAGGGTAGGCACTTATGCTGGAGTAGGCATCCGGAGAGTCTTGATCGGTTACTCGATCCACGATTGGTGTAGATCAGGGTAGTGTACCCTGATGATGTGGGGAAAGTGTACAACCTCTGTAGAGTGTAAATCTATTCGAATAGCCGTGTCCACGGTTATGGAAGGGTTGGACAAACTTCTGTAGAGCGGTGCTGGTTTTGTTTTCAAAAAGGATTTCAGAAATGATATGGCTTCGGAAATGTTTTGACCATGGGATGGTCGGAAAGGAGAAAGGTTTTGACCATGGGATGGTCGGAGGAAAAAGGAAGGAGTTTGGTCGTGGGACGACCGGAAGAAAGGAACCAATGGGTGACCCAATCCTAATGTTTTCTAAACTATTCAAAAAGGTTTCCAGAATGTTTACCAAAGTTTTCAACAAATATATGTAGAAGCTATATCTACAAGAGAAACTATTTGAGAAAAGAACCTCTATTGGAGCCCTCCTATTACCATAGCCATATTGCATATCCTCTTGCTATTATTATTCTCTTCAGGTGGTTTGCGAGTACATTCAAAGTACTCACTGGCATTGTCCCTGGCTATTAACTTGGTCAGATATCAAGAAGAAGATGACATTGGCGACTCTACGAGCTAGGACATTCTCCTAGTTAGTTGCCCGTAGGTTAAGGCATGGCTCGGGCTCGACGCTTGATGAAGTTCCGCCGATGTTTATTGATTTAGCCATAATGGCATATAAGGTATGACATGTATTCGTTATGTATTGGATGTTTACTTTGATACTTGTCGGTTATGTGCGATGACTAACTGATCATGGGATCATGGTTGTATGCATAACAGGGATTCTCACAGGATTAATCCGGGGGCCCCACAGTAGTAGTAATATTTTAGGATTATATCCTCATACATCACTCAACAAACCATCAAGCGGAAGCGGGAAACATAGATCCGAGTATGGATTAAGAGTCGAATAGGCATAAGATGCTACAAAAATAAGCACATTCCCACCCACAGATCTTAGAGATCTCCATCCCCGTAATGACTACGCAAGAGGGTCGTTGCCTACATCATCGGCCTCGTCGACATTGTAGCCTCCATATAGATATACCTGGCAACCTAATCAATATTTACGGTGTGAGGCCCTAGGGCACTCAACAAGTCTTTATGCATCTAAAGGGAACAACCTGGGGGTGACTTAACTGCAGCAAAAGATAATTATCTAAATAGTTCTATAGAGACATGAGAAGGCGAAAGAACATCCCATCTATTGGCAATATTATTAACCATTCCATGAGTGTTGTAGTATTTTCTAGTTATATTTTAGTCAAATTAAACATGGTACTTTAGTTATAGTTGTCTATGATCGAGAAACTATGCTCCAAGTCGTCAATAACCGTGGGCATGACTTTCAGAATGATTTACCCAGCAGGGGTGCACAAATAGCAACACACGCATGATCAACCTCAGGAAAAACCAAATAAAAAGCAACAAGGCATCACGACAAAGCATTCACCAGATTCAAAAATGATTTCTGGGGGCCTTCCCACTAAGCCACCCGCAACAAAATTGGCCAGGCTCCGAGGCAGACCCATGGTTTGTGTCGACGGATGTAAATGACTAGGAACACGAAAGTGTGACTGGGCTTGTCGATACCGCGGGACCATAGCACAAGTCCTAAACAATACAGTAGTGAACACTCTCCACAAGCAACAATAGTAAATAAAATAGTAAAGCATGGCATCAGTACATGATAGTAGTAAAGCACCAAACTAATTGTGGCCCCAAGAAATAAGATGTGAATCAAGCTCAGGCGAAGGTGGATCCATAAAGTCTCCCACATGTGGATAGTGCGATAGTCAAGGAAGAGCCATCAAGTACTTGGGTCCTACGGGACACAAGTGAGCGGTTAAAATCCAAATATCAGCTAATCTCACGGGTGCCTCTTTCTTTAGTTATTCCATTATTACACATTTTATGTTGTTTAGGTACCTCGGTAGCCACCACAGAATCACACAAACCCTACACATGCGATCCTACGACTCACATGGCTCGAACAAGTCTTGTAGCAAGGTCTAATATGATGGAGGTACAAGCTTTAGTGGGGTTTAAAAGTAGAGGATATGCAGTACTTGGGATTGCAATATAATTCGACTCGCGACACAATGATGCAAGAATAAAGATAGAGGAATAGGTGTTATATGTAATGCAAGCATGAGGAAATGCTTGTTTGTTAGCTCAACCATGGAATAACTAGGATCCCGGTAGTACTCTTGGGTGTCCCGATAACTCCCTTGCTCGGCGTCTTTCCAAAATAAAAACCAAACACACAAAGGGCCATAATAAATAAAGTGCACAATCATATGAACATGCATAACTGATGGGTTCGTAGCATGGAAAACAAAAAATTTCTACCGCAAGAACGAACAAAACCTAGATCTAATCTAGATAAAAGCCAAGATCTAATCTAATAGACATCTGCAACGAGATAGATCTGTACTAACCCTTGTAGATCCGAAAGCGTTACGAGATTGGATCTCGTGGTTTATGTAGTCGATCACTTGCCGATCTCAAGATCGAGTGGACGATACTTCCGGCGCCGCGTTCCGGCAGCGCTTCCGCAGTCGGTCACACGTACGGAGTCAAAGAAGACCTTCCTCTTCTCATTCCAGCGAGCAGCGGAGGTAGTAGATCTTCTCCACGGAATCCCAACAGCATGACGGCGTGGTGGTGGTGGTGGAGTAGAGAATTCTGCAGGGCTTCGCCTAAGCCTGAGCAGAAGAAAGCAGGAGGAGAGAGGCGGCTAGGATTGGAGTAGTGGAGGAGGGCCAGGGGTGGCGCCCCCACCCCTCTATTTAAAGGGGGGAAGGCACCATGGGGAGGTGGAGTCCTTGTAGGACTCCCCTCTCCCTTGGCCGGCGGATTGGGAGGGGGGAGGAGTCCTCCTCCCCCACGACTCCTTGTCTTGCCCCACAAGGACTCCTTGATCCTTTCTTGGTTTTTAAGAAAACTCTAAGAAATCTTCCAGAACCTTCCGGAACATTCCGAAACCTTCTAGAATCCTCATACAAATACTCTAGAACATTTCCTAACTCAGAAAATGATCCACAATATATGAATCTTATTCTCCGGACAATTCCGGATCTCCTCGTGATGTCCCGGATCCAATCCGAGACTCCGAACAACATTCGGTCTCCAACGTACATTCCATATCTACTTAAAACAACTTCGAACCTTAAGTGTGTCACCCTACGGTTCGTGAATATGTAGACATGACAGAGACACATCTCCTATCAATAACCATCAGCGGGACCTGGAGATCCATAATGGCTCCCACATACTCAACAATAACTTCGTGATCGATAGAACCATTTACATACGAAACCAATTCCCTTTGTCACGCGATACTATACTTATCCGAGGTTTGATCGTCGGTATCTCCATACCTAGTTCTACCTCGTTACTGATAAGTACTCTTTACTCGTTCCATGTTATGTCATCCCTTTTGACCCAGTCACATGCTTGCAAGCTAATTAGATGACATTCCGCCGAGAGGGCCCAGAGCATATCTATCCGTCATATGGATGGACAAATCCCAATCTTGGTCCATGCGCTTCAACACATACTTTCAGAATACCCAATGACACCTTTATGACCACCCAGTTACGAAGCAGTGTTTGATGTCATCAAAGTACCCATCCGGTGATGGTGATTAACATAACCTCATGGTCGAAGGATTAGGTTACTATGTATTTTAAAGCTTATAGCAAACGAACTTAATAACTTGATCTTATGCTATGCTTACTACGGGTGTGTGTCCATCACATCATTCTCCTAATGATATGATCTTGTTATTAACGACATCCAATGTCCATGATCAGGAAACCATGATCATCCATTAATCAACAAGCTAGTTTAACAAGAGGCTTACTAGGGACTCTTTTATGTTTACAAAACACACAAGTATTAATGTTTCCGGTTAATACAATTATAGCATGGGATGTAAACATTTATCATAAACATAAAGATATAATAATAACCACTTTATTATTGCTTCTTGGGCATATATCCAATAGTAACAAGGAAAACAAGGTATGGAATGATGGAATGATGCACAATTGAATGGAATAATATAGCAAGGCACGAGTGAGGTGTAGGAACAATAATAAAGAATTTTAATTAATTATCTGATCATGTTTTGCTCCTATAAACCTTACTGTATACTTAATATTTATACGATGAATGCTTCAGTTGATATCATGGAATGTCTGGTTGGAAAGGGATCATCGCCCTGATCAATTTCGACATATTATTTGTCGATTTCGGAATTACGGAACAATAGTTATGAATTTATTAAGAAATAGTCATTTATTGGTATTTAATTAATTTGAAAATATTAAATGCCTAGAAATTATTTTAAACAGCATATTCATATTCTTGACATTATTCTAACTATAAAACATAGATCATTTGTATTATTTGAAAATATAAACTGGAAACATATTAAATGCAAAACAATTTAAAAAGAGGTCAAAGTCCAAGGTTTGACCAACCAGGGTCAAATCTGGTCAAATTTGAATTCATATTAGAAAATAGTTCAAACTTCATTTAATAAGTTATACCAAATTCAGAACAATTTAAAAGATATGAATTAATTTAACTTTAAACATATTCTAAAATTTTATTTGATATAGCAAAATGTTCTTGGGACTTTTCTTACTCGGGGCTTTTCTACACATGGCCACATACAAGTGGCGTCTAAGGGGCATCGGTCCACGACGCGCGCAAACCAGCGGGGTGGCAACACGTGGCGGAGGCAGGGGTGCGAGTTGATGAACGACAAACTCGAGGGCCCTTTTGCAAAACCTTCACAGAAGAATCTGATGAAACGCAAACCTCGACAGCATACAAGGAGGTGCGTCCGGCTTCAGTTGAAGATGGCAAGCGAATCGCGACAAATCTCGCGATGTCACAAAAACATGAAACTAAGAGGGTATTACAACCTACAACTTTCATTCTGGGATATTCGTCGAAGGAGGACTACATCACTCAGGAATCCTCAATGAACTGAGGGGCTAGAATGTTTGGGACTGACGGACAACTTTCGGCTTTGGCAGGGAAAACCAGCTATCTTTCAGCGATGAGGGCGACAGATCTACTGTGAATCTTGTGATGTTTCCAAAACAAAAAACGACGGTCGTGGTATAGCCTACAAGTTTCGTTCAGGATGATTTTCGAGAGGAGTGATGTGTCGGTCGGGATCTCTCACGGAAGAGAGGCGGTTCAGGCTGCATGATGTTGTTGTCTAACCGATGTCTGTGGGTGGCCGGTGCACGCGCTGGTGCGACACGAGCAACATGGGGAGTCTAGGCGCATGCGGGCGGCGATGGTATGGCGAGCTAGGAAACTAGAGAGGGAAGGGGAAAGCTCACATAGAGCAGGCGCTGGCCGGGAGGGATCAGTCGCAAGGCGGGCGATGGAGATGAAGCCTGCGGTGACCTCAGATATGATGGCGAGCACGCGAGCTTCTCCTCCACGCGTCCAAGAAGTGCGGGGCTCGAGCAAGTCGTCCTCCACTTTAGCTAGGAGGGAGATAAGTAGGCGGCAATGCCGACAAGATCACCAGAAGTACATGTCAACACCCAGATTTTTAAGTCCAGATGCCTGTTATGCCGTACATCACAATCCCATGAATACCATTTTTGCGAGACATAACAGAAGTGGTACCACAGTACATCATCCATTACAAACCATAATAAAGGTCTTACAAATTAAGGATCTCAGGATCCAGTCGGAATACAATCAAAGCAGTGGAAAGTAACGTAGTAGGCTCCATCTTCATGACCATAGGCAATGCTGATGATGGGAGATGATCCTAGTTGTCATAGACCTCCTGTTGTCCATCTTCCGACTAATCCTCCTCATAGTATGGCCATGGGAATAGCCAGGTACAAAGCCATGAGTACTCTTTAAGTACTCGCAAACTAACACTAGCATGAGTAAGATAAATATTGGAAGGAACCTTAAGCTCTAGTTTTGTTTGCAAAAAGTCAGTTTTATTTCATAAGCCTTGAGGGTAAAGAACTAAGTTTATTTCTCTACATTACTTAAGTGGTAATTTAGATTTCATGTCCACAACTCTATTGTGGTCAAGTCAAAGTCATCCTTCAAGTCACAAATCATTTTGAAAACATCTAACAATGGAACAATATGGCCACTCCAGCATGTGGTACACTTTCACCACAAAATTCGATACATTCGTCAGGGGTAACCCTGAATCATCATACTTGGTATGCAGATAATCAATCCTAACCTTTCAATTACACACCCTAGTATAGGCACCTCCCCTATAATCTTGGCCTCCCAGCCATGGCCATATGCCATCCTGGGCACTGCATAGGTGGACATTCATTCACGAGGTAGCCTCAGCTCAACCTCTTCCACAAGGTTACCCATACTAAGACATATAAACTTCCAGTTAAGCCCTACCCAGCTCAGGTATTGTGATTGTACGGTAAAAATTGGAATCGTATCGCATATGAACCCAACAATCAATTTTTATCAAAGTCAAGGCTCATGCCTCATCATTTTCATCATCAAACCATTGTGTATCATAACACATGTCAAAACATTTCAATAGAATGAATCATCATTCCAAGGTTTTCATAATCATTTTTACTAAGTATTCCCATCTAAAGTAATCAAGTTTAGCTTAGCACTAGCCACTAGTATTGAGGGTATCACTATTGGGGGTACTAATGAAGTATAAGAATCCAGGACTAGTTCTATAGTCTTGATGGTATCCATCTTATTTTTCTACTAATCACAATTCATTAACTAGATAAGAAACTTTGGTAAAAGGAAAAGTAAAGCTGGTAACTAAAAGATGGGGTTGGTATAATCAAAGTTGCATAACCAAGCATGCCTAGTTCATCTGGTATAGGGGGCTTGCACAGATAGCATGCATAGTTCTAGCTTTCCTTGAGTAGTGCAGTTGTTGAAGTTCTCTTCTTCCTCCTCGAAGTACTCCTCCTCGTTGTAGCCCGGGTCGATACTAGCGTCTATAAATACATACAATATACACAATCACCAAACAACCCTTAACTATTTCTATTTAGCACACAAGGGCTCATGTTAGATGATCTAGCATCATCTCAATCATTACATGTGATAATGGCACATTTTTATTTATCTTATTTGAGAAAAGTAATTTCTACTCACTGAGAAATACTTAAGATTTAATATTCACCAATTAAAATAGTGGATCATGTGACAGATGTCATCACCACACATTCCAAAACTTGGGAATGTGATTTAAAATGGTGGTCATGCATTACAAGATTTAATATTACTATTTAATAATATTTAAGTGACTAGAAATGCCTATATATCATTCCTTCAATACTAAACCATGTTTCATATATGTGAAACCAAATCTTTTTACATATTCATGAAGAGCATGACAAATGTGATTTTTGAGAGTTGGAATCAACTCAAAAGCATTTATATTTTATTTTATAAAAATGTTTGAAGTGGAAAAAGTCTCCGTCTTGTTATTTTTTGTATAGGTGATCTATAGTTTCAATTGGTTTGAATCCAACTGGAGTGACTAGATCTTTTTAATACCTGTCCAGCAAAATTGGAATCATGCAATTTGGATTAGTACATCTATTGGAATGGAATTTTGAATATAGCTACTGAATAGGGTTTTAACTAAATAGACAAAATTCCATTTGAACTGCTGGGCTTTGCGCAGGAAAATAAATGGGCCAGCCCAACTGCATAGCACGGGCGCAACAGGCTGCTGACAGAACGGTTCCACGCGTCAGCGACTAATTCTAACCGAAACAGTATCTATCAATCTTAGCCTTACGATTAGAATGAAATCTATGGCTGAGGTTCATCGTCTAAGTCGAATGGCTCCGACGAGATTCTAAACCTAACGCGTCAGTGGGGGTCGCTTGGGACTCACCAGGGCTCCAACTAGGGTCGGCGATGGAGGCGAACGAGTTGGTCAACGACGACGGTTCGAGGGGTGGTCGTGGCAGCCCCTGGGGTGGCTCCAATCGATGGCTCGCTTTCTTCACTACAGCGGCGGACTCCGGCCAAATTACAGTGTCGTGGTGCTCGCCTTGCTCCGGGGAAGGGTCAGCAAGGTTCCGGGGTGAGTGGGGAGTGGAATGGTGTGCCGAATGAGGTCTAGGGTGGCCTCTATTTATACCCCAGCATTGGAGGTAGGGCGGCATGGTCGGGCTTCACCGACGATGTTGCTACAGGTCGAGCTAAGCATGGCGGAGGGCATGGGTCAACGCAGGGTACTACGGCGATCGTCACGCGTGTGACGGCAAGGCAAGGGGTGGTCTCAGTCGGTCGGGAAATATCGGTGCTCTGTTCAGGTACTATAACATCCCAATTTCAGCAGCCCTAATTAGTTGTCCAGAATGCAAAAATCAGGGGGAACAAAAACTTTTTCTTGTTAAGTGTTGCAGTGTTTGCTTGTTGATTGTCTGTGCTTATGTTTCTGGCTGTATAGATTATACTCCTTACCTCAACATCAGTTGTCAAAAAGCTATTTAACAAAACAATCCTAGGTCCTTTTGCATATTCTCAAATGTTCTGGCATTTCAAAACAGGAGCCAAGATGCTTGTGTAACCGAAACTAGTTTAGTAGCTTACCTCGAGGATCTTCAACTACTCCTACCTCGAGGATCTCCAAAAACTTTTAGTAAGCTTTTGAATTCTACTCTTGATAGAGATACAAGGAAATCTCATCTTATTCAAACTCTAACCTTTCAAAATTGCCCATCCTTACCTCAAGCTATGCTTGATGGTAACCCTAGTAGTAGTTGATTTGTTTGTAAGATGAGTTGCCTTGATCTGATGCTTGACTTGATTGCGTAGAAGTACTATGAGCTACTCTAGGAGCTCATCCTCTAGGATCAAGAAAATTTAAAATCCCCAAACTCTAAGCAAGAATACAGGATGGATCTAATCTCTAGCCACTAGGTGATCATCAAAAACCCTTAACCAGATCAATTCTGGAGTTATCTAATCTAGAAGCTTCCAAGTCCAAGAAGACCAATATCACGCATGTATCTTTCATACTCATGACCCACTTCAACATCATCCCCTTGATGATGCTTGGGTACCTTGCCACCCATCAAAAACATCCCCTCTCATACTCTAGTCAAAATCCTCAAAACTGCCCAATTGGACCAAGTCTGGAATCTATTTCAACATCACCTTTTTGAGTGCCACTTTTTGTCAACCCTTGTGCATTTTTGAAAATGCATTTGAACCATATTGTTAACCATCCTAAGGACTACCAAGGACCACTCTTTCCCTTGGTTAGATCCTCCTCCAACCCACTTGTTCTTGATGGTTTTGCAGGTAAGAAAATAACTTTTCCTGCAAATCTAGTCAACATGCCTACTTTGACAGAAGCTCACACCATCATCCAACCTTCTACTGACCAACTATTTGCCTAGTTGTTATCTAATAATATAGGCCTACATACACCTACTTTAGTTCCTCCAATTGGATCTTGGTACTTCTTAAACCCACATGGTTTTGAAGGCTATCTGATAATCTTGGTACTTCTCTTGGTGAACTCAAGCAAGATCAAGCTCAAACCTCTATACCATGTTGATGAAAATCACTTGGTATATCCATCCACCTATCCCATGCCCCAAGGGGAGACCTCAGCTCCAAGATCCAACAAGGTTTTGGTGGCATGAAAACAATCTTACTCTAGTTCTTTAAATCTCTAGTTTTCACCAAAATCAACTTGGATTCCCTAATCCCATGGTTCAAAATGCTTGTTACACCTTGTCTACATCATCTACCTTGATCATCAAGATTTATAAAGTATTATCCAAAATTATTATGGCTCCAAATCTATTTAATTCCTTTAATAGAGAAAATCTCCAAAACCCATTTCCCAGAGGAAAGTTTGGTTTTTGCCAAAACACTTCCACAACTCTAAGCACTTTTGAGGCCCATATATCATACCCTATCTCCCCACTTCAAAAATAAATATTTTTGAAGAGCTCTAATAATTATTTTTGCCCTTTCTCTTAAATGGCAGAAACAAGAAATAATTGTTTAAAAATACTTTTCCTTCCAAATAAATTCCAAGAAAATTCCTCAAGATGTGTCTTGGTATCTAGTATCATATCAAACCAAAAACCACACTTGTCCAATTCAGAAATACCAAATAAATTCCTAAAAACCATTTCTACCCTATTTGAATAGGTCATATAAAGTGGACCAAAGTTCATCAAATAATTCCCAAATAATTCATGGATATGTACATTGACCATACCCATCTACTAGTACCATATTCCCACATTGCCCACTGCAACTTATTAAACTTCCTTCACAAGCCCCATTTTGATCAAATATGGCAAACTGAGGGATTAGTGACCTAAACCAAAATAAAAGAATCACCAGAGCAAGAGGATCTTGCTTTAAATGGTGTATCTCCCCATACCCCACAGTAGCACGCCTCCCCACCCTCTCTGGTCATGAAATGGTCCCACACACCACCCAGAACCAGCCCAGCTTGAAAACCATGCACCCATTCATGGGGATACCCCCAATGAGCATCAAGCTCCCCACCTCGGCCACCAAGTCCAAGAACCCACCCCACTCCCTCTCCTAGTCACTTTAGACCATGCCCAGCAGAAGTGGAGCTAACCTGCAACCCTCCACCGCCCATCTAGCCCAATCCCTGGCCACCTCCCTCCCTCCAAGCTCTTTCTACACCTAGACCACCATGGACCATTGTCCATTGGTTTATAAGGCCAGAGGCCAGTACCACGCTCCCCACCGTCCTCATTCCACTCCTCTCGCTCCCACTTACCACCCTAGAGCTCCCTACCCTCTCCTCTCTTCTGTCCTAGCCAGGAGAAAGAAGAAAAGGCACCTCGGTCCCTTTCCAAGATCTGCTCGGGGTGCTCCCTCTTCTACTCTTTTCCCTCTACATGTCCCCTAACCGATCTCTCCTCGACCTTCTGAACCTAGTGGTGCCCCTCTTCTCTATAGGAACGCTGGATACTGCCGCCCGCATCGAGCTCCGGTGACCATCTCTCGGGCGTTAGCCTGCAAGGCACTTTCAGGAGACAAACCCTGCCCTGCCGCCCATCCCTGAGATTGCCGGCGTGCACCGCTTCACCTCGTCGCCACCCATCGGGCCCCAAGCCTCTGGCAAGCCTCCCCATCACCTCCCTGGCCAATCTAGGGTTTCCGCCTCGGTGCGCCCCGTCTGAGGTGGAAGACGATCGCGGTTCGTCGATCCCCTCTTGATCCGACGGCGGATAGCGGCTGATACCGCTTCAGCGCCACCCATCACTGACTAGCGGGCCTCGCAACACGGGTTTGAACCCTGGACTCCCGCCCCGCTGAGACGCCCGGCTGGGCCAGCCCAGCACAGGGTGGCCCAGACTGGTGCGGATCCGGCACGGGCTGGACTTTATCTTTTTTTGGTTTCTATTTTAAATCTATATCTGAAATAGGTTTAATTAGATTTAAAAATGTAAACTATCGTGTTATGCCCATACAAAATTATAGACATGTACCCACATGTGTTGTCCAACATGCAGAGATAATATCTATCCAAAAATAAATTCCTTTAAATTTGGAGAATATATTTACTAGAATGTATCCACTATTGTAATTAAATTCCTCACCGAGTTCTCCGGATTCAAATGGGAAAAATACAATTCCCTCTGATGCCCAATGGTCGTACCTATAATCTAACCTTGGTCCTAGGTCAAATGGAACCTTGGTTCATTTGTAGCAAAAATAACAAAATACATGCAGTTAGGCCTTCAGAAAATTCCCTAGACCAAACCTTGAGTCCAATTGATCCAATTCCAACTCTCCGGGATGGCTACATCCATATCTACCCAATCCTAGGAGATCACTAATTTTTGAGCTTCTGTAGATTTTTAGTGAATTAAACACTTCTGCATGTGAATTTATCACTAGCTACAACACTAAAGTAGCTCTGCAACTCCAAAATTAGAATTTACAATTGTTAGTGGAAGGTATTTTAAATACCTATCCATTTCTCTTTGCCTCATCTCAAAAGTCTCTGTAAAATAAATCTGGTGAAAAAGACAAATCCCTTGCAGAACTGCCCTTGGGAATTTCCTGAGGGCATTCTGGTAAATATCTTGACCTGATTCCAACTGTCTGTGAATCAGTACCTCAAATCCTACCTATCCATCGAAGGAAATAATTTTTGGCGTTCCAGAACTTTTCTGGTGATTTATTTCCTAAAACTAGAGCTTTTATCACTAGAATATTCATAAGAAATTAAAGAAAATTGATAAAATAGTGAAACCACTTTTGTTGGTTTCATTTTATCAACTCCTGTCAGTTGGTATAATTTTTTCACAATGGTATCATAAAGAATATGTCCTTGGTCCAAAACCTCTCTTAGGTAGTTCCTCGGCTATAAATCCCAAGGGATTTTCTTCCATGTTTCCAAGACAAGGCCAATCTTATTAAATCCATTCTTCCTAAGACCTACTGATTTGTAAACTCATATCTTTCATTGTTTGCGGTATGAATTGTTGCTTGTATGCCTTGTGTTGATTGTGCCCTTGCTTGTTTGCATGTTTGCTCCCTGACGACGATAGTTGCAATTATCTCGGAGATCAAAAGAAGATGGTTATTATTGTATATTATTGGTTATATTCTAAGAAGAAGTCCAGGGACAATTATACCATATTGCTGATCTCAGGCAAGCCACCATTCTTGAATTCCGATACTTGTCCTACTCTTTTTATTACCTGTCTTGTACCTCCTTTATAAATTGCATTATTTATCAGCATTTCTTGTTTTATAAATACTGCGCTAATGACTTAGCTCCTCCAAGTTATGACTTGGTGTCCCTCCTAGCACCCACCCTGATGTAAACCTACCATTTACTCCCCTTTTGATAGAGGGTATGATGATTAGCCTCCTACCTCGTTGGAAACCACGGATTTTTGTTGAATAACTTGTTTTGGGATTTACCCTACTACAAATGTTTAAAAACTGCGTTGTAAAACCCTTGGGAAGAGGCATCATTCCAAGTGGATATTTTAACTAAAGAAGTGGTGATGATGAGAAATGAGAAAATGGACAAGAGAAATGGAAGGGATGTTCTATGCCTTTACTAGAACAATTTTTATCCGTGCAACCACATTACCCCAGGTGCTGGGGCTTAGCTCGTAGTTTGTCTTCTTTAGCCGAGGCAGCTTGTACAATGCTTATTGGGAGAAATCCCTTGAACTCCGGGCAGGTGCGAACAGTTCTACGGATCTGGAGCCTATAGCTTGCTTCTGCAAGAGTGAGTCTATATTGGCAGGAGTGCCGGTACAACAATTGGGTCTCCCGCGGACGGTATGACTTAGGTGGTACGGAAGTAAGTGGAGTCACCAAGTTAAGGTATACGCCAAGCTGTGGTTTGGGTATACGCGTGTACGGAAGGCAAGACTATGGCTGGGAGCCACATACTAGATGTCGGGGAGAACAAACCCAAAAGGAAAAGCAGCCTTTGCTAGGGTCGACAAGCGAAAGGTTAGGTTTGATTATCCGAACCCCCATCTACCGTGTGTAGTGGGCCTTGGTTTTATCCCGACAGATGTATTGATTCTTGTGGGGAAAGTGCGCAAACTCTGTAGAGTATAATCTATTCGAATAGCCGCATCCACGGTCAAGGACGGTTGGAAACGTGATGGCTAGGAGTACCCAAATGGTGGTGTTTGGAAAAATGGATGAAAGTATGGAGGTTCCTAGGGGACCTGAGTTTAAAGTTGTGTTTTGACCAAAGGCGTTCAAAGAGATTTAAAAAGGGTTTTAATCCAAAATTGTTGTCAAAAAGGATTTCAACAAGGATATGGGGATATCTTCCTTTATAAAATGGAGGCATGTTTTTTCAAAACTCTTTTTCAACAAAGATAATATAGATGCCTTAACTACAAGAGATGATCTAGGCTTTTCAAAACAACCCTAGATAGAGTTATCTCGCCACAGCCAGATTGCATTACCTTGTTTAACTTATCTTGGTGGTTTGTGGTTACATTCAAACGTACTCACTAACATTGTCCCTGGCTATTAACTTGGTTAGATTTCAAGAAGAAGGCAGTGATGATGATTATGCGAACTAGGACGTTCTCCTAGTCAGTTGCTGGTGGGTTGAGGCATCATTGGGCTCTGCGCGTGATGATGTTCTGCTGCTGAAGATGGTATAGCCATAACGGCATTTATGTAAGTCTTGTAATTCGGTATGAATCGGATGTTGTAATGATACTTGTCAGTTATGTTCCACGACTCACTGATCATGGGAACGTGGATATATACATAACAGGGATTTCTCGGATGATTAATCCCGGGGCCCCACAGACTTGGTATCAGAGCAATCCTCACTGTAGGAGAACGTTACTTAGCATGGTCGTTAGACAAGAAAACACCGGCTTTCGAATGACTATGTTATCAAAAGTTTTTGAAAGATTCTACCTCTTATCTCACTTGAGTTTAAATGATTTATAAAATGGTTTCCTCTAACTCTCATCCCCATTTCAAATCTACGGATTTCAAACAAATAGGACCTGGAACTATGAGCAGACGATGATAAAGAGATGAAGACAAACAACCATCAGCAAACACAAGGAGACTACATGTAACATCCCAAAACTTTAATCCAAGGTTGTTAAGATCCAATTCATCAAATTTAGAGTTAACAAAAACTTTTCCATTTAAAATATTAAAGCATTCATATGTGTGTGCATATAATTTAGGAGTTGATTTGAATTGCCATGATTATGTGATCCATTGATTGTAAAATCATTCTTAGGTCAAGTAAACATCATCTAGATCATTCCCAAACAAATCCCAAAGAAAAAAAATCAAAATGAATAAAATAACCAAATGGTCATTTGTGCCATTTTTATCAACATGCCTACTTTGGCTATTCCTAGATCTCAATTCTTAACATAAACAAATGTGGATCTTCGCACCCCTTGCTAGTACAAGTAGTGATGTACCAAGGCGCACTTTGTGATCTACCAAAAACTTTCAAACGCTAATTTTAAATGGCATTTGATAATTGAATGTAGTTCATATGAGAAGATCCCACTTATGCAAAAACCAACCAAACCAATTCATCTTGACATTTCCTAGCAACCATAGACTACCAAGCATAATATCAGATCACACACCAAAAATCTTTTCAAAATTCGAATTCAAATTTCTTGCGGCCATTGTGTCGAACACCTGGCAGACATAAATAAAATGGCCTAACTATTACTATTTCTAATTAAGCCATTGTCCCCCATTGCAACCTCTCTACTCTTCCATGTCCCCCTGAGTCCAACCAGACCCCCACCGGCCTACCCCTAAGCCGCAGCAACAGTGGAGCGCCAGCACTTTGTGGTCACCACCGGCCAGAAGAGGGCAGAGCGCCAGGGACAGCGCCGCGCCAAACCAACAAGGCCTCTAGCTCCGCCCAACCCTACCGCACCTCCCTGTCCACCCCTCGATCACCCACAGCCCCTGGACCACACCCCAGCACCGCCACCCATTCTCTCTATGAGCTCGCCAGAGCGGGATAGCCGCCAGCATGCCACATACCGCCCCTCGACGCAATATCGTGCACACCTCTCCGCCTCGACCCCAGCACCCCGCCAGACACGGCCGTGCACCACCGCGCGACCCATAGTCGCCGTGCGCCGCGTCGAGCACCACCTCAGTCTCCCAGAGCGTGTGACGCTCCCAACCGCATACCACCGCCCCTAGCCGTGCCATAAAGCCGTAGAGCACCACCAGGAGGCAAGCCACCATCCGCCTATGCCGCCCATACCTCTAGCAGCCTGTATCAATGTCACCGATGAGCTCGCCGTCGTGCCGCTCGGTCCCCTCGTCGAGCCTATATAAGGATCCCTCCTTAGCTCCCATTCCACACACCATTCCACTCACCTCTCATCACTAATTCTTCCCCACCTCTCGCCGGAGCCGCTCGAGCCATAGTTCGCTGGAATTGCACCGGAGGAGCCCGCTGTAGAGAAGGAGACGTTGCCGTTGATTCCGTCGACCGCAGCCCCTGCCGCGACCTCGCCTGAGCTCGCCGTCGTCCACCAGTTCGTTTGCCTGCCTTGCCGCAGTAGCTAGTGTTGGAGATATTCCCAAGAGGAAATAATAAAGTGGTTATTATTATATCTTTATGTTTATGATAAATGTTTACATCCCATGCTATAATTGTATTAACCGGAAACATTAATTCTTGTGTGTTTTGTAAACATAAAAGAGTCCCTAGTAAGCCTCTTGTTAAACTAGCTTGTTGATTAATGGAGGATCATGGTTTCCTGATCATGGACATTGGATGTCGTTAATAACAAGATCATATCATTAGGAGAATGATGTGATGGACACACACCCGTAGTAAGGATAGCATAAGATCAAGTCATTAAGTTCGTTTTCTATAAGCTTTAAAATACATAGTAACCTAATCCTTCGACCATGAGGTTATGTTAATCACCATCACCGGATGGGTACTTTGATGACATCAAACACCGCTTCGTAACTGGGTGGTCATAAAGGTGTCATTGGGTATTCTGAAAGTATGTGTTGAAGCGCATGGACCAAGATTGGGATTTGTCCATCCATATGATGCACAGATATGCTCTGGGCCCTCTCGGTGGAATGTCATCTAATTAGCTTGCAAGCATGTGACTGGTTCACAAGGGATGACATAACATGGAACGAGTAAAGAGTACTTATCAGTAACGAGGTAGAACTAGGTATGGAGATACCGACGATCAAACCTCGGATAAGTAGAGTATCGCGTGCCAAAGGGAATTGGTTTCGTATGTTAATGGTTCTATCGATCACGAAGTCATCGTTGAGTATGTGGGAGCCATTATGGATCTCCAGATCCCACTGATGGTTATTGATCGGAGAGGTGTCTCCATCATGTCTGCAGATTCACGAACCGTAGGGTGACACACTTAAGGTTCGAAGTTGTTTTAAGTAGATATGGAATGTGCGTTGGAGACCGAATGTTGTTCGGAGTCTCGGATTGGATCCGGGAGATCAAGAGGAGCTCCGGAATTGTCCGAAGAATAAGATTCATATATTGGGGATCATTTTCTAAGTTAGGAAATGTTCCGGAGTATTTGTATGGGGATTCTAGAAGGTTTCGGAATGTTCCGGAAGGTTCTAGAAGATTTCTTGGAGTTTACTTCAAAACCAAGAAAGGATCAAGGAATCCTTGTGGGGTAAGACAAGGATTCGTGGGGGAGTAGGAATCTCCCCCCACCTCCTTGATCCGCCGGCCAACGGAGAGGGGAGTCCTACAAGGACTCCACCTCCCCATGGCGCCTCCCTCCTTTAACTAGAGGGGTGGAGGCGCCACCCCCTGGCCCCCTCCACTCTTGCCCTAGCCGCCTCTCTCCTCCTCCTTTTCTTCTGCTTAGGCTTAGGCGAAGCCCTACAGAATTCTCTACTCCACCACCACCACCACGCCGTCGTGCTGCTGGGATTCCGTGGAGAAGATCTACTACCTCTGCTGCTCGCTGGAACGAGGAGAGGAAGGTCTGCTTCGACTCCGCACGTGTGACCGACTGCAGAAGCGCTGTCGGAACGCGGCGCCGGAACGATCGTCCACTCGATCTTGAGATCGGTAAGTGATCGACTACATCAACCACGAGATCTAATCTCGTAACGCTTTCAGATCTACAAGGGTTAGTACAGATCTTGGCTTTTATCTAGATTAGATCTGGGTTTTGGTTGTTCTTGCGGTAGAAATTTTTTGTTTTCCATGCTACGAACCCATCAGCTAGAGCCCTGGTACGTCCCCGGTAGACCCCTCCTGGCCGTTTAGGGTTTGGTCTCACCGGCGACGCGTCCGTCGTCGACGACGATTGTGAGCTGTCAATCTCTATTCTAATCGTGTGGCCTAGATTGATAGATACTGTTTCGGGTTTTAAGTCTCGCTGACAAGCGGGACCAACCTGTCAGCCACCCTCTGCGCCGCTGAGCTTCATTGGGCCGGCCAATTTTCTTTCCCGCGCTAGCCCACGAATTCAAATTTAGGTTTTTCTATTTTAGTTTGAACTCACTTCTGTCCCTTAGTTCAAAAATCAATTCAGGAAGATTTACTGAACCAAATTCAGTGATTCAAATTTTGTTAGAAAGCTACTGAAAAGATCTATCCAAGCCCGTTGGATTTAATTCATTTAGAGTTAGAGATCTCTCCTAGTAAAAATAACAAGAAGAAGCTTTTGCACATTCAAACATTTTTATAAAATAAACCATAATAGCTTTTGAGTTGATTCCAACTCTCAAAAATCACATTTAACCATACCTATCTGAATATGTAAAAATACTAAGGTTTACATGCAATGACTTTGGACTAGTACCAAAATAATTCTATATACGTATTTCTAGTCACTTTAAATCATCAAATATTAAACTTAGCCTTAATTCAATGTGATCCAACCTTTAAATCAC
This sequence comes from Avena eriantha, assembly GCA_910589775.1. Lineage (NCBI taxonomy): Eukaryota > Viridiplantae > Streptophyta > Magnoliopsida > Poales > Poaceae > Avena > Avena eriantha. The sequence goes on along the minus strand of OU342742.1, from coordinate 329,425,336 downwards.
ATTCCCATATGTTAGAATATGTGGTGATGACATGTGTCCATATGATCCCATATTTTAATCGGAGAATATTAAATCTTAGTTATTTTCAATGAGTAGAAATTACTTTTCTTAAATAAAAAGAATGAAGCTAGTTAATAAAACCTTTTGATGCTTGTGATCATAATAGATCATCAAATGTGTGCCCTAGAGTGCTAAGTAGACTAGTTAAGTATTGTTTGGTGATTGTGTACTCTGTATGTATTTATAGACCATAGTACCGACCAAGCTTTCGAGGAGGAGGAGTTCTACCAAGAAGAAGAGGAAGAAAACTTCAACCACTGCACCAACCAAGGCAAGCTATTGTTAGCAAGCTAGATAACTTAAGCAAGATGCATTAGGCATGCTTTGGTTATACCACTTTGCCTAGTACCTTCTCCAAGCTTTACTTTCAAGCTTTTACTTTCTTTACTTTACCAAAGTCCCTTACTTGTTTTGAAGGTAGCATCAAAAGTATAAAACTTGACCAATATAGATAACCTTAGATGTCATTCTATGGCATGAGATTGATCTTAGCATGCCACTTTAGTGAACACTCTTAACTTAGTAGCTTAGAGCTAAATCAAAACTTGAGTCACTTTAGATGGGAACACTTGGTGAAAATGAATTGTGAAAACCTTGGAATTATGAGTCATTCTATTGAGATGTTTTGACATGTGTTGAGAAACACAAATGGTTTATGATGATGAAAATGTTGAGGCATGAGCCTTAACCCTTTTACAAAATTGATGGTTGAATTCGGATGCGATACCATTACAATTTTACAGCACAACCACAATACCTGAATTGGGTAAGGCGTAGCTATAAAGTTATATGCATTAGTATTAGTTCCCTCGCGGGAGAGGTTTGAGCTGAGGCTACCTCTCAATGTTGTCCACCTATGCAGTGCCCAAGATGACAGATGGTCATGGTTGGGAGGCCATGCTCATAGGAGAGGTGCTTATACTAGAGTGTGTAAAGGAAAGTTTATGTTTGATTATCTGCATACTAAGTATGATGATTCAGGGTTATCCCTGACAGATGTATCGAATCTTGTGGTGAAAGTGTACCACCTATGCAGAGTGTCAAACTATTCGAATAGACACGTCTGCGGTTATGGACAGTTGGAGTGGCCATACTATTTCGTTGTCGGATGTTTTCAAAATGACTTATGAAATGAATGATGAATATTGACTTGACCACAACAGGGTTGTGACTATGACACTAGCTTACCAAATTAAGTGATTCTAGAACTTTATTTTATCTCTCTTTGTTTCTGAACTCAGCCTAGGTTTGAAACTTAACTTTACAAATAAATATAGCGTCAGCATTTCCCACTAGCACTATCTTACTTGTTAGTGGTAGTTTGCGAGTACTTAAAGAGTACTCATGGCTTTTGTCCCTGGCTATTCCTATGGCCAGACTATGAAGGAGACTACCAAGATGATGGACAGCAGGACGACTATGATAACTAGCACTATCTGCCTTCATCAGCATTGCTTGTGCCCCTGAAGATGGACCCCACCGCTACGCTTATTATCTATTCCGCTGCTTGTTGTATTAAGACTGGGTCATGAGATCCTTATTTGTATAAGACTTTATTTATGGTTTGTAATGGATGATGCACTGTGATATCCAATCTGTTATGTCTCGAAAAAATGGTAATCCTGGGATTGCGATGTATGACATAACAGACATCTGGGATTAAAAATCCGAGTGTTGACACTACAATGTCGCTCCACCAACGGAATCCTCATACCCAGAAGAAATCAAGCGTGACCATGTCAAGAAGCCTCCAAGACAAGACGAAGGCTTCATCTGCAGGATAGTGATTAAGACCACAACAACCGGACATCTAGGGTTAATAGTCCTAAGATAGGACTCCCCTATATCGCAAGTAGTTAACTCCTTGGTTCCTATAGTCTGTTGTGTCTGCTTGCCTAAGTGCCTATTGTGTTGCCTAATGTGTGTTGTTTGCCGAGGACATTGCGATCCCCTCGCTTTGTTCGCCTTGTTTGTATGTTCCGGTTTGCTTTGACCTCCGAAAAATGTGACCCGAGGAGCGATAAACCACCTAGTAACTCCAGAAACACCCCTGTAGATTGTCGCTAACGAGAACCTAGACTAACCTCAGGAGTATACGAGCGGAAAGGCATCGCAAGAACCAGGAGTTGACATCGCCAAGTCAGAACAACTCGAAGACTCATATCAACAGGATGGCATAACTCATCCAACTCGCCCCTCAAGACTCGTCGATGGCGCAACACTCCCTTGTTCATCAGTCTACTACAACTAGAATTTCGTTGAAGACGGAAGTCAATCACCAAAGGGTCCTCACTACACACAAGAAACCACGAGAAGTACCTACCTAGACAAGAAGTGAAGACCTACTTACACTACCCTTCGGTATATTAGCGCCTTCGGCTGCCTCAGGAGACTAACTAATCTAGTCGACCCTACCCCAAAATGACGGGAAGCTTATTCCTAGAAGGCCAGAAATAACTATGAATCCGGATGCTAAGGGAGCGTGAAGATACCAAGTCCCCTCCGCCATCAAGCAGAAGCAACGCAAGAAATTCAAGTGAAGATCGCTTCTCCGATGTTGACTGCTTCGACCCTGACTGAAGACTATCTAGATGAGCTGTAAATCGCTAACTCCATAAGGCTTCTTCAAGAAACCACACCCAATCTGGTTTAAGCGACAGGGCATCACTCGACGACCTCATCTCAAGACTCCGGGAAGATACAACCTTCCGCTAACATCGGGTCAGCACTCCAAGACGGAAGATCGGCATCACTCATGAAACACCTTAGTGAAGTGATGACCCACAAGTATAGGGGGTGTATCGCAGTATTTTCGATAAGTAAGAGTGTCGAACCCAACGAGGAGCAGAAGGTGCTAGCTAGTGGTATGTATCACGAATTCTCTGCAAATACTTAGCAAACGGATTTTTAGGGGTTTTCGATAAAGCAAGTATACAAAGTACGAGAAAATAAAAGACAGTAGGAATAAATGCAGCAAGTGGCCCAATCCTTTATGCAGCAAAGGACAAGCCGGTTGTATTACTTAAGATGACCAAACGTTCTCGAGGACACATGGGAAGACTGTCAAGTGCTTTCGCTTCATATAGCTGATTAATCTTCTTTAGCTTGCTAAGTGTTGTGTGGGTGAACCTGTGCTAATGTACCGCCCCATCCAAGACTAATACACACTTGTGATTATACCCCTTGCAAACATCCGTAAGTACAAGAAAGTAATTAAGGTAGAAACCTAACCACAGCTTTAAACTCTAAGACCCTTATGTCCCTTGTGCAATGGTTTCCTAGCGGGGGTTCAGGTTTATGTCACTCCAGCAACCCCTAAGATTAGTAGCCAAATACACAATGCATTCCCCTAGGCCCATATAGATGAAGTGTCATGTAGCCGACGTTCACATGACACCACTAGAAGAAGTACACCACAACTTTAATAACAATCTATTGAATCTTTCTCAACACAACTCCGCTACTAACAACAAGACTTCTCCCATGTCCTCAAGAACAAAACGAACTACTCACAAGACATCATATGGATCATGATCAGAGATGGAATAATGATGTATAACAATCTGAACATAAACAATAATTCAATGGTTCACTCAATAGCATCAACTACAAAGAGTAATCAACACCGGGAAAGTTTCCCCTATGAACTATGCAAGATTCAACTCAATTGTTACAGCAATATGGAGATGGTGATGAGGGTGCTGATGGTGATGATGGTGGTGGTGATGATGATGATGATCCCGATGAAGTCCAGCTTGATGGTGGTGTTGATGGCGATGATCTCCCCTCTTCGGGAAGGAATTCCCCTGGCAGAAATCTGTCTGCTGGAGAGATCTTTCTCTCTCGGTGTTTTCCGCCCCACAGAGGGGGCGGAATCTTTCTGTGGTCGCTCCCCGAGTCTTAGGGTTTTGGGAGAAAGATATACGCCAGAGGGGAGAGGCTGGAGTGGGCCAGGGTGGCCACACCACCTCCTGGCGCGGCCTAGGGCTGCCCGCGCCATGGGGTGGTGTGGGCCCCCTGTGGCCCATCTCCACTCTGTCTTCTGGCATCCTTAGTCTTCTGGAAAAATAGGATTTTTCGTATATTTTCCCGGATTTTCTGATCATCGCGAATTTTTCCTCCAAACTGCAGCGGCCCATGCTCCAAAAGTCATCAACCATGCAAAAATAAATGAAATAACATAAGTATCACCTCTCAATATGAAATATATCAATGAATATTAGTCAATTAAGACATAGAATATTGATGCAAAATGGACGTAGCAACTCCCCCCAAGCGTAGACTTTGCTTGTCCCCAAGCGAAACTGAGCTCAATAAACATGGCCTCTGGTTTATGGAGTGAAGAGTCGATAAAAGAATACGGACAAGAAGCATCACATTCATCAAATACATAGATCATAATAGAAGACAACTCACTATTATATAACTCAACTTGTAATGAGTAAAGGAAACACAATAAAGATACATCAAGTGAATCAGAATTGGTAATGGCAAAATTAGCTCTTGGTCGAATAATAGTTGATAATTTTCTGGTGTTCACAAATAGCTGGTTATTCAATGAAAGCTTTCAAAGTAGTAAACATCAAGATAAGAGCAATGTGCAAAACAAGGAACATAAGAGACATGATTGAATAAATCATCATATGAATGAATGAAACACATCAACTCAATATACTTGCTGAGATAGAAGGGAATAGGTTTACTAACTCAACTACAAAGTAAAAGAAAGGGCCCTTCGTAGAGGGAAGCAGGGATTGCAAGTCTCATAAAGAGCTCCCAAAAATTATGATACTTACTAGCTTTCAGCTCTCATTGCCCCTATCATAGGCATATTTTGGTGATTAAGGTTAAAGTGACACAACTAAGATGATATGCTTGAAAAGTTATAAGTTGGAGTCTCATGCCCCTTACTTATGAGTACCGATCCTCATGCTACTCAACTTCAGTCACGAGCAAGGTCTTGTCATTGTAAATACATGTGTATCATTGAGAACCGCCAATGGGGTACCCCTTGCACATGACACGGGAGCTATCCCATAATCAAAATGACAAGGCAAGCAGACAGTGAGCATCTCAGCGATCTTTTTATTTGCTATTTGCATAGGTTTTTATTGAGGATGCTTTATAGAATGCTCACTATAGTTATGCTGCAAGTTTCCACCATGATTAGGCATGGCTTAGGCTAGCGGCCTAGGCGTTTCTCTAACACACATATAAACTTCATGACCTTACAAGTTTCACTTTTATTTCACACCGCCGGGATCCATAAGCAAACGAACATGATATCAACTAGGTACAAGTACCAATGAAGTGTTGAAAGCGGTCCCCATGATACATTGTGCGGCTAACTTCAACTCATAAAGCGCAAGCATATACGCAACAAAGAAGGACCCAATGGTTCAAGTTTATTAAATGCAAGAAAGTAAAGTGTGCCATCAAGTTCATGAGAGCTTTAATCACTAATTTTCACATAACAAGTTTAATTTGGGAGATAAATAAAACAAGAATTTAATTGGAATAGCAATAATGCTACTAGGTAGGTATGGTGGACACAAATGGCAAAGGTTTTGGTTTAAAGGAGGTGGATGCACAAGGAAAATTCCCTCTTAGTACAGGTTTTTGGCTAGCAAGGTTGGGTAGCAAGTATAAGAGTTGAAGGAAACAAACAAACATACAAGTGATAAAAACAAACATGCAATCTTCCTTGGAAGCACAAAAGATCTTAACTAGAGAATACTAGACTTATGAGCAAATCAAGAAAGAAAGATGATGAAATTATTTTTATTTAGAGTACTTTTATCTTTTTTCTTTTCAACTCTCAAAAAGGTGTTGCTACTTACCGAGCCAGGTTTTCCAAAACTAACTAAATTAACTCAATGATCCCAAAGTGATACCAATACTAACAACAAGATCAATCATATAACCACGAAATGAAAACTAACATAAGCTATGCAAAAGAGTGAATGATAGAACTTCTCATTAATATTCCATAACGGAAACTCACACCAAGGGATACATATCTAAAGACAGAGGGGACACTTCCATAATGCAAACCATACTACATAATAACTCCTTTATTCATGATATGACTCTACTAAAAAGGTAAAAAGATAGAAGATAGTGATGTGATACCGCGGCACTCCCCCAAGCTTGGAACAAACCAAGAGGATGCCAAACATGATGACGCGTTACTCCTTCGGTGGTGGTGGTAATATTTTCTTAGTTGACGTGAGGAAATCTTCCAACATCTTGTGAAGCCTATTATTCTCCCATTGAAGCATGTCCACCTTCCTCCTCATGTCTCGGTACTTATCGCAGAACTCCTTAGTGACTCGTAGGGCTTCGGTTGATGCAGGGCAAGAGACTAAAGGTACCAACCCTTGCTTGGGATCTTGGAGGTATTCCTCCATGGGCTCCTTCCCTTTATCTTTGGCAGACGCCATTGTGCTTATAATCTTTCAAAGAGTATGTCCTGGCAGAAACAGATCGAAACAAAACCACGACGAAAACACGATATACGAACCTCGGAAGATCCGGGGGGTTATATATTACGAAGTTTCACATCAAAAGGAAGGTACTAGGAGAAAACGGGTCGGAGGCGAATTCCGGGGTGGACTCACCACCTGGTGTCGCGGCCAGGGGTGGGCCCGCGCCACAGGGTGGTGTGAGCCACCCTGGCTCCGTTTCTGTCTCTTTTTCGCTTCGTAGCTTTCCCTATTGACTGAAAACTACAAAAATATAGTTGGATTGTATTTTCGCGGAACTTTTCTTACCAGAACTATTACCTATTTGAAAACAGACTCTGCAGGTCTCTGAATTTGGTATTTAGTGGATCCTTCCGGAGTCATCTCTTTAATATCATCGATATCTTTATCTTCATAAACTTATTACTTGAGTCATAAAACCCTTCTCTTCCTTATTAAACCATTGTCTCCACTTCCTGGAAATTTCTTTCACACACAACTTCACACAATTCTCATTAGCAACATTAGTATAAGTGAAGTGACAAAATCTTTTGAGTTCAAATTTCAACTGAAAAAACATCAAAACAATAGTTACTGTAGCAAATCCTTCCGAAAACCCAAAAATAATTCAAAAAGGAAATCGAATAAAGAAGCAAATGCAAGAGTGGCAAAATCTGTCAAAACAGACTAGCAGGTAAAGATCATTCTTTTAGAAATTCTTCTGTTGCTCAAATAAAAAAGTGCAAAACTAACGAAAGTTAAATAACAACCTGGGGCAGAAGCACAAAAAATTACAACTCAAACCTACATACAGAGATCTCTCACAAATTTTTACGGTCAAGTACAAAAATCTGATTCGGGACAGCAACTTCCCCAAATCTTACTTCTGTCTCATTAGAGGTTGATCTTGACACAAAAACCAAACAAAACGGATAAGTAGAGGTTATTACCAAAGTAATAACTACCAAGACTCAAATAAACAAAAAAAACTAAAAAGCAAAAAAAATTGGGTTGTCTCCCATAAAGCTCTTTCTTTATAGCCATTAAGATGGGCATGCTAATTTTGAAGAAGATCTCATAGGGATATGAAATGAAGTGAAAGAGAGCATTAAGAAGCAAAAACACACACACACATTTAAGTCTAACCCACTTCCTATGCAAGGGAATTTTGTAAACAAACAAGTTGTTGAAACCAAAGGCTACTTGCATAAGAAGGCAAAATAAGTGCATCATGAAAACTTTCAGCATAAAACGAGGAAACTTGATATTATTGAGATGCATACGAACACTTTTCCCTCTCTCATAGTAACTTTCAGTATCATGCATAAACTTAAAAATATAGCTATCACAAGGACCATCATAGCAATGATCACTTATTCTAACAAAAAACACGGGAATACTAGCTCTCATAACACTACTTTGTGAAACAATATTAGAGGTATCCTTACAAAGGATAGGGTGTCCCTCTTTTTCATATTTAGTAACAAAGTCTTTCACATTTGCTATTATAGGTTCATTAACCATACTAGCTATCATAGAATGCTCCTTAATCCTAAATGAGAAAGGCATTTTCTCAATATAAGGTTCAGGTAAAACATGATTAGCAGTATAAACTTAAGTATTTTTGCAGGAACACTCTTAGTAACACCTTTATAAGGTTCATGATACTTATTCCACTTCTTTTTAGGCACTTCAATGTAGGAAGAAAAAGCCTTAAAATAAGAAGCAATAGCTTGAGAGTATAGACCATAAGCATTTTTAATACTTTGAAAGTCACCGGTTCCCATAAAAGATTCAATGCATTCATAATCATAATTTATACCTGACTTTCTACCTTTGTCATTCTCCCAAGCTTCAGCATTGTCATGAATACGGTCCAGAAGATCCCATTTAGCTTCTTCTTCCATACGAGTGAATGATCCAGCACAAGAGGCATCCAACAAATCTTTGTCATGTAGAGGGAGCCTTGCATAAAAGTTGTTGATAATAATATTGTTGGGGAGCTCATGAATGGGACATTTGAGCATTAGTAACTTCAATCTCCCCCAAGCTTGAGCTGTACTCTCTCCATCAAGAGGCCAAAAGTTGTATATTTGATTCCGATCTTTATGAATCTCACTTGGAGGATAAAACTTTGAATAAAAGAGAGGCACTATTTCCTCCCATTCCAGAGCTTGACCATTCATCTGCTGCTTATACCATTCCTCAGCTCTTCCTTTCAGAGATAATGAGAATAACTTCTTCTTAACTTGATCTGTAGTAATACCTGCACACTTGAACAACCCGCATAATTCGTGTATAAAGAGTAAATGATCACCGGGATGGACAGTTCCATCCCCAACATTGTAGTTGTCCATAACACGATCAATAATACTTGTAGGTATTTTGAAAACATCATTCTCAGCAGGTAGTGGCTTATCTACTACCTTAGCAGTGGTAGTAGCACTACCAAATAAGAAACTCAGCGAATTATCCATAACGAAAATAAAGCAACTAGCATAAGTAAACAGTACTCACAGTAGAAGTTTCCTTTACTAGTTTCACTCTCCAATAGCGCTTCACTCCCCGGCAACGGCGCCAGAAAATAGTCTTGATGGCCCACAAGTATAGGGGGTGTATCGCAGTATTTTCGATAAGTAAGAGTGTCGAACCCAACGAGGAGCAGAAGGTGCTAGCTAGTGGTATGGATCAGGAATCCTCTGCAAATACTTAGCAAACGGATTTTTAGGGGTTTTCGATAAAGCAAGTAAACAAACTACGAGTAAATAAAAGACAGTAGGAATAAATGTAGCAAGTGGCCCAATCCTTTATGGAGCAAAGGAAAAGCCGGTTGTATTACTTAAGATGACCAAATGTTGTCGACGACACATGGGAAGACTGTCAAGTGCTTTCGCTTCATATAGCTGATTAATCATCTTTAGCTTGCTAAGTGTTGTGTGGGTGAACCTGTGCTAATGTACCACCCCATCCAAGACTAATACACACTTGTGATTATACCCATTGCAAACATCCGTAAGTACAAGCAAGTAATTAAGGTAGAAACCTAAGCACATCTTTAAACTCTAAGACACTTATGTCCCTTTTGCAATGGTTTCCTAACGGGGGTTCAGGTTTCTGTCACTCCCGCAACCCCTATGATTAGTATCCAAATACACAATGCATTCCCCTAGGCCCATATAGGTGAAGTGTCGTGTAGTCGACGTTCACATGACACCACTAGAAGAAGTATACCACAGCTTAAATAACAATCTATTGAATCTTTCTCAACACAACTCCACTACTAACAACAAGACTTCTCCCATGTCCTCAAGAACAAAACGAACTACTCACAAGACATCATATGGATCATGATCAGAGAAGGAATAATGATGTATAACAATCTGAACATAAACAATAATTCAATGGTTCACTCAATAGCATCAATTACAAAGAGTAATCAACACCGGGAAAGTTTCCCCTATTAACTATGCAAGATTCAACTCAATTGTTACAGCAATATGGGGATGGTGATGAGGGTGCTGATGGTGATGATGGTGGTGATGATGATGATGACGAACCCGATGAAGTCCAGCTTGATGGTGGTGTTGCTGACGACGATCTCCCCTCTCCAGGAAGGAATTCCCCCGGCAGAAATCTGTCTGCCGGAGAGATCTTTCTCTCTCGGTGTTTTCTGCCCCGTAGAGGCGGCGGAATCTTTCTATGGTCGATCCTCGAGTCTTAGGGTTTCGGGAGGATGATATACGCCAAAGGGGAGAGGCTGGAGAGGGCCAGGGTGTCCACACCACCTCCTGGCTCGGCCTAGGGCTGCCCGCGCCATGGGGTGGTGTGGGCCCCCTATGGCCCATCTCCACTCCGTCTTCTGGCATCCTTAGTCTTCTGGAAAAATAGGATTTTCCGTATATTTTCCCGGATTTTCTGATCTTCACGAATTTTGCCTCCAAACAGCACCTTTTCCATCAGAATCCTGACTGCAGCAGTCCATGCTCCAAAAGTCATCAACAATGCAAAAATAGATGAAATAACATAAGTATCACCTCTCAATACGAAATATATCAATGCATATTAGTGAATTAAGACATAGAATATTGATGCAAAATGGACGTATCATGAAGCTCTAAGGTGGAAAGACTGCATCTTTTCACTCAATCCTCAGAAGACTATCTACCAGAGGATACTTCAGAAGACCTCCAGAATTGGACGCCTTCCCTCCAAACACCATCCCAGGAGTTATCAGAGGAGAAACTTATTGAAGATCCTATGAAGTCCCTCTGCTGTTCAGCTGAAGACCCACCGGAAGGGCCATAGGATCTCTAACCGCTCAGTTCCAATCGCTTAGAGGAATTTGAGACTCCAACTGGCTAAGTACGAATAACCGTAGTACATAAGTCCCGTAGGACCTACCTTCGCGGACGTCATCGGAAGCTTCCAACTCCCGGAGGAAGATGAGCAACAGCCTTCAAAACATTCATCTGCGACTCCAAGAAGGAAGGATTACTTCCAATCCTAGAATTCTACCCTAGTTTAATCATAAGGGGGAAAGACTGCGTCTTTCCCACCAAAAATAGGTTAACCCTTCGGTAAAGCAAATCGAGGAGTCCCGACCCTAAAATCGTTAATTAGGACACGCTACGCCTCTAAAGAAGAACCATGGACCATTAGAGAGAGGTACTCCCAGCTATAGATTCTATCCTTCGACGAGTACTCCGTGAAGTTAAGAATCGAGGTAGTCTGCCTAGCCTAAGCCCTTGAGATATCGAGCCCTGAAAGAATATAAGATCATACCTCGCAATCAGGGCTGGACTCTGCTCAACTCTCCATGCATCTCAGAAGATTGAAGCTCAAGTTCATCGACAGAGTAGCCACTTTCAAAGACGGAGTCCGTAAGATAGGACGCGTAAGACACCTGGTATCAACTCGACTCAAAATCCCCTAACCCTACTCTTCTGAATCACGGGACGAGATTCTTTTAAGGGGGAAAGGTCTATAACATCCCAATTTTAGCAACCCTGATTAGTTGTCTAGAATGCAAAAATCAGGGGGAACAAAAACTTTTTCTTCATAAGTGTTGCAGTGTTTGCTTGTTGATTGTCCGTGCTTATGTTTCTGACTGTATAGCTTATACTCCTTACCTCAACATCAGTTGTCAAAAGGCTATTTAACAAACAATCCTAGCTCATTTTGCATATTCTCAAATGTTCTGGCATTTCAAAACAGGAGCCAAGATGCTTGTGTAACTGAAACTAGTTTAGTAGCTTCCATTGACAAAACTATGGAGAGCTATAAACTCCTTATGTTTTCAAGACATAACCTTCAACTACTCTTAACTCGAGGATCTCCAAAACCTTTTAGTAAGCTTTTGAATTCTACTGTTGATAGAGATACCAAGGACTCTCATCTTATTGAAACTCCAACCTTTCAAAATTGCCCATCCTTACCTCAAGCTAAGCTTGATGGTAACCCTAGTGGTAGTTGATTTGTTTGTAAGATGAGTTGCCTTGATCTGATGCTTGACTTGAGTGCTTAGAAGTAGTATGAGCTACTCTAGGAGCTCATCCTCTCGGATCAAGAAACTTTAAAATCCCCAAACCCTAAGCAAGAATACAAGATGGATCGGATCTCTAGCCACTAGGTGATCATCAAAAACCCTTTACTAGATCAATTCTGAAGTGATCTAATCTAGTAGCTTCCAAGTCCATGAAGACCAATATCACGCATGGATCATTCATACTCATGCCCCACTTCAACATCATCCCCTTGAGGATGCTTGGGTACCTTGCCACCCATCAAAAACATCCCCTCTCAAACTCTAGTCAAAATCCTCAAAACTGCCAAATTTGACTTAAGTCTGGAATCTGTTTCAACATCACCTTTTTGAGTGCCACCTTTTCTCAACCCTTGTGCATTTTGGAAAATGCATTTGAACCATCTTGTTAAACATCCTAAGTACTACCAAGGCCCAATCTTTCCCTTGGTTAGATCCTCCTCCAAACCACTTGTTCTTGATGGTTTTGCAGGCCAGAAAATAACTTTTCCAGCAAATCTAGTGAACATGCCTACTTTGACAGAACCTCACACCATCATCCAACCTTCTACTGACCAAATCTTTACATGGTCGTGATCTAATCATACGGGCCTACCAATATCTACTTCACTTGCTCCAATTGGATCTTGGTACTTCCTAAACCCACATGGTTTTGAAGGCTAACTGATAATCTGCTTTGGCAAGCTTATTTTATTCATAGTTTGAAATCAATTCTTGGTGAACTCAAGAAAGATAAATCTCAAACCTCTATACCATGTTGATATACATCACTTGGTCTATCCATCCACCTATCCCATGCCCCAAGGGGAGATCTGAGCTCCAAGATCCAACAAGGTTTTGGTGGCATGAAAACAATCTTACTCTAGATCCTTAAATCTCTAGTTTTCACCAAAATAAACTTGGATTCCCTAATCCCAAGGTTGAAAATGCTTGTTACACCTTGTCTACATCATCTACCTTGACCATCAAGATTTATCAAGTATTACCCATAATTATTATGGCTCCAAATCTATTTAATTATTTTAATAGACAAAATCTCCAGAACCCCTTTCCCAAAGGAAAGTTTGGTTTTTGCCAAATCACTTCCCCAACTCTTAGCACTTTTGAGGCCCATATATCATAACCTATCTCCCCACTTCTTTCTGCCCTTTCTCTTAAATGGCCGGAACAAGAAATAATTGTTTAAAAATACTTTCCCTTCCCAATAAATTCCACGAAAATTCCTCAAGATGTGTCTTGGTATCTAGTACCATATCAAACCAAAAGCCACACTTGTCCAATTCAGAAATACCAAATAAATTCCTCAAAACCATTTCTGCCCTATTTGAATAGGTGATATAAAGTGAATCAAACTTCATCAAATAATTCCCAAATAATTCATGGATATGTACCTTGACCATACCCATCTACCAGTTCCATATTCCCAGATTGCGCAATGCAACTTATTAAACTTCCTTCACAATCCCAATTTTGATAAAATATGGCAAACTAAGGGATTAGTGACCTAAACCAAAATAAAAGCATCACCAGAGCTCTCTATCACTCACCACATCAACCATGACCCTCCCCTTTTGGTCGTGCACTTCAGCAAAACTACTGTAGCTTCCCCTCTCTTGCCTCTTGTGCATAGAAGAAGGAGAGAAGAGGATCTTGCTTTAAATCGTGTATATCCCCAGACCCCACAACAGCACGCCTTCCCACCCTCTCTGGTCAAGAAATGGTCCCACACACCACCCAGAACCAGCCCAGCTCGAAAACCATGCACCCATTCATGGGGATACCCCCAATGAGCATCAAGCTCCCCACCTCGGCCACCAAGTCCAAGAACCCACCCCACTCCCTCTCCTGGTCACTTTAGAGCACGCCCAGCTGAAGTGGAGCTAACCAGCAACCCTCCACCGCCCATCCAGCCCAATCCCTAGTCACCTCCCTCCCTCCAAGCTCTTTCTACACCTAGAACACCATGGACCATTCTCCATCGGTTTATAAGGCTCGAGGCTAGTACCATGCTCCCCACCATCCTCATTCCACTCCTCTCGCTCCCACTTACCACCCTAGAGCTCCCCACCCTCTCCTCTGTTTTGTCCTAGCTAGGAGAAAGAAGAAAAGACACCTCGGTCCCTTTCCAAGATCTGCTCGAGGTGCTCCCTCCTCTACTCTTTTCCCTCTGCATGTCCCCTAACCGATCTCTCCTCGACCTTCTGAACCTAGAGGTGCCCCTCTTTCTCTGCAGGAACGCCGGATATCATCGCCTGCATCAAACTCCGGTGACCATCTCTCGGGCGTCAGCCCGCGAGGCACTTTCAGGATACAAACCCCGCCCTGCCGCCCATCCCGGAGATCGCCGGCATGCACCGCTTCACCTCGTCGCCGCCCCGTCTTGCCCTAAGCCTCTGGTAAGACTCCCCATCACCTCCCTGGCCAATCTAGGGTTTCCGCCTTGGTGCGCCCCGTCTGAGGTCGCAGACGACCGCGGACAGCGGCTGATACCGCTTCAGCGCCACCCGTCACTGACTAGCGGGCCCCGTAGCACGGGTTTGAACCCCGGCCTCCCGCCCTGCTGAGACTCCCGGCTGGGCCGGCCCAGCATAGGGTGGCCCAGACTGGTGCGGATCCGGCCCGGGCTGGCCTTTCTCTTTTTTTTGTTTCTATTTTAAATCTAGATCTGAATGTTGTCTGTAGGTTTAATTAGATTTAAAAATGGAAACTTCCATGTTATGCCCATACAAAATTATAGACATGTAACCACTTGTGTTGTCCAACATGGAGAGCCAATATCTATCCAGAAATAAATTCCTTTAAATTCAGAGAATATATTTACTAGAATGTATCCACTATACTAATTAAATTCCTCACCGAGTTCTCCGAATTCAAATGGGAAAAATCCAATTCCCTCTGATGCCCAATGGTCATACCTACAATCTAACCTTGGTCCTAGGTCAAATGGAACCTTGGTTCATTTGTAGCAAAAATAACAAAATACATGCAGTTAGGCCTTCAGAAAATTGCCTAGACCAAACCTTTAGTCCAATTGACCCAATTCCAACTCTCCTGGATGAGCTACATCCATATCTACCCAATCCTAGGAGATCACTAATTTTTGAGCTTCTGTAGATTTGTAGTGATTTAAACACTTCTGATGCTTCAGAAAATTTCCTAGACCAAACCTTTAGTCCAATTGACCCAATTCCAACTCTCATGGATGAGCTACATCAATATCTACCCAATCCTAGGAGTTCACTAATTTTTGAGCTTCTGTAGATTTGTAGTGAATTAAACACTTCTGCATGTGACTTTATCACTAGATACATCACTACAGTAGCTCTGCAACTCCAAAATTAGTACTTCCAATTCGTACTTGAAGGTATTTTAAATACCTATCAATTGGTCTTTGCCTCATCTCAAAAGTCTATGTAAAATAAATATGGTGAAAAAGACAAATCCCTTGCAGAACTGCCCTTGGGAATTTCCTAAGGGCATTCTGTTAAATATCTTGACCTGATTCCAACTCTTTGCCTCAAACCCTACCTACCCATCCAAGGAAATAATATTCGGAGCTCTAGAACTTTTCTGGTGACTTATTTCCTAAAACTAGAGCTTTTATCACTAGAATATTCATAAGAAATTAAAGAAAAGTGATAAAATAGTGAAACCACTTTTGTTGGTTTCATTTTATCAACTCCTATCTGTTGGTATCAATTTTGCACAATGGTATCATAAATAATATGTCCTTGGTCCAAAACCTGTCTTAGGTAGTTCCTCGGCTATAAATCCTAAGGGATTTTCTTCCATGTTTCCAAGACAAGGCCAATCTTATTAAATCCATTCTTCCTAAGACCTACTGATTTGTAAACTCATATTGTTTAGTGTTTGCTGTATGTATTGTTGCTTGTATGCCTATGTTGATTGTGCCCTTGCTTGTTTGCATGTGTGCTCCCTGACGATAGTTGTGATTATCTCGGAGATCAAAAGAAGATGGTTATTATTGTATATTATTGGGTATATTCTAAGAAGAATTCCAGGGCCAATTATGCCATATTGCTGATCTCAGGAAAGCAACCATTCCCGAATTCCGATACTTGTCCTACTCTTTTTATTACTATCTTGTAGCTCCTTTATAAATTGCATTATTTATCAACATGTGTTGTTTTAAAAATACTGCGCTAATGACTTGGATCCTCACAGTTATGACTTGGTGTCCCTCCTGGAACCCACCCTGGTGTAAACCTACCATTTACTCCCCTTTTGATCGAGGTTATGATGATTAGCCTCCTACCTCGTTGAAAACCACAGATTTTTGTTGAATAACTTGTTTTGGGATTTACCCTACTACAAATGTTTAAAAACTGTGTTGTAAAACCCTTGGGAAGAGGCATCGTTCCAAGCGGATGTTTTAACTAAAGAAGTGGTGATGATGAGAAATAAGAAAATGGACAAGAGAAACGGAAGGGATGTTCTACGCCTTTACCAGAACAATTTTTATCCGTGCAACCACATTACCCAGGTGCTGGGGCTTAGCTCGTAGTTTGTCTTCTTTAGTTGAGGCAGCTTGTACAATGCTTATTGGGAGAAATCCCTTGAATTCCAGGCAGGCGCTAACAGTTCTACGGATCTTGAGCATGTAGCTTGCTTCGGCAAGAGTGAGCCTGTCTTGGCAGGAGTGCCGGTGCAACAATTGGGTCTCCCGCGGACGGTATGACTTACGTGGTACGAAAGGAAGTGGAGTCACCAAGTTAAGGTATACACCAAGCTGCGGTTTGGGTATACGCGTGTACGAAAGGCAGGGTTATGGCTGGGAGCCACATACTCGTTGCCGGGGAGAACAAACCCAAAAGGAAGAGCAACCTTTGCTAGGGTCGACGAGCGAAAGGTTAGGTTGTATTATCCGAACCCCCATCTACCATGGGTAGAGAGCCGTGGTTTTATCCCGGCGAATGTATTGATTCTTGTGGGGAAAGTGCGCAAACTCTGCAGAGTATAATCTATTCGAATAGCCGCATCCATAGTCAAGGACGGTTGGAAAGGTGATGGCTAGGAGTACCCAAATGGTGGTGTTTGGAAAATTGGATGAAAGTATGGAGATTCTGAGGGGACCTGAGTTTAAAGTTTTGTTTTGACTAGAGGTCGACAAAGAGGTTTAAAAAGGGTTTTAATCCAAAACTGTTTTCAAAAAGGATATCAAAAAGGATATGGGGATATCTTGCTTTATAAAACGGAGGCATGTTTTTTCAAAACTCTTTTTCAACATAGATATAGAGATTCCTTAACTACAAGAGATGATCTAGGCTTTTCGGAAACAACCCTAGATAGAGCTATCTCGCCACAACCAGATTGCATTACCTTGATTAACTTATCTTGGTGGTTTGCGAGTACATTCAAACGTACTCACTAGCATTGTCCCTGGCTATTAACTTGGTCATATTTCAAGAAGAAGGCGGTGATGACGATTATGCAAACTAGGACGTTCTCCTAGACAGTTGCCAGTGGGTTGAGGCATGATTGGGCTCTGCGTGTGATGATGTCCGCTGCTGAAGATGGTATAGCCATAACGGCATTTATGTAAGTCTTGTAGTTCGATATGTCTCGGATGTTGAAATGATACTTGTCGGTTATGTTCCACGGCTCACTCATCATGGGAACGTGGATATATACATAACAGGGATTTCTCGGATGATTAATTCGGGGGCCCCACAGGTACGAAGGTGTTCGTCACTAAGTACGGCGGTCACGGGGCGCGCGGCGGTGAACCATCATGTTTGGGAGGTCACTGGTGCCACGGCGACTGCGCGTACAAGCAGAGAGAGCGAGGCGACGCGTGTCTACGCGAGGTGGCTGTGGTGCTCCGTCATGCTCTCGGCACGGCAGGGACTTAAATGGGCGCGGCTGTTCCAGCGTCTCCACTCCTCGTCGTTGGTCAAGGGGTGGATAGGGGTGGCGGTGAGGTCACGGCTAGCAACTAGGTGTCGTGGGAGAGGGCGGTGCGGCGTGCAACGACTGGTTTGTGCTCGACCGGCATGGCTTGCTCGGTACGGGCATGTCATTGGTCAATGTGGCGAGTGGTGCTTCTCGTCTCCATGACCAAGTACTAGGAATGATCATGGGGGAGTAGTGTAGTGGAAATGGGTACATTTGATGATCAATTGATAAATCAAAACAGTAGATAGTGCTGAGGTTGTACTCTATCTGTGAGGTATTTGACTAAATGGCCGCTTGAATTTTACTTTGGAATTTTTCCATGATTTTTGGTGAGTGATTTGATTACTTGCTCAATAGTCTATGGTTGTTGGATATTGTCAAGGGGTGATTGTTTGAAAGGTTTTTGAAAAGTGATGATCTAGGTACATGTACTTGATCAATTTTGAATTGCCTCTTAAATAGATTTAAAAATAGTTTCTGCAATTTTGTAAAGTTTGCTTGGTTCACTTTTACCATGTATAGCAAGGGGTGAAAAGAATTAGAATTGTTTCTGCTAGAAATCTGTTACTATAGATGCCGAAAGTGGGCTACTGGTTAATATTGGAAAAAGTGACCATATGATCCATTTTTGACTTTCTTTTCATTTGATTTTTCTTGGAAATGATCTAGATGATGTGGCAATCCTTTTTAAACTAATCGTTATCATTGGTAGCACTCAAACATGGCAACTTCAAGCATTCATACAATAATACAAATCACACATGCATTCATATCTATGTTACAAACCTTCCCTCCTTAAATATAATCACTTAACGAGATTTAGGAAAAACTAGGAACTACAGAGATTAGGAAACTCAGGCTTAATATAATCTTCTCGTTCCGAGGTGGCTTCTTCTTCAGTATGGTTACTCCACTGGATCTTGAGAAACTTGATACTCCTGGTCCGGGTGGTTCTGAATGCTTCTTCCAAAATACGGATGGGCACTTCACGATAGGTTAGATCCTTGTCGATATATATTGCTCAGTGATCGATGTTCTTGAAAACTTCGGTCTTCTCTGTAACCTCTAGGCATTTTCTAAGTAACGAGATATGGAACACATTATGCACGGCTGACATCTCCTCAGGTAGTTCCAGTTGATAGGATACTTCTCCTTGGCAATTCAAAATCTTGAAGGGTCCAATATATCTGGGGGCAAGCTTCCCTTTTAGTCGAAAACATTGCGTTCCTTTCAAGGGTGACACTTTGAGATACACAAAATCTCCGATATTGAAGGTCAGGTTTCGACGTCTTTTGTCAGCATAACTCTTCTGTCTGGATTGAGCGGTCTTGAGGTGTTCACGGACTTTGTGAACCTTCTCTTCGACTTCTCGTAGAATGTCGGGTCCGAAGATCTGACTCTCTCCTACTTGCGACCAATTCAATGGGGGTACGACACTTTCTTCCATACAGAAATTCAAAGGAGACCATTTGCAAACTGGCTTGATAACTGTTGCTGTATGAGAATTCTGCGAAAGGCAGACAATCTTCCCATTTAGATCCATATTCTAACACACAAGATCTCAACATATGTTCTAAGATTTGGTTGACTCTTTTAGTTTGTCCGTTGGTTTGTGGGTGATAAGCTGTGCTGAAATTCAGTTTGGTTCCTAATCCTTGTTGGACCTTCTACCAAAATCTTGAGGTAAACTGGGTTCCTCGATCTCACACTATAGTTTTGGGGGTTCCATTCAAACTGACTATCCTAGCGATATACAACTCCGCTAGATTCGAACTATGGTAGGTAGTCTTGATAGGTATGAAATGAGCTACTTTGGATAGTTGATCTACTATGACCCAAATTGAATCATTTCCCTACTAGATGTAGGCAAAAATCCATTCCAACGGAATACCATCTCCATTATGGAATCTACAATGGTTGCAAAAGTCTTGCGGGTCGCTAATGTTCGCTTTGACTCTCAGACAAATAACACACTTGGCTATGTAAAATCCGACTTCCCTCTTCCTGATACATCTTGGTTCCTCCCGGGTGGATAGAATAAAGGGTGTGAGGTCCCCCGGATTTAATCATCTGAGGAATCCCTGTTATGCAATTATCCACGTTCCCATGATCAGTGAGCCGTAGAGCATAACCGACAAGTATCATTACAGCATCCGAAACATAACGAATACAAGACTTACATAGTTGCCATTATGCCTACACAATCTTTTAGCAGCAGAGCTTGAACACACAGGGCCCAATCATGCCTGAACCTACAAGCGACTGACTTGGAAGACAACCTAGCTTGCTGGACATCACCTTAATCTTCCGATGTCGAACCTCTGAAAGCCTGGCCAAGTAAATAGCCAGGGACAAAGCCATGATTCCTCTTGAATGTACTCGCAAAACACCAAGATAAGTGAAATAAGGAAATGCAATTCTGGCTATGGCGAGATAGCTCTATCTAGGGTTGTTTTTGAAGAGCCTAGACTAACTCTTGTAGTTATGGCATCTCCATATGTTTGTTGAAAAAGAATTTTGAACATGCTTCCTTTTTATAGTTCAGGATATCCCCACATCCTTGTTAAAAATCCTTTTTGAAAACAGTTTTGGAGAAAAACCCTTTTTAAACCTCTTTGACCACGTATGGCCAAAACAAAGCTTTAAAGTCAGTTTCCCCCAGAACCTCCATACTTTCATCCATTTTCCAAACACAACCACTTGGGTACTCCGAGCCATCACCTTTCCAACCGTCCTTGACCGTGGACGCGGCTATTCGAATAGATTATACTCTACAGAGTTTGCGCACTTTCCCCACAAGAATCAATACATCCGCCGGGGTAAAACCACGGCCCTCTACCCACGGTAGATGGGGGTTCGGATAATCAAACCTAACCTTTCGCTTGTCGACCCTACCAAAGGCTTCTTTTCCTTTTGGGTTTGTTCTCCCCGGCAATGAGTATGTGGCTCCTAGCCATAGTCCTGCCTTCCGTACATGCGTAAACCCAAACCACAGCTTGGCGTATACCTTCACTTACTGAATCCACTTCCTTCCATACCACCTAAGTCATACCGTCTGCGGGAGACCCAATTGTTGCACCGGCACTCCTGCCAAGACAGGCTCACTCTTGCCGAAGCAAGCTACAGGCTCTAGATCCGTAGAACTGTTAGCGCCTACCCGGAATTCAAGGGATTTCTCCCAATAAGCATTGTACAAGTTTCCTCGGCTAATGAAGATAAACCACGAGATAAGTCCCAGCACCTGGGGTAATGTGGTTGCATGGATAAAAATTGTTCCGATAAAGGCGTAGAACATCCCTTCTCTTTCTCTTATTCGTTTTCTCATTTCTCATCAACACCATTTCTTTAATTAAAACATCCGCTTGGAACGATGCTTCTTCTCAAGGGTTTTACAAAGTAGTTTTTAAACATTTTTAGTAGGGTAAATCCCAAAACAATTTATTCAACAAAATCCGTGGTTTCTCAACGGGGTAGGATGCTAATCATCATAACCTCGATAAAAGGGGTAATTGGTGGGTTTACATAAGGGTGGGTGCCACGAGGGACACCATGTCATAACTTGGAGGAGCCAAGTCCTTAGTGCAGTATTTATAAAACAAGACATGTAGATAAATAATGCAATTTATAAAGGAGATACAAACAGGTAGTAAAAGAGTAGGACAAGTATCGGAATTCGGGAATGGTGGCTTGCCTGTGATCAGCGATAAGTCCCTGGACTTGCTTAGATAACCAAGAATACCCAACAAATAATAATAAGAAGTCCCTTTCTTCTCGTCGTCAAACAATCACACTATCACCGTCATCGAGTATACATGCAAGCAGACAACACCACAATCAATACAGGGCATACAGGCATCAAACCATATAGCAAACAAACATAAGGAATCCTACTTAACTTAGTTGTTTTGGAGAAGTTGGGTACTAGTAATGGAGTTACTAGATTGCCATAGAAATGTTTTCCTTTGGAAGATAGTTGTCGAGGTTATATACCAAGGACTTGGGGTGGATACTTGAGGTCTGTAGGATACCAATGTGCAACAATTGTATCCTAAGATAGGTTTTGACAAAACAAGACCAACACAAGTGGTTTTACTGGATTACCACTTACCTAGATTTAATTATGCATTTTATAGTGGAATAAACTCTAGTTTGAGGAATTAATTCACCAGAATTTATCTAGAGGCCCAAAAATTATTTCCTTGGGTGGTTAGGTAGTGTTTGATGTACTGAACCACATAGAAGTGGAATCTTGTCGAAAGAATAACCAGAATGCCCTTAATAAATCATTAAAGGCAGTTCTGTAAGGTTTTTGTCTTTTTCGCCAGATTTCTTTTACAAAAGGTTTTAGTGTGATTCCAATTTTACATGGTAGGTATGGGAAATAACTTTCTGTAAAAATTGGAATTACCCTTTTTGGATATCCAGAACCACTTGAGGGTTCTATCTAGTGAAAAAGGGATACATAGAATAGTTTAATTCACTAGAATTCAACCAGACCTCAATAAAATCTGAGCTGCTGGGGTTTGATAGTTTTTGATAAGACATAACCATGGGAGTTGAAAATAGGTCAATGCCTCATTTGGTTTGGCCTAGAGAATTTACCCAAGGCAGATATTCTCTGTTTGTTATTTTTTCTGTAGGGTGACCTTAGTTCACCTTGATCTGGGATAAATGCTAGATGGTAGGCCTATGAATATACTTTCAACAGAGCTTGGTTTCATCTAATTTGGAGATGTGTAGGTCACTGAGGAATTTATTTAGTGTAAACTACACCTTGCTGCAGATAAATTGCCAACAAATAGTAAAAATTATTTTGGGCCAACGGTTAACTCTGCATGTTTAAGAAAATATCTGAGGACTATCAGAAATTTAGATCTTGGCAATTGGAGTTGGTTTCCATTTTCAAAAATGATTTAAACTGAACAGGTAAAGAGCAGATCTAGGGAAAAAGAACAAAAACATAAGGTTAGCCGGGCCAGATCCAGAGGGTAAATGGGCCGCTGAGGGGCAATCGGCCAACCCGGCACTGGCTCGCGCGAGAGCCCTATTTCAAGCTGCAGGCGAGGACAGGCGGTCACCAATAGGGAGCGGCAAAGGGGTATCGGGCGACGATGACCGTCGTATTAGAGGGGAGATCGACGGCGCAGCGTCGTCTCCCAGCTCTCGACGCGGCGGCAGGGCGCAAACCCTAGCAGAGGGTCACGCGGGGCGGGGAGCTCACCTGGGGGCTCTAGAGAGGATGTGGAGGCGACTAGGTGACGCGGTCGACGGCGGGGAGATCAGGGAGGCACCGTGGCGTTTGGCTTCGGGAGGCAGCTCGCGTGACGGTGACTAAATGGAGCTGCATGTCGACAAAAAGGGGTTGCTGCATGTCGACCAAAAGAGGAGGGTTAGATGTAGGAGAGAGAGGAGGTGCCGGGAGAGTGACATCAAGGAGGAGAGGAGCTGAGGAGAGAGCACCTAGATCGATTTCTTGAGAAGGCCGAGAGCTCCTCTTTCTCCTACTCTCGGGCAGAACAGGGCAAGGAGAGGTAGTGGTGCTCGAGGGAGGAGTGTGGGAGTGGGCAGGGAGCAAATGAGAGGCTGAGAGGGGGCTGGCCAGCCTCTAGCCTTTTTATCTCGAGTGGGGGAGGTCCATGATGGACAAGGTCCATGGGGAGTATGGGGGAGGGCAGGGCAAGGGCATTGGTCGAGGAGGGCGGTGTTGGGGGTATGTGGGGCCATCAGCTCGACCAGAGAGAGGGGGAGTGGAGGTGGCTGCTGCTGCCTTTGATGCACAAGATCTTTTGTAAGATATGCTTCCACTTCTCTCATACAAGCACATGGGATCTAAGAGGGCAGTGCTATAGTGCTCACGACCAGGGGAGTATTGGTTGTTGTGGAGGAGTGCTTGACAAGCTTGGGTGATGATTTAGCTTGCGTTTAGATGGTTTTGCAAGTTTTGCTCAAAAGGTGGTTGTGAAGGAGTTTGAAAAGTTTGTACTGGACAAAGTGGGAGAATGGCACTTGGATGTAGATGAGATCAATATATCTCTCCAAGAATTATTTGGGGTTTTTCTAGAGCTTATAAGTCCACTTAAGCGCATTAATTCCAAAAGTGCATCAATGGTTTCTAGAAGCTAAGGTGATATTTTTACATTAGACAATGTGAGATTTTGGTGTGAAAAGGTCCTAGATACCACATTATACCTTGGGGAATTTTATTGTGATTTATTGATATGGGAAAGTATTTTTGAGGAATTATTTCTTGTTTCTGCCATTTAAGAAAAAGGGCAAAAAGAAATAATAAAGAATATCAAAAATATTTATTTTTGAGGTGGGAAGGTAGAGTATGATATATGGATCTCAAATGAGTTAGAAGCTGGGGAAGTGCTTTTACTAAACCAAAGATTCCACTAGGAAGGGGTTTTGGAGATTTTGTTTGTTAAAGGGAATAAAAAGATTTGGAGCCATAATAACTATGGATAATATTTGATAAATCTTGATGATATAGGTAGATGATGTAGACAAGGTGTATCAAGCATTTGCAACCTTGGGAATTGGAAATCCAACTTGAATAAGATGGAAAACAAGGAGCTGTGGATCTAGGGTGATGTTATTTTTATACCACCAAAACCTTGTTGGATCTTGGAGCTCAAAGTTCACCTTGAAGCAAGGGCTAGATAGATAGTTAGACCAAGTCATATATATTATCATGGCAGAAGGATTTTGGAGTGGTTACATTTAAGGTGGTCTATAGGTGATGGCAAACTTTGTTGAAAATAAGGCTGCCATACCAGATGAGTCATGATGCCTTATAAACCATGTGC
This sequence comes from Avena eriantha, assembly GCA_910589775.1. NCBI lineage: Eukaryota > Viridiplantae > Streptophyta > Magnoliopsida > Poales > Poaceae > Avena > Avena eriantha. The sequence goes on along the minus strand of OU342742.1, from coordinate 329,400,545 downwards.
GTTTTAAGAAACACAAAGATCCAATTGGAACAATTGAAGTAGATGTTGATAGACCTATATGAGTATAACACAACCATGCAAAGACTTGGTCCATAGAAGGTTGGATGATGTGAGCTTCTATCAAAGTAGGCATGATGACTAGATTTAGAGGAAAAAATTATTTTCTTGCCTGCAAAACCATCAAGAACAAGTGGGTTGGAGGATGATCTAACCAAGGGAAATAGTGGGCCTTGGTAGTCCTTAGGATGGTTATCAACATGGTTCAAATGCATTTCCAATAATGCACAAGGGTTGAGAAAAGGAGGCATTCAAAAAGGTGATGTTGGAATAGATTCCAGACTTAGCGAAATTTGGCAGATTTAGGGTTTTTGACTAGAAGGTGAGAGGGGAGGCTTTTGATGGGTAGCAAGGTACCAAAGCATCATCAAGTGGATGATGTTGAAGGGCAGAGGGAGTATCAGGGATCCATGCTTGATATTGGTCTTTGTTGACTTGGAAGCTTCTGGAATGGATCACTGCAAAATTGATCTGGTTAAGGGTTTTAGATGATCCCCTAGTATCTAGAGATCAGGTCCACCTTGTATTCTTGCATAGGGTTTGGGGATTTTAAGTTTTCTTTATCCTAGAGGATGAGCTCCTAGGGTATCTCAAACTACTTCTAAGCGAACAAGTCAAAGATCAGATCAAGGCAACTCATCTTATAAACTAAGCAAATCCACTACTGGGGTCACCATCAAGCCTAGCTTGAGGTAAGGTTGGGGCATTTTGAAGAGGTTGGATTTTGAATAAGATGAGAGTCCTTGATACCTCTACCAAGAGTAGAATTCAAAAGCTTAATAAAAGGGTTTTGAAGACCCTAGAGGTGGGGGTTGTTTAAGGTTCTGTCTTGAAAACATAAGGAGGTTATAAGTCTCCATAGTTTTGTGAATGGAAGCTACTAAACTAGTTTTGGTTATACAAGCATCTTGGCTCAGGTTTTGAAATGCCAGATCATTTGAGAATATGCAAAATGAGCTAGGATAGTTTTGTTAAATAGGTTTTGTCAACTGAGGGTGAGGTAAGGAGTATCATATGGTATATACTCATATGCACAAGTGCAAACAAACAACAAGCAAACACTGCACCAATGAACAAGAAAAAGTTTTTGTTCCCCCTTATTTTTGCATTCTGGTCAACAAATCAGGGTTGCTGAAATTGGGATGTTACAAAGGGTATCATGGGCTTCCTGTATAATGACTTATTTCAACTCTGAATCTGTTGGAACACAGATACGTCCCTTACACCACAGAACTACTTCTTCATCTTCGGTGAATCCCGATACCTTCCCTATTCCGATACGACGCTTGATTCCACCAATACTGGCGTTTCCTTTCTAGGCCTCTTTTATCTGACTAATCAAAGTGGGTTAAATTTCTATGCTAGTGAGAAATCCTTCGCTAACTAGCTCCACTCTGAAATTCTCGATCTCCTCAAGCAGACTTGGTTGGGCTGCCTTAATCATGGTGTTTAATCTACACGGTAGTCTACTAAGAGCATCCGCTACCACATTGGCTTTGCCGGGGTGATAGTGAATGTCAAGGTCATAATCCTTGATGAACTCAATCCATCTCCTTTGCCTTATATTTAGCTCCTTCTGGGTGAAAATGTACTTCAGACTCTACTGATCCGAATAAATCTCACAGCGGTTACCCATAAGGTAATGACGCCATACCTTCAAGGCTAAAACTACGGCTGCCAGTTCTAGGTCATGGGTAGGGTAGTTCTGCTCATGTTGCTTCAGTTGTCTAGACAGATAGGATATGACTTTGCCTTTGTGCGTCAACACACATCCGAGACCAATCTTGGATGCATCACAATATACATCAAAAGGCTTCTTGATATCCGACATGATCAAAATTGGGGCTGAAATCAATCTCTTCTTTAGATCTTGAAAACTTGCTTCACATTTGTCAGTCCATTCAAACTTCTTATCTTTCTTCAACAACTGGGTCATCGGTCTTGCGATGATCGAAAATCCTTCAACGAACTTGCGGTAATATCCGGCTAATCCAAGAAATGCGCGGACTTCAGTTTGGGTGGTTGGGGGTTTCCATTCTTCGACATCTTTAATCTTGGTGGGATCAACAACAACTCCTCCTACCGATAAGATATGGCCTAGGAATCCTACTTCCTTTAACCATAATTCACATTTGATAAACTTGGTGTAACATCCCAAAACTCTAATCCAAGGTCATTAAGATCCAAATCATCAAATTTAGAGTTAACAAAAACTTTTCCATTTAAAAATAATTAAGCATTCATATGTGTGTGCATTTAATTTAGGAGTTGATTTGAATTGCCATGTTTGAGTGATCCATTGATTGTAAAGTGATTCTTAGGTGAATTAAACATCATCTAGATCATTCCCAAACAAATCCCAAAGATAAACAAATCAAAAATAACAAAATGAGAAATGGTCATTTGTTCCATTTTAATCACCATGCCTACTTTGGCTATTCCTACAACTCAAATCTTAACAGAAACAATTGTGGTTATTTGCACCCCTTGCTAGTACAAGTAGTGATGTATCAAGGCCCACTTTGTTTCATCCTAAAAACATTCAAACACTAAATTTAAATGACATTTGAAAATTGAATCTAGTGTAGGTATCAAGATCACATTTATTCAAAAACCACTCAAATGAACTCCATTTTCAAATCCCAAGAAACCCTAGATTCTCAAGAATGTGATCAATCACCACCTAAAATCAGCCCAAAATTCAAACAAAAGTTTCTTTTGGCCATTTTGTCAAACACGTTGTGGGCAGAATCAAATTAGCATAACTATTACTGTTTTTGATCAAATCTTGTCAAGCCAATTGAGTTGCACTGATCATCCTTGTCTCCCACAAGTCCAACCAGACCAAAACCAACCCTATCTCTAGCCCCTGGCACCAGTGCCATGCCGCCCCGATACCATGCCCGCCGGCCAACCTTGCCAACGCCACAGCAGACCACCAGCCCCTCTCCACCGCGGCAGGAAGCACGGCGTGACCTCACCGCCGCCCGCGGTCCCCCCCACGGGCACTTCTAGCCACTGGACCACTCCCCAGCCTCGTGGCCCTTTCTCTCTGTGCGCAGCCAGAGCGCGCCAGAGCACCCTCATCGCAAGCAAGCCACACACCGCGCCTCGACCGCAGACCGCGCACGCAGCTCCGCCTCGACCCCAGCACCCCGCCAGACATGGCCGTGCACTACCGTGCGACCCACAGTGGACGAGCGCCGTGTCGAGCACCGCCTCTATCTCCTATAGCGCGCAATGCTTCCGACCATATGCCACTGCCCCTAGCTGCGCCATTAAACCGTAGAGCACCGCCAGGGAACCAGCCACCATCCGCCTACCTCACCCATGCTGATAGCACCCTATATCATCGTCACTGACGAGCTTGCCGTCGCGCCCTCGGTCCCCTCATCGACCCTATATATGGAGCCCTCCCCAGCACCATTTCTTCACACCACTCAACTCCCCTCTCACCACTGATCCTTCCCGACCTCTCGCAAGAGCCGCTCGAGCCGTAGTTCGCTGAAATTGCACCGGAGGAGCCCGCTGTAGAGGAGGAGACGATGTCATCGATTCTGTCCACCACAACCCCTGTCGTGAACTCGCCTGAGTCCACCGTTGCCGTCCAGTTCAATTGCCCGCCTCACCGAACTAGCTGGAGCCCTGGTACGTACCAGTAGACCCCCACCGTCCGTTTAGGGTTCGGTCTTGCCGGCGACGAGTCCATCGTCGACGACAACTGTGAGCTGTTGATCCACGTTCTAATCGTGTGGCCCAGATCGCTAGATACTGTTTCGGATTTGAAGTCTCGCTGACAAGCAGGACCAACCTGTCAGCCGCCCTCTGCACCGCTGAGTGTCATAGGGCTGGCCCATTTCCTTTCCCACGCTGACCCAGTAATTCAAATCAAGATTTTTCTATTTAGATTTAAACTCAATTCTGTCCCTTAGTTCCAAAGTCAATTCAGGAAGATTTACTGAACGAAATTGAGTGATTCCAATTTTTTTGGAAATCTTCTGAAAAGATCTATCCAAGCCTGTTGGATTTACTTCATTTAGAGTTAGAGATCTCTCCTAGTAAAAATAACAAGACAGAAGCTTTTACACATTCAAAAAAATTTATAAAATCAACCATAATAGCTTTTGAGTTGTTTCCAACTCTCAAAAATCTCATTTAATCATACCTATCTGAATATGTAATAATATTAAGGTTTGCATGCAGTGACTTTGGACTAGTACCAAAATAATGCTATATAGGCATTTCTAATCACTTTAAATCATTAAATACTAAACTTAAACTTATTAAAATGTGATCCAACCTTTAAATCACATTCCCATATGTTAGAATATGTGGTGATGACATGTGTCCACATGATCCCATATTTTAATTTGAGAATATTAAATCTTAGTTATTTTCAATGAGTAGAAATTACTTTTCTCAAATAAAATCGATGAAACTAGTTCATTAAGCCTTGTGATGCTTGTGATGATAATAGATCATCAAATGTGTGCCTTAGTGTACCAAGTAGCCTAGTGAAGGATTGTTTGGTGATTTTGTATCTCGTATGTATTTATAGACGATAGTACCGACCAAGCTTTCGAGGAGGAGGAGTTCTACTAAGAGGAGGAGGAAGAAAACTTCAACCACTGCACTACACAAGGCAAGCCTAGCACTTCAAGTAAACTGAGCAAGCTAACACTTGCAAGTATTATACTAGCAAGCCATCATTCACAATGCATGCTAAAACTTGCAAGATATTGTTAGCAAGCTAGAATTAAGCTAGATAACATAAGCAAGATGCATTAGGCATGCTTTGGTTATACCACTTTGACTAGTACCTACTCCAAGTTTTACTTTCAAGCTTTTACTTTCTTTACTTTACCAAGTCTCTTACTTGTTTGAAGGTAGCATAAAAAAGTATAAAACTTGACCTTAGATATCATTCTATGGCATGAGATTGAGATTAGAATCCCACCTTAGTGAACACTCTTAACTTAGTAGCTTAGAGCTAAATCAGAACTTGAGTCACTTTAGATGGGAACACTTGTGAAAATGAATTGTGAAAACCTTGGAATGATGAGTCATTCTATTGAGATGTTTTGACATGTGTTGCGAAACACAAATGGTTTATGATGATGAAAATGTTGAGGCATGAGCCTTAGCCCTTTTACAAAAACTAATGGTTGGATTCGGATGCGATACCATTCCAATTTTACCGTACAACCACAATACCTGAATTGGGTAAGGTGGAACATCCCAATTTCTGCAACCCTGATTAGTTGTCCAGAATGCAAAAATCAGGGGGAACAAAAACTTTTTCCTGTTCATTGGTGCAGTGTTTGCTTGTTGTTTGTTTGTGCTTGTGCATGTGAGTATATACCATATTATACTCCTTACCTTAACACCAGTTGACAAAAGGTACTTCCCAAAATAGTCTTGGCTTAATTTTCATATTCTCAAATGTTCTGACATTTCAAAACCTGAGTCAAGAAGCCTTGCAGACCAACTATTTAAGTAGCTTCTATTGAGCAAACTATGGAGAGCTATATAACATAATCTCCTTATGTTTTCAAGACAGAATCTTCTACCATTCTTATCTCTAGATCTAACAAAACCTTTTCATGAAGCATTTGAATTCTACCCTTGGTAGAGATACCAAGGAACCCTCATCTCTTTCCAAACTACAACCTATTTCAAAAAACCCATCCTTACCTCAAGCTAAGCTTGGTGGTAACCCCAGTAGTAGTTGATTTGTTTGTAAGATGAGTTGCCCTGATCTGCTGTTTGAATTGTCTGCTTAGGAGATAGTATGAGATACTCTAGGAGCTCAGCACTAGGATCAAGATGTTTCCAAATCATCACTCCCTAAGCAAGAATACAATCTAGATCTAATCTCTAACCACCAGGTGATCCTCTAAAACCCCTAACCAGATCAATTTTGAAGATATCCCTTCTAGAAGTTTCCAAGTCAATGAAGACCAATATCAAGCATGGATCCTTACTACTCAATATAAACTTCAACATCATCCACTTGATGATGCTTGGGTACCTCGCAACCCATCAAAAACATCCCCTCTCATGCTCTAGTCAAAAACCTCAAATCTGCCAAATTTGGCTAAGTATGGAAATCTGTTTCTAGCATCACCATTTTGGATGCCTCCCTTTCTCCACCCTTGTGCATTTTTGGAAATGCCTATGAACCATTTTGTTAACAAACCTAAGGAATACCAAGGACCACTATTTCCCTTGGTTAGATCATCCTCCAACCCACTTGTTCTTGATGGTTTTGCATGCAAGATAATAACTTTTCCTGCAAATCTTGTCAGCATGCCTACTTTGGTACGAGCTCACACAACCATCCAACCTTATTTGGACCAACTCTTAGCATGGTTGTGTTCTACTCATATAGTTCTATCATTTCCTAATTCACTTGTTCCAATTGGATCCTTGAGTTGTTTACACCCACAAGGTTTTGAAGGCTAGTTGATAATCTCCTTTGGCAGGCTTATTATTTTCAAAGTTTGAAAGTTTGCCATGGTGATCTCAAGAAGGATCAAGCTCAAACCCCTACACCAATTCCATCTAACTCACTTGGTGTATCCATCCATATATCCCATCCCCCAAGAGGAGCCCTGAGCTCCAGGATCCAACAATGTATTGGTGGCGTGAAAACAATCCTACCCAAGATCCCCAAATCTCTAGTTTCATCAAAAACAACTTGGAATATCCAATCCCATGGTTGAAAATGCTTGATACACCTTGTATACATTATCTACCTTGATCATCTAGATTTATCAATAATTATACATAATTATTTTGGCTCCAAATCAAATTAATTCCTTAATAGACAAATTCTTCAAAACCTCTTCCATAAGGGAAAGTTTGGATTCTTCCAAAGCACTTCCCCAACTTTTAGCTCATTTGATACTCACATATCATACCCCACCTTCCCACTTCAAAAAAATAAATATTTTTTATGAGATTTATTATTTCTTTTTGCCTATTTTCTTAAATGGCAGAAACAAGAAATAATCCTCTCAAAACCCTTTCCCACCTCAATAAATCTTGGAAAAATTCCCCTAAGTGTGTATTCACCTTTGGGACCATCTCACATCAAAAGCACCACTTGTCCAATGTAAAAATAACAAATGAGCTCCAATACTTCACTTCCGCAGTTTTGGAACAAATGGATTTAAGAGGAGTTATAAGTCATGGAAAAATCTCAAATAATTCCTAGAGGGGCATCTCAACCCGCTTTATCTACCAGCATCTTTAGTTTATCTTGCCTAAACCAAAAATTGAGACTTCCATCATGATCATCTACATTTTCCAATCTTGTCTACTTCCAAGATGTTGATCAATATTAAGTCAAAACCCCTCAAACCTTCCACAACAAGCCTCCCCTACCCCAGCACGCAGCTCTAATCGAGCTGCACTGTAGCTAAGCTACTGTAGCAGCCCCTTCCCTTTGTCCTTTAGTGCTTGGAGGAAGGAGAGATGCACCCATTGGTCACACTTTCTCCTTACTTCTTGCAGTAGCCATCTCACCTCACCCCTCCTCTGCAACCAACTAGATACCACCCTTCCCACACCCACAGCATCCACCCCTAGTATCACCTCCCTCCATGCCCTCTCCATGGAACAAGTTCATCATAGACCTCTCCTCTCGGGTTAAATACCCGAGGTCACCCAGATCTCCCCCTCTCTGGCTCATTTGCCCTCCCTGCTCCCCACTTACCACCCCCAAGTTCCATTCCCCCTCCCCTGAAGTGCTCTGTCTGGGAGAAGGAGAAAAAGGGAGCCTCGGCCTCCCTCATCAATCCAGCATAACTCCCTCCTCACTAGTTCGCTCCCCCTGCATGTCCCTCTCCCGAGATCTCCTGTCGATTATGCACCCAACCCTCCTCTCTTTTCTCTCCAGGGCTGCCCCTACCATCGCCACCACCGAGCTCCGTCGCACTCCTCTCGGGCGTACGCACGCGAGCAAGAACTAGACGCAGGAACCAGCATTGCCGCCCCTCTCCAGATTCGCCGTCATCGACCGCGTCACCTCTGACCATCTCCGACCGCCGGTGAGCCCTCGGTGAGCCTCCCCGCGCCCCCTCCGTCGCCTCTAGGGTTCCCCTCTATTCCTTCATCGCCGCTCTGTTTCGCTTAGGAAGACGACGCTCGGCCGTCGATCTTCACTTGATCGAACGGCCGATGGTGCCTGGTACCTCTTCACAGCCCGCGGCGGCCGACAATTGGGCCCCGCCCCGCGGTATTTGAATTCCCTCTCCCGCTCGCAGCTCACGCCGGGTGGGCCGCTTCACCCTTGGACGGCCCAGCTCCCCTCCAGATCCGGCCCGGCAAGGATTTCTCCTTTTTCTTTTTCTTTGGAAATTCTAGATCTGAAATATATCCGTTAGTTTAAATCCAATTAAAATATAAAAACTCATGATATCTTCCAGATGAAAATTTTACATGGTCCCCTAGGGTTTTCCTCATCATGTAGAACTGGTCTTTTGCCCAAACTAATTTCCATTCTTTACTAGAAATAAATCAACTAAAATGTGTATATCCCACTAATTAAATTCCTCTGTGAGATTCACATCTCTAATGGAATGAAGTCAAGTGCCACTGGTAGCCTTTGAATGTACCCATCTCTAGACCTTAGTCTCATGCCATGTTGAACAGTAGTTGGTCTTTAGTTAAAATAACAAAAACAACTCTGATCTGACTTTAGGTATTTCTCTTGTTCAAACCAACAGAGGTATTGACCCACTTCCAACACCCTGTGATGAGGGACACTATGATCCACCAAAATCCAGGAGATCAAATTTTATTGAGGCCCTGTCCAATTTTGGTGAATTAATCATCTCTGCCCAGGGTAATTCCAGTAGAAAAAGCACTACAGAAGTTTTACAACTCCAAATTGGGTGATTCCAAATTATACAGAAAGGTATTCCAAATACCTACAATGTGTCCTTGGAATCAAACTAAAACCTTCTGTAGATTGACTTGATTCCAACTCCCAATGAACAAGTACATCAATACTTACTTAACCACCCAAAGAAATAATTTTTGGAGCTCCACAACGTTTCTGGGGATTTATCTCCTAAAACTAGAGTTTTATCCACTAAATAATTCATAAGTCATTAATGAAATGGGATTAAATAGTGAAAACACTTTTGTTGGATTCATTTTATCACCACCTATCTATTGGTATCACCTTTACAAAATGGTATCTTACAGATTAAGTCTTTGACTCATAATCCCCTCCTAGGTAGTTCCTCGACACTAAACCCTAAGGGGGAATATTCATTCCTGCTTCCAAGCCAATCTCAATCTCCTAGGTCCACTCCTCTCGAAGCCTACTGAATCTAGTTAGATGTGGTTCACTTGGTTGCTATATGATATTGGTGATTGTATGCCTTGTATTGATTGTGCCCTTTTGTTTGTTTGCATGTGTTCCCTATCGACGATAGTTGCGATTATATCAGAGAGTAGAAGAAGATGGTTATTATTGTATATTGGGTATTCTAAAGAAGAAGCCCAGGAACATTTATGCCATATTGCTGATCATCAGGAAAGCCACCTTCTTGCTCATAAGCCTTGTCCTACTATTTTACTTATGCATGTTTTATCTACTGTTTATTAAAAACTGCATTGTTTTACTATATGTTGATATATACATATATATATATGGTAGTGGTTTGGCTCCTCCAAACCATTACACTTTGGTACTACTAAGTACAACCCCCGTGGCGATACCTAATTGTCCCTAGTAGAGTAGATGGTGCTTATCCACCATACCCCTTTGGAGACCCCGATTTAGCCGAAGCAAAAGCTAGAGGATGGGAAGACCCCGGAAAAAGTTTTACCAAATGTTTTATGATAAAACCTTGGTGAGGTGGGACCTTCCAAGAGATGTTGAGAAATAAAAAGGTTTTGTTTTATAAATGCTAGAGGAAAATCGGAGGAAAAAGGTTTACCAAAAAGCACCTGGTTCTCTGCAGTTTTGCTACAACAATTAACCCTATGCAACCACATTACTCTGGTATGGGACAGGGCTGGATTTGATGGTTGTCTATTCCGGTATAAGCTGCCTCGCAACAACTACAGTGGATCGGGGATCCCTGGAGGGTGGGCCTTCTCCGATAAAGGTGGGACCTAGAGAAGGAACGAAGGGTCGGCAGGCCTCCACGCGTTACTATGAGCCCCTCATTGAAAGCGCACACTCGAGAAGTGGAAAAAGCACTCCGGTTGGTCCTCGCCCGACGTCCCGGTTTTGAGGGGATTAACACTCATAGGGTAGGTACTTATATTGGAGTGGGCATCCGGAGAGTCTTGATCGGTTACCCGACCCACGATCGGTGAAGATCAGGGTAGTGTACCCAGATGGTGTGGGTAAACTGTACAACCTCTGCAGAGTGTAAATCTATTCGAATAGCCGTGTCCACGGTCATGGATGGTTGGGAAGGTTGTTGTAGAGTGGTGCGGGTTTTGATTTCAAAAAGGATTTTGGAAAAGAAATGATTTTGGAAATGTTTTGACCATGGGATGGTCGGGAAGGATACCTGCTTTGACCATGGGATGGCCAGAGAGGTATGGAAGGAGTTTGGTCGTGGGACGACCTAAAAATGGGAACAAATGGGTGACCCAGTCCTAATGTTTTCCAAAACTTTTCAAAAAGGTTTTCCAAAATGTTTTATAACAGTTTTCAACAAAGATATGTAGATGTTATATCTACAAGAGAAACTATTTAAGAAAAGAACCTCCCTTGAGCACGCCTACTACCACAGCCATACTACATGTCCTCTTGTTATTATTATTTTAAGGTGGTTTGCGAGTACATTCAAAGTACTCATCGGCATTGTCCCTGGCTATTAACTTTGCCAAATATCAAGAAGAAGACGAGGATGACGACTATGCAAGCTAGGACGTTCTCCCAGTCAGCTACCTGTAGGTTAAGGCATGGCTCGGGCTCTGCGCTTGATGAAGTTCCGCTGATGATTATTGATGTAGCCATAATGGCCTTTATGTAAGCCGTGTAATTCGGTATATTCTCAGATGTTGTAATGATACTTGTCGGTTATGTGCCACGACTAACTGATCATGGTATCGCGGTTGTATGCATAACAGGGATTCTCGGAGGATTAATCCGGGGGCCCCACATAAGGCTTAGCCGGAAGTTTATATGCATTAGTATTAGTTCCCTCGCGGGAGAGGTTTGAGCTAAGGCTACCTCTCAATGTTGTCCACCTATGCAGTGCCCAAGATGACAGATGGTCCTGATTGGGAGGCCTCACTCATAGGAGAGGTGCTTATACTAGAGTGTGTAAAGGAAAGGTTATGTTTGATTATCTGCATACTAAGTATGATGATTCAGGGTTATCCCTGATAGATGTATCGGATCTTGCGGTGAAAGTGTACCACCTCTACAGAGTGTCAAACTATTCGAATAGTCGCGTCCGCGATTATGGACAGTTGGAGTGGCCATACTGTTTCGTTGTCAGATGTTTTCCAAATGACTTATGAAATGAATGATGAATCTTGACTTGACCACAACAGGGTTGTGACTATGACACTAGCTTCCCAGCTGAAGTGATTCTAGAACTTTATTTTATCTTTCTTTGCTTCTGAACTCAGCTTAGGTTTCAAACTTAACTTTACAAATAAACCTAGAGTTAGCACTTCCCACTAGAACTACCTTATTTGTTAGTGATAGTTTGCGAGTACTTAAAGAGAACTCATGGCATTTGTTCCTGGATATTCTCATAGCCAGACTATGGAGATTACCAAGATGAAGGACATCAGGACGGCTATGATAACTAGGACTATCTTCCATCGTCAGCATTGCCTGTGCCACTGAAGATGGACCCCACCGCTACACTTATTATTTATTCTGCTGCTTGATTGTATTAAGACTGGATCATGAGATCCTTTATTAGTGTAAGACCTTATTATGGTTTGTAATGGATGATGTACTATGATATCCAATCGGTTATGTCCCGCAAAAAGGGTAATCCTAGGATTGCGATGTATGACATAACAGGCATCTGGGATTAAAAATCCGGGTGTTGACAAGTTGGTATCAGAGCCATCCTGACCATAGGAGACCCTAGTTAGAATGGACGTCTGAACAAAAACTTAATTTCAAAACCAAAGTGAGCATTTATGAAAAACTATTTCCTCTCTTACCCTTGGGAATTCATTCTTTCTCAAAAAAGTCATGTTCCTCCAATTCTTACATGACTACATAAAATTGGACACACTTGATCACTTCACTAACTTCCTCATCCTTAATTCTTGTAGATGGAGACTCAGTTCAGCAAGTTCTACCAGTGGGGCAACGGAGGCCAACTGATCTTCGAGAGGGATCTAGATTCACTGTCTGAGTTATTGGGACGCCCACATCCGGAGTTTCTTGGAGCTCAACTTCCTGGACCCCCAGGAGGAGATTTACAATGGCTAGTCACCGGTGATCTTCGAGGAAGCATAGAAGCACCAACATTCGGAGAATCCAGTTCTCCGTAAGAGTGAATAACTGGCTAGATGGATTAGCCAGGGCAATGCATGCATCTCTCGCACATCCATGTGCCCTTAGTGTCAACCAAATCCAAGGAACCCGCTTTGCGCACTATGCAAGGATTGACTTCATGGGAATGCCAATGGAGATGCCAGGTCACCCGGAGTTGAAGCGTCAAGTGGAGAACCTTGACTTCCTGTTGTACGATCGCTAGAAGGAATTGGACAATGCTAGGAAGTTTTCCAACCACAACCGTGCCAATGCCGCCCAGAAGTCCCAGACTTTCTCACTGCTAGTCAAGGACCGTCAGTCTCTTCGCCTCCAGCGCAAAAGGAAGGATCGCACCATCGCCCGTCTTCGCAAGAAGGTGGCCGACCTCGAGAAGACCATCAAGGAGCAAGAAGCTCAGCTACTAGCAAAGGAGGAAGAAGAGGAAGGTGAAGACATCCAGGGAGATATGGATTCTTACCTCAGCAATGATGATGCCTTTCTGGAGGAGGATGCCGTGGACTTCTACACTGACGATGAGGACTCTGACTTCATAGACGATGAGTAGATGCACTAGAGCACTGTCATAGCATGAGATGTATCAGTCCCATTGTATCATAGCTTACAGAATGGTTCTTAAAACCATCTGTTTTCCTTGTTGTGGTGTGTGTGTGATTGTATCATGTGCTTGTTGCAAGGAATGAAATAGAGTTAGTTGCAAAACCTGAGTCAAACTCAAAGTTTTAGATTTTAAACCAAAACCATGAACCTTTGAACTTTCCATCTTACCCCTTTATCTACCTCAATCTTCAGATGACTCGTGGAAACCCTGGAGGGAGCAGCTCATCGCAAGACCCAATGCTGCAGATTATGCAAATGTTAGTTGCAGACCGTGAAGCAAGCAGGGCAGAGCGCCACACCAACTTAGCAACACTACAACAGATCGCCCAGATGGCCCAAAACAACCAAGGATATGGCAATCAAGATCATCAAGGATCCAAGCTGAAAAACTTCCAGAATACCAATCCCCCAATCTTTAGCACTTCAGAGAACCCATTAGATGCTGATGACTGGTTGCGGACGATGGAGAACAATTTGGAATTAGCCAGAGTTGATGACAACGAGAAAGTTCTCTTTGCCACCCACTACTTGGCAGGAGATGCAAGAGCCTAGTGGAACATCATTCGCCTGATGAACCATGGTCAAGTGATGACATGGGAAGCCTTCAAAATCAAGTCCAGTCGCACCCACATGCCGCAGGGCCTAGTCACCAGAATGAGGGATGAATTCAGAGAGTTGAAGTAAGGCAGAATGACTGTGGAGGAGTACCATGACAGATTCCTATTGCTTGCCAGGTATGCACCTGATGAGATCAACACGGAGGCAAAGAAGGAGAGATTCATGAATGGACTGCATGATGAGATGCAGACTGTCCTCGTCAACATCTGCTTCGAGGATCTCGAAGAGCTAGTCGACTCTGCCATTCAGATGGAAGGGGAGATTAACTAGGCAAACGACAACCGCAAATGTCGTATGATGCACCAAGATGGGTCCAACAGTCACCAGAAGTACCGTCCCAACCCGTCTGCTGGATTTGCACTGAGAAACAACCGACCCCCAATGTCTCGCCCAAGCTACCCCAACCGTAGCGGAGGCAATGTGAAGTCTAGAGGAAACAACAACAATCCCGGCAACACCAGTAATTTCAATCGTTCACCTCCAAAGAGCAACAACAACGACAACACTGCACCCAGAACTAGAAGCAATGATGTGCCAGTCGCAGCTAAAGGCAAGTCCCAGATAACTTGTTTCGAGTGTGGAGTGAAGGGTCACTATTCCAATGAGTGCCCCAAGAAGACTGCCGCCACTGCCAATGTGAATGCCCCAGCTCAACAGCACTGTCGTGTTCAACCAGGAAGAAGATTTGCCCCAGGGAACCCTCACAACCGCAACGGCCGTCTCTTCCACATGAACACCGAGGAAGCCCAAGAAGCGCAAGATGTAGTGTTGTGTATGTTTTCTGTCAACTCAGTTTTAGCAAGAGTGTTGTTTGATTCGGGAGAATCGCATTCATTTGTCACCAAAGAATTTGCATGCATTAGTAAGATCCACCCTACCAACTTGAAGCATTTCATGATAGTTCAAATTCCCGGTTTAGCTACCAAGGCTAGAAAAATTTGCAAAGCTGTGCCTATCTGAATACATGGGATAGATTTTATGCCAACCTAATGGTACTTGGAACCAAAGGATTGGAAGTAGTACTAGGTATGGACTGGATGTCAAAGCATAAAGGACTGATAGACTGTGCTAAGAAAGCCATCACCATGACCAATAGCTCTGGAGTAACAGTAGAGCATATATCTAAAACCTTACCTCGTCAATTCAAGTGCAACAAGAGTCTAGCCCTGCCCACCATTGACAAAGTCAGAGTAGTCTGTGAATACCCTCACATATTCCCAGATGAATTGCCAGGTATGCCCTGGATAGGGATATTGAGTTCATTATCGAACTAATCCCCGGAACCGGACCTATAGCCCAGAGACCCTATAGCATGAACCCCTCAGAGTTAGTGGAATTGAAGAAGCAGTTGGATGCTATGTTAGCAACAGGCTTGATTCAACCAAGCGCATAGCCATGGATATCACCAGTGTTATTCGTTGACAAGAAAGATGGAGGCAACCGTTTATTCACCGATTACAGAAAGCTGAATGATGTCACCATCAAAAACTGGTGCCCAGGTCACCATCAAAAACTCGTTGCCAAAGATAGAGGATCTATTTGATCAGTTGACTAGTGCCCAGGTATTCTCAAAGATTGATCTTAGGACTGGTTATCACCAACTTAAGATTCATGGAACAGATATTCCGAAGACCGCCTTTACTACTCGCTTTGGTTTATACGAGTATATGGTTATATCTTTTGGATTAACCAATGCCCCTGCTTATTTCATGAATCTCATGAATAAGATCTTTATGAATTTCCTAGATAAGTTTGTCGTGGTGTTTATCGACGATATCCTTATCTACTCCAAGCCAGAAGAAGAGCATGAGCAACATCTGAGAATAATCCTAAAAACCCTGAGATAGCATCGGTTATATGCCAAGTTCAGCAAGTGTGAGTTTTGGCTAAAAGAAGTAGGATTCCTAGGACATATCGTATCTTCCGGAGGAGTCTCTGTTGATCCCGCCAAGATCAAAGATGTCAAAGAATAGGAAGCCCCAACCACTCAAACCCAAGTCCGTGCATTTCTCGGATTAGCGGGATACTACCATGGCCCAATTGTTGAAGAAGGACAAGAAGTTTGAATGGACCGACAAATGTGAACCCAGTTTCTAGGAATTGAAGAAGAGATTGATTTCAGCCCTAATATTGATCATGCCAAATATCAATAAGCCTTTTGATGTGTATTGCGATGCATCCAAGATTGGTCTCGGATGTGTATTGATGCAAGAAGGCAAAGTCATCGCTTATCTGTCTCGACAACTGAAGCAGCATGAGCAGAACTATCCGACCCATGATCTGGAATTAGTAGCCGTAGTTTGGGCATTGAAGACATGGCGTCATTATCTAATGGGTAATCGCTGTGAGATTTACTCAGATCACAAAAGCTTGAAGTATATTTTCACCTAGAAGGAGCTGAATATGAGGCAAAGGAGATGGATAGAGTTAATCAAGGATTATGACCTTGACATTCACTATCACCCCAGCAAAGCCAATGTCGTAGCGTATGCTCTTAGTAGATTGTCGTGTAGGCTAAACACCATGATCAAGGAGAAGCAACCAATTTTGTATGAAGAGATGGAGCAGTTTAGAACTAAGCTAGTTAGCAACGAGTTCTCAGCTAGCATTGAACTTCAACCCACTTTGATTAGCCAAATCAAGGAAGCCCGGAAGGGAAATGAAAGTATCGACGGAATCAAACATCGTATTGGTACGGGAAAGGTACCTGGATTCACCGAAGACGAAGGAGGAGTTTTGTGATACAAAGGACGTATTTGTGTGCCAGCAGATTCAGAGCTGAAGAAAGTTCTCATGCTGGAAGCTCATGATACTCTTTATTCTATCCACCCCGGAGGAACAAAGATGTATCAGGATTTGAAAGAGCAATTTTGGTGGCACAAGATGAAGAGATAAATCGGAAGCTACATCACCAAGTGTGACATCTGTCAAAGAGTCAAAGCAGAGCATCAGAGACCTGCAGGACTGTTGCAACCATTGCAGATTCTGGAATGGAAATGGGATTCCGTCAGAATGGACTTTATCACCGGTTTGCCTACTTCTAGTAGGGGAAATGACTCAATCTGGGTCATCGTTGATAGACTGTCCAAGGTAGCTCACTTTATACCTGTCAAGACTACCTACAAGAGTTCAAAGCTAGCAGAGTTGTACATTGCTAGAATTGTTAGTCTGCATGGAACCCCATGGACCATAGTATCAGATCGAGGAACCCAATTTACCTCGAGATTTTGGCAGAAAGTCCAGGAAGGATTAGGAACCAAGTTGAATTTCAGCACCGCTTATCACCCGCAAACGGATGGACAGACTGAGAGAGTCAACCAAATCCAAGAAGATATGTTGATAGCTTGTGTGTTAGAGTATGGATCAAAATGGGAAGACTGCCTGCCTTTCGTAGAATTCTCATATAACAACAGTTATCAAGCTAGATTGCAAATGGCACCATTTGAGTTCCTATACGGAAGAAAGTGCCGTACCCCTTTGAATTGGTCGCAAGTAGGAGAGAGTCAGATTTTTGGACCTGACATTCTTCGAGAAGCTGAAGAGAAAGTTCACAAAGTCCGTGAGCACCTCAGGACCGCCCAATCCAGACAGAAGAGTTATATTGACAAGAGAAGGAGAGACCTGACTTTCAATGTCGGAGATTTTGTGTATCTGAAGGTTTCGCCATTGAAGGGAACGCGGCGCTTTAGTCTGAAAGGAAAGTTAGTCCCCAGATATATCAGACCATTCAAGATTCTGAATCGTTGAGGAGAAGTATCGTATCAACTGGAACTACCAGAGGAGATGTCAGCCATCCACAATGTGTTCCATATCTCGTTACTTCGCAAATGCCTAGAAGTGCCGGAGAAGACTGAAGTTTTCTAGAACATCGATCACCGAGCTGTTGATATCAACAAGGACCGGACATATCGTGAAGTGCCCATCCGTATCTTGGAAGAAGCTTACAGAACCACCAGGACCAGGAGCATCAAGTTTCTCAAGATTCAATGGAGCAACCATACCGAAGAGGAAGCCACTTGGGAGCGAGAAGATTACATTAGGACAGAGTTCCCAGATCTCTTTAGTTCCTAGTTTTCTTTCATAAATCTCGGGACGATAATTTGTTTAAGGGGGGAAGGTTTGTAACATCCCAAAACTCTAATCCAAGGTTATTAAGATCCCAATCATCAAATTTAGAGTTAACAAAAACTTTTCCATTTAAGAATAATTAAGCATTCATATGTGTGTGCATTTAATTTAGGAGTTGATTTGAATTGCCATGTTTGAGTGATCCATTGATTGTAAAATGATTCTAAGGTGAATTAAACATCATCTAGATCATTCCCAAACAAATCCCAAAGAAAAAAAAATCAAAAAGAATAAAATGAGTAAATGGTCATTTGTGCCATTTTAATCACCATGCCTACTTTGGCTCTTCCTAGAACTCAAATCTTAACAGAAAGAATTGTGGTTCTTTGCACCCCTTGCTAGTACAAGTAGTGATGTACCAAGTCCCACTTTGTTTCATCCTAAAAACATTCAAGCACTAAATTTAAATGACATATGAAAATTGAATCTAGTGTAGGTATCAAGATCACACTTATTCAAAAACCACTCAAATGAACTCCATTTTCAAATCTCGAGCAACACTAGATGCTCAAGCATGTGATCAACAAACCCACCAAAAATCAGCCCAAAATTCAAACAAAAGTTTCTTTCGGCCATTTTGTCAAACACCTTGTGGGCGGAATTAAATCTTGTCGAGCCAATTGAGTTGCATTGATCATCCTTGTCTCCCCCAAGTCCAACCAGACCAAAACCAACCCTATCTCCAGCCCTGGCGCCAGTGCCATGCCGCCCCGATGCCATGCCCGCCGACCAACCTTGCCAACGCCACAGCAGACCACCAGCCCCTCTCTGCCGCTCCAGGAAGGACGGCGTGACCTCACCGCCACCCACGGTCCACCCCACGGCCACCGCTAGCCACTGGACCACTCCCCAGCCTCGCTGCCCTTTCTCTCTGCGCGCAGCCAGAGCATGCCAGAGGGCCCTCACCGCCAGCACGCCACAGACCGTGCCTCGACCAGAGACCGCGCACGCCGCTCCGCCTCAACCCCAGCACCCCGCCAGAGACGGCCGTGCACCGCCGTGCGACCCACAGTCGCCGAACGCCACGTCGAGCACCGCCTCTGTCTCCTAGAGCGCGCAACGCTCCCGACCTTATGCCATCGCCCCTAGCTGCGCCATTAAGCCGTTGAGCACCGCCAAGGAAGCAACCACCATCCGCCTACCTCACCCATGCCGATAGCGCCATGTATCATCGTCACCGATCAGCTCGCCGTCGCCCCCTTTGGTCCCCTCGTTGAGCCTATATAAGGAGCGCTCCCTAGCACCATTTGTTCACACCACTTAACTCCCCTCTCACCACTGATCATTCCCCACCTCTCGCCGGATCCGCTCGAGCCGTAGTTCGCCCGAATTGCACCGGAGGAGCCCGCTGTAGAGGAGGAGACGTTGCCGTCGATTCCGTCCACCGCAGCCCCTGCCGTGACCTCGCATGAGTCCGCCATCACCGTCCAGTTCGATCGCCCTCCTCACTATGCTAGCTGGAGCCCTGGTACGTCCCCAGTAGACCCCCACCGTCCGTTTAGGGTTCGGTCTCGCTGGCGACGAGTCCGTCGTCGATGACGACTATGAGCCGTTGATCCACGTTCTAATCGTGTGGCCCAGATCGCTAGATACCATTTTGGGTTTTAAGTCTCACTGACAAGTGGGACCAACCTGTTAGCCGCCCTCTGCGCCGCTGAGCGTCACAGGGCCGGCCCATTTCCTTTCCCGCACTGACCCAGTAATTCAAATCTAGATTTTTCTATTTAGATTTAAACTCAATTTTGTCCCTTAGTTGAAAAATAAATTCAGGAAGATTTACTGAACCAAATTGAGTGATTCCAATTTTGCTGGAGAGCTTCGGCAAATACTTATCCAAACCCGTTGGATTTAATTCATTTAGAGTTAGAGATCTCTCCTAGTAAAAATAACAAGACATAAGCTTTTGCACATTCAAACATTTTTATAAAATCAACCATAATAGCTTTTGAGTTGTTTCCAACTCTCAAAAATCACATTTAATCATACATATCTGAATATGTAATAATATTAAGGTTTGCATGCAGTGACTTTGGACTAGTACCAAAATAATGCTATATAGGTATTTCTAGTCACTTTAAATCATTAAATACTAAACTTAAACTTATTAAAATGTGATCCAACCTTTAAATCACGTTCCCATATGTTAGAATATGTGGTGATGACATGTGTCCACATGATCACATATTTTAATTTGAGAATATTAAATCTTAGTTATTTTCAATCAGTAGAAATTAGTTTTCTCAAATAAAATCAATGAAACTAGTTCATTAAGCCTTGTGATGCTTGTGATGATAATAGATCATCAAATGTGTGCCTTAGTATACCAAGTAGCCTAGTGAAGCATTGTTTGGTGATTGTGTATCTCGTATCTATTTATAGACGATAGTACCGACCAAGCTTTCGAGGAGGAGGAGTTCTACCAAGAGGAAGAGGAAGAAAACTTCAACCACTGCACTACACAAGGCAAGCCTAGCACTTCAAGTAAATTGAGCAAGCTAACACTTGCAAGATACTAGCAAGCCATCATTAACAATGCACGCTAAAAATTGCAACCTATTGTTAGCAAGCTAGAATTAAGCTAGATAACCTAAGCAAGATGCATTAGGCATGCTTTGGTTATACCACTTAGACTAGTACCTACTCCAAGTTTTACTTTCAAGCTTTTAATTTCTTTACTTTACCAAGTCTCTTACTTGTTTGAAGGTAGCATAAAAAAGTATAAAACTTGACCTTAGATATCATTCTATGGCATGAGATTGAGATTAGCATCCCACCTTAGTGAACACTCTTAACTTAGTAGCTTAGAGCTAAATAAAAACTTGAGTCACTTTAGATGGGAACACTTGGTGAAAATGAATTGTGAAAACCTTGGAATGATGATTCATTCTATTGAGATGTTTTGACATGTGTTGCGAAACAAAAATGGTTTATGATGATGAAAATGTTGAGGCATGAGCCTTAGCCCTTTTACAAAATCTGATGGTTGGATTCGGATGCGATACCATTCCAATTTTACCGTACAACCACAATACCTGAATTGGGTAAGGCTTAGCCGGAAGTTTATATGCATTAGTATTAGTTCCCTCGCGGGAGAGGTTTGAGCTGAGGCTTCCTCTCAATGTTGTCCACCTATGTAGTGCCCAAGATGACAGATGGTCCTAGTGGGGAGGCCATACTCATAGGAGAGGTGCTTATACTAGAGTGTGTAAAGGAAAGGTTATGTTTGATTATCTACATACTAAGTATGATGATTCAGGGTTATCCCTGACAGATGTATCGAATCTTGTGGTGAAAGTGTACCACCTTTGTAGAGTCTCAAACTATTTGAATAGCCGCGTCTGCGGTTATGGACAGTTGGGGTGGCCATACTATTTCGTTGTCAGATGTTTTCAAAATGACTTATGAAATGAATGATGAATCTTGACTTCACCACAACATGGTTGTGACTATGACACTAACTTCCCAACTTAAGTGATTCTAGAACTTTATTTTATCTTTCTTTCTTTCTGAACTCAACTTAGGTTTCAAACTTAACTTTACAAATAAACCTAGAGTTAGCACTTCCCACTAGAACTACCTTATTTGTTAGTGATAGTTTGCGAGTACTTAAAGAGTACTCATGGATTTTGTCCCTGGCTATTCTCATGGACAGACTATGAAGGAGATTACCAAGATGAAGGACAACATGACGGCTATGATAACTAGGACTATCTTCCATCGTCAGCATTGCCTGTGCCACTAAAGATGGACCCCACCGCTACGCTTATTATTTATTCCGCTGCTTGATTGTATTAAGAATGGATCATGAGATCCTTTATTCGTGTAAGACCTTATTATGGTTTGTAATGGATGATGTACTGTGATATCCAATTTGTTATGTCTCACAAAAAGGGTAATCCTAGGATTGCGATGTATGACATACATGCATCTGGGATTAAAAATCTAGGTGTTGACACTTGGCATACAACTAATGCTCCCTAAGGGTTTCAAGGATGGTTTTGAGGTGCTGTTCATAGTCCTCTCCGACTAGGAGTAGATCAGAATGTCATCGATAAACACAATGATAAACTTATCCAAGATGTTCATAAAAATCTTATTCATGAGATTCATGAAATAAGCGGGGGCATTGGTTAATCCAAAAGACATGACATTGTACTCATACAATCCATATCTGGTGGTGAAGGTTTCAATTGATGGTAACCAGTTTTAAGATCAATCTAAGAAAACACTCTGGCACCAGTCAGTTGATCAAACAAATCTTCGGCAGTGGGTACTTATTCTTGATGGTGACGTCATTCAACTTCCGATAATCCGTACACAAATGGTTGGCACCATCCTTCTTATCAACAAACAAAACGGGTGGTCTCCATGGCGATGCACTTGGTTGTATCAAACCTTTTCTCATATCATCAAGTTGCTTCTTCAGCTCCACTAATTTAGATGGGTTCATACTATAGGGTCTCTGAGCTATGGATCCAGTTCTAGGAATTAGTTCAATGATAAACTCGATATCCCGATCTGGGGGCATAACGGGCAATTCATCTGGGAACACATCGGGGTATTCACAAACTACTCTGACTTGGTCAATGGTGGTCTTGGCTAAACTCTTGTTGCACTTGAATTGACGGGGCAATGCCTTAGATACATGTTCTACTGATACTCCGGTGCTATTGTTCATGGTTATGGATTTCTTGGCAGAGTCGATTAATCCTTGATGTTTCGACATCCAATCCATCCCTAGCACAACTTCCAAACCTTCGGTTCCAAGTACTATTAGATTGGCATAAAAATCTATCCCATGTATTCTGAAAGGTACGACCTTGCAAATTTTTCTAGCCTTGGTGGTTGAACCAGGTATTTGAACTATCATGACATGCTTCAAATTTGTGGGTTGAATCTTACTAGTGCATGCAAATCTTGCCATAACAAACGAGTGCGATGCTCCAGAATCAAGCAACACTCTTGCTAATACTCAGTTAATAGAAAACATACCCAGCACGACATCTGGCGCTTCCTGGGCTACCTCAGCATTCATGTGGAAGAGACGACCATTACGATTGTGCGGGTTTCCTAGGGCAAATGTCTTTCCAGGCTAGACACGACGCTGCACTTGGGCAGGTGCAGTCACATTGGTTGATCTGGTAAGATTCTTGGGGCACTCGTTGGAGTAGTGACCCGTGACTCCGCATTCAAAGCAAGTGATCATTGACATGTCTTTCCCTGTGATAGGCACAGCATTGCTTCCAGTCCTTAGGGCAGTATTTTTGTTGTTTTTGTTGGACTTTGGTGGTGCACGGTTTAAGTTATTGGGGTTGCCGGGGTTATTGTTATGATTTCCTCCGGGCCTTGGGTTTCCTCCGCCATGGTTGGGGTAGTTCGGACGGTTCATTGGTGGCTTTTTGTTTCTGGGTGCATATCCTGCAGACGGGTTGGGACTATACTTAGAGGTATGGTGGGGTCCTGGTTGGTGCATCATCCGATATTTGTGGTTCTCACTGGCCTGGTTAATCTTTCCTTCCATCTAGATTGTAGAATTAACTAACGCTTCAAGGTCGTCAAAGGGAATATTGACTAGCACTGTCTGCATCTCATCATGCAGACCATTCAAGAATCTCTCTTTCTTCTTCGCTTCGCTGTCAATCTTATCAGGGGCACACCTAGCTAGAGACAGAAATTTGTCACGGTACTCAACCACAGTCATCCTTCCTTTCTTCAAATCTCTGAACTCATCCCTCATCCTCTTGATTAAACCCGGGGGCACATGGGTCCTACTGAACTTGAGCTTCAACTCCTCCCAAGTCATCATCTGACCTCCGTTCATCATACGAGTACTATTCCACCAAGATCTGGCATAGCCGGATAGATAGTGGGTGGCAAACAACACCTTCTCATTAGCATCAACTCCTGCAACTTCTATATTTTTTTCCATGGTTTGCAGCCAGTCATCAGCATCTAAAGGTTCTTCTAACTTGCTAAACATAGGGGGATTGGTATTCTGGAAGTTTCTGAGTTTGGATCCATGGTGATCTTGTTTTCCATGGCCTTGATTATTATGGTCCATCTGGGATATCTATTGAAGAGTGGCTAAGTTGGCTTGGCGTTTAGCTCTACCAGCTTCATGATCAGAAACTAACATTTGCAGAATCTGCAACATTGGATCCTGAGATGAGCTTCTTCCTCCGGGGTTTCCATGAGTCATCTAAAGATTGAGATAGATAATAAGACAAGAGGGAAATTTCTAGGGTTCATGAGTATGTTTCAAAAGCTTTAAACTTTGAGTTTGACTCAGGTTTTGAAAACTACAACTTCTTGTCATTCATTCATTCATTCCAAACACACCCTACAAACACTCAACACAACTAGAAACTAGATGGTTTAAGAACCATTTTGTGAAGCTACGATACAGTGGGACCGGGTAACCTTCACACCTATAATAGTGCTCAGGTGCGACTACTCATCATCGGGGGTGTCGGGATCCTCATCGTCAATGAAGTCAGCATCATCCTCATCAGTGTTGTCCTCCATGGCTACGTCCTCCAGATAGTCATAGTCATCACTGAGGTAAGAGTGAATATCACCACAAATATCTTCACCTTCCTCATCCTTCTCTTCTAGCTGGATCTCCTGGTCGTGGATAGTCTCCTCCAGGGTGGCTATCTTCTGACGAAGACGGGCGATGGTGTGATCCTTTTTATCGTGCTAGCTACGAAGTGACTTGCGCTCCTTGGCGAGAATGGCGAGGGTTTGCTTCCTCTCAACAGCTTCGGCATGGTTCTGGTTGGTGTAAGCATGGGCATTGCCTAACTCTTTCTACGTCTCGTGCATCATGAAGGCCATGTGGTCCACGTGATGCTTCAACTCCGGATGTGTCGGCATGGCAAAGGGTGTCCCATAGAGTCACGTCTTGCATTGTGAGCAAAATGGGTGCCGATGATCTGGTTGATGTTTTGTGCACACAGACGTGCAAGAGCTTCTTGCATTTCCTTGGCTAATCCGTCTAGCCATTTATTCTCCCTTACGCTGAATTGAATCTTATCAGAAAGAGGTCGCTCCATTTTGCCTCTCAGGTCGGCAACAATCAGTCACTGTAGCTCCCCTCCAGATTGGTCGTTGAGCTGTGCTCCGAAGAACTCCGGGTGCGAGCGTCCAAGATACTCCAAAAGCTGGTCCAGATCCCTCTCAAAGATAAGTTGTCCTCCATTTCCTAACTAGTAAAACTTGCTATATTTGACCTCCATCTATAAGCAATTAAGATGTGTAAGTTAGTGGGGTGATCAAGTGTGTCAAATTTTATGTAGAATTGGAAGAGTTTTGAGTAACAAGTGATCTCTTTTTGAAAGAATCTCAAGGATAAGAAGTTGAATAGATTTTTGTAAATACTCACTCCCTTTGTTTTGAAGCTAGGTTTTTCAGGCATCCATTCTAACTAGGGTCTCCTATGGTCAGGATGGCTCTAATACCAACTTGCTGACACCTGGATTTTTAAGTCAAGATGCATGTTATGCCGTACAAAATCCCAGGATTACCATTTTTCCGAGACATAACAGAAGTGGTACCACATTACATCATCCATTACAAACCATAATAAAGGTCTTAAAAATAAAGGATCTCAGGATCCAGTCTTAATACAACCAAAGCAGCAGAAAGTAAACGTAGTAGGCTCCATCTTCATGATCACATGCAATGCTGACGATCGGAGATGATCCTAGTTGTCATAGACCTCCTGTTGTCCATCTTCCGGGTAATCCTCCTCATAGTCTGGCCATGGGAATAGCCAGGGACAAAGCCATTAGTACTCTTTACGTACTCGCAAACTAACACTAGCATGAGTAAGATAAAGCTTGGTAGGAACCTTAAGCTCTAGTTTTGTTTGCAAAAAGCCAGTTTTATTTCATAAGTGGGAATGCAGATTTCATGTCCACAACTTTTTTGTGGTCAAGTCAAATTCATCCTTCAAGTCACAAATCATTTTGAAAACATCTGATAACAACGGAACAGTATGGCCACTCCAACTATCCATAACCGCGGACGCGGCTATTCGAATAGTTTGACACTCTGCAGAGGTGGTACACTTTCACCACAAAATTTGATACATCCGTCAGGGGTAACCCTGAATCATCATACTTGGTATGCAGATAATCAATCCTAACCTTTCAATTACACACCCTAGTTAGGCACCTCCCCTATGAGCTTGGCCTCCCAGCCATGGCCATCTGCCATCCTGGGCACTGCATTGGTGGACATTCATTCACGAGGTAGCCTCAGCTCAACCTCTTCCACAAGGGAACCCATACTAAGATATATAAACTTCTAGTTAAGCCCTACCCAACTCTGGTATTGTAGTTGTACGGTAAAATTGGAATGGTATCGCATCCGAACCCAACCATCAGTTTTTATCAAAGTCAAGGCTTAGGCCTCATCATTTTCATCATCAAACCATTGTGTATCTTTAAAAAATGTCAAAACATTTCAATAGAATGAATCATCATTCCAAGGTTTTCATAATCATTTTTTCCAAGTACTCCCATCTAAAGTAATCAAGTTTAGCTTCGCACTAGCCACTAGTATTGAGGGTATCACTATTGGGGGCACTAATCAAGTATAAGTATCCAAGACTAGGTCTATAATCTTGATGGTATCCATCCTATTTTTCCACAAATACAATTCATTAACTATATAAGAAACTTCGGTAAAAGGAAAAGTATAGCTGGTATGTAAAAGTTGCGGTTGGTATAATCAAAGTTTCATAACCAAGCATGCCTAGTGTATCAGGTATTGGGGGCTTGCACAGATAGCATGCATAGTTCTAACTTGCCTTGAGCAGTGCAGTTGTTGAAGTTATGTTCTTCCTCCTCGAAGTACTCCTCCTCATCGTAGCCCAGGTCGATACTAGCGTCTATAAAAGCATACAATGTACACAATCACCAAACAACCCTTAAATACTTCTATTTAGCAAACAACGGCTCGTATTAGATGATCTAGCATCAACTCAATCATTACATGTGATAATGGCACATTTTTATTTATCTTAATTGAGAGAAGTAATTTCTACTCATTGTGAAATACTTAATATTTAATATTCACCAATTAAAATAGTGTATCATGTGACACATGTCATCACCACATATTCTAATACTTGGGAATGTGATTTAAAATGGTGGTCATGCATTACAAGATTTAATATTACTATTTAATAATATTTAAGTGACTAGAAATGCCTATATATCATTCCCTTAATACTAAACCATGTTTCATATCTGTGAAACCAAATCTTTTGACATATGCATCCAGAGCATGGAAAATGTGATTTTTGAGAGTTGGAATCAACTCAAAAACATAGTTTATTTTATAAAAACGTTTGAAGTGCCAAAAGTCTCTGTCTTGTTATTTTTAGTGTAGGTGATCTATAGTTTCAATTTGTTTGAATCCAACGGGAGTGACTAGATATTTTTAATACCTTTCCAACGAAAATTGGAACCATGCAATTTGGATTAGTACATCTCTTGGAATTGAATTTTGAATATTGCTACTGAATAGGGTCTTAACTAAATAGACAAAATTCCATTTGAACTGTTGGGCTCTGCGCGAGAAAATAAATGGGTCATGCCAACTGCACAGTGCGGGCGCAGCGGGCTGTTGACAGAACGGTCCCATGTGTCAGAGACTATTTCTAACTGAAACAGTATCTATCTATCTTAGCATTACAATTAGAATGAAATCTACGGCTGAGGTTCATCGTCTACGTCGAACGGCTCCGACGAGATTCTAAACCTAATGTGGCGGTGGGGATCGCTGGCGACTCACCAGGGCTCCAGTTAGGGTCGGCGATGGGGGAGAACGATCTGGTCAATGACGGTGGTTCGAGGGGTGGTCGTGGCAGCTCCTAGGGTGGCTCTAATCAATGGCTCCCATTCTTCACTCCAACGGCGGAGTCCGGCCAAATTCTGGCGTCGTGGTGCTCGCATTGCTCCGGGGAAGGGTCAGTGAGGTTCCTGGGTGAGTGGGGAGTGGAATGGTGTGCCGAATGAGGTGTGGGGTGGATTCTATTTATACACCAGCGTTCGAGGCGGGGCGTCTTGGTCGAGCTTCACCGGCGACGTTGCTACAGGTCGAGCTAAGCATGGCGGAGGGAATGGGTCCACGCAGGGTACTACGGCGATCATCACGCGTGTGACGGCATGGCAAGGGGCGGTCTCAGCCGGTCAGGCGATGTCAGTGCTCTGTTCAGGTAAGCAGGTGTTCGTCACTAAGTACGGTGGTCACAGGGCGCGCGGCGGTGAACCATCATGTCTGGGAGGTCACTGGTGCCATGGTGGCTACGGGTACGAGCAAAGAGAGAGAGGCGCGGCGTGTGTGCGCGAGGTGGCTGCGGTGCTCCGTCGTGTTCTCGGCATGGCAAGGACTTAAATGGGCGCGGCTGTTCCAACGTCTCCACTCCTCGCCATTGGTCAAGGGGTGGACAGAGGGTGGCGGTGAGGTCACGGCTAGAAGCTAGGTGTTGTGGGAGAGGGCGGTGCGGCGTGTAGCGATTGGTTCATGCTCGACCGGCATGGCATGCTTGGTACGGGCATGTCACTGGTCAATGTGGCGAGTGATGCTTCTCCTCTGCACGGTTAAGTACTGGGAATGATCATGGGGGAGTAGTGGAGGGTAAATGGGTACATTTGATGATCAATTGATAGATCAAAATAGTAGATAGTGGTTGAGGTTGTACTCTGTCTATGAGCTGTTCGACTAAATGGCCACATGAATTTAACTTTGGAATTTTTCAATTATTTTTGGTTAGTGATTTGATTACTTGCTCAATAGTCTATGGTTGCTGGGAATTGTAAAGGGGTGATTGTTTGAAGGATTTTTGAAAAGTGATGATCTAGGTACATGAACTTGATTCAATTTTGAATTTCCTCTTAAATAGATTTGAAAATAGTTTCTACAGTTTTGTAAAGTTTTCTTGGGTTCACTTTTACTTGGTATATAAAGGGGTGAAAATAATTAGAATTGTTTCTATTAGAAATCTTTTACTATAGATTCCCAAAGTGGTCTACTGGTTAATATTGGCAAAAGTGACCATATGATCATACGATCCATTTTTGACTTTCTTTTCATTTGATTTTTCTTGGAAATGATCTAGATGATGTGGTAATCCTTTTTAAACTAATCCTTATCATTGGTAGCACTTAAACATGGCAATTTCAAGCATTCATACATTAATACAAATCACACATGCATTCATATCAAGTTTAATAATAAAAGTTTTTGTCAACCCTAAAATTGGGTGATTAGATCTTGATAAGCTTGTTTCATATTTTTGAGATGTTACAGTACGGGAGGGCTAGCGGTGGTGGCGACATGGGATTTTCTTGTGTAGGAACAAGGTGGAAGGGGAGGCCGATATGGGTGTGCCGCTAGGGTGCCATAGCTTTAAGGAGAGAGGAAAGGACTAGAGAGAGAGGAGGGGTCACGAGGCCGGCATGTCCATGGGCATGTGCCAGGATGGCTTTATCAGGACAGGGACGGGCAGGATTGATCATGCTGCTGTTGCTCGCCAGCGTGGCATAGGTTTCCTTGCTACTGCTACTGCTGCTAGGTTTGCTAGGTGGTGCAGCCGGGCTGAGTCCTCTCGGGTAGTTAGGTTGGTTCATGTAGATGGTTTGTTTATCTGGCTAGGTAGTTTAGAGTTGAGTTTGGAAGGTAATATAGGTTTTCTTCTCTTTCTATTTTTATTTTTTTAGTGATCTTCAAAATCTTATTTGGAATTCAGCCATGTAACAACATTTAGAAGAACCCATGCAAGAGATATAAAGAAAGAAGAGGGCTGGAATGGATAGGTGCAATTTACTTGGTTTTATTTCTTCTCCTTGTTTGAATACAACAATATCATAAACCCATTTTTAACCCACAAGAATTCCAAATAAAGAGAGAAGAGAGGCAACTTTCATGGACATGCATGCATGCATGCATCCATTAAATGCGTTCTAGTGGTGAAAACCACCATAGATGGCATATGCCAAGTTTACACTCAATCCTCCAACAAAGGAATTTGGAACCAAAAGAAGAAAGTTAGGAACCTCCCCTATTCATGTGACTTATTTTAAATCACGGGCATGCATGAATAGTAAGGTAGCCATACTAGTGTGTATGTACTACTAGTTAAATTAGTTAGCCAAAAAATATTCAAACATGACCTTGATCCAAATAGGAACCATATGGGATGTGATGAAGGACCTCTACTCACATAGCATGTAAAGGTGGCCATGTGGCTCCCATATTCCACTTTATGAAAACAAGAGAGGTTCATATATGGAAGCATGTACACTAGAATTGGATCCACCCCAACACATACGACATAGATTTATATACTAAAGGGAAATACATCTTCTCATATTAATTAGGTTGGTGGAATTTAGATGGAGCCAAAAAGAAAGGTGGTGGAATGAGAATAGTTATGCCCCCAACTCAACTTGCGCATAAAGCATTATATCAAGAAGCAACTACATATATCAAGAGGCAAATACAAATAATAAGGCAGATGCATTATGAGGGTAAGAACCAAATGAAAAGGGGTTTTAATAGGATGCTCAAATGCAATGTGGCATGGTGACATGAGCATGATACTATGATGATGATGCAATAATGACAAGCATATAGTAGCATAGATCTTTATTTATTATGTAGAATTCCAATGTTAGACAATTGGGATGCTACAAAGGTCGAGGGCGGTGAAGACTAGGTCATCCCTAGAAGAAAGGAAGGTCGGGTTAGAGAGAGAGAGCATCTTGGGGGTCTTGAAGAATAATAAAACGGGACGAAAGGAGCAAGGGGCAGAGAGCGGCTTCTATGTATTGCATGTAGGCCGAGGAGAGGTTTTATCCTTGCCCATGGCAATGTAGGGAAGAAACAAGGAGCTCTAGGGAGGTTCTCTGGTGGCTAGGGTGGGAAACGAAGTAAGAAGGGAGAGCTGGTGCAACCTATGGCCTATTTAAAATGAGGGGAGTGGTCTAATGTGGACTATGTCCATGGGAAGAAAGGGATAGGGAGCTGGCCATAAATAGGTCAAGTGGGGCGGTCGAGAGGGTGGTGTGATGACACTGGCACGAGCAGAGGGGCAGAGAGGGAGTGGGGTTCTACTAGAATATTTTTAGAAGGGCAAGACAAGACCTAGCCTTTGTCTCATTCTTTTCAAAAAGCAAATAACAAGAGAGAGAGAGAGAGGTGATATACAGTGCCCAACTAGAGTGTAGTTTGACCACGGGGTGAGGAAGGTTGTTGTGGTGGTGAAGGATGTCTATTAATGGTGGTTGGATGAGGATATAGCTCATGTTTTTCACAAAGTTCACAATTTCCATATTGGATGACCATGAAGAAATTCCCAAATTGTGATCTTAACAAGGTGATGCAATGGCGCTGGTAGATGGGTAGGGTCAAGACACGTCTTGGGAATTTATTTCAGATTTTTCAGGGATGCTTAGACCAATTTATTATAAAATATTCAAAAAGTGTTGAAAGAGTTTTAGTGGATTGATTTGGAAATTTTTAATTGGGTAAGTAGTATTTTTGGTGGATATGGTCCCAAATACCATTCCACATATTGGGTAATTTTCCCAAGATTTATAGAAGAAGAAAACTATTTAAAACATTTATTTTTGCATTTCTCTAATTTAGGGAAATAGGCAAAAAGAAATAATAAAACTCTTAAAAAATATTTATTTTTAAAGTGGGAGAATAGGGAATATAATATAGGCCTCAAATGTTCCTAAAGTTGGAAAAGTGTTTTGGAGAAAAACAAACTATATTCAAATAGGAGTTTGGAAGTTTCTTGTAATAGAAATGAATTAAATAGCTTTATACCAAAATAATTATGGAAGAACCTTTATTAAATTTTAATCTCCAAGGTAGATGATCCCCGCGTAGTTTAGCCATCCTTTACACACCTTGGGTTTTGAATCTCAACACTTGTTTTGAAGAAAACAAGGAATAAATTAGGAAAAGAGATCTTGGGCCAGAATATTTTTAT
Organism: Avena eriantha; assembly: GCA_910589775.1. Taxonomy (NCBI): domain Eukaryota; kingdom Viridiplantae; phylum Streptophyta; class Magnoliopsida; order Poales; family Poaceae; genus Avena; species Avena eriantha. The sequence goes on along the minus strand of OU342742.1, from coordinate 329,368,626 downwards.
ACCACTAAAATCTTTTTGGTTTAAGGATCTGAGTGTCTCCTTGGGTTTATGGGCTAGATGGATTAATAGAACAAGTGATGTAGATCATCATGGTACATAGGGTGGCATTGATTAGGGTTGGGTGCTCCTAGGATTGATGCCAAACTTTGCTAAAAATAAGGGTGTCAAAACGGAATATTATTTAGCCTCCAAAACCATGTGGGTTTAAGAATCACAACGCTCCAATAGAAACAAGGCATGCATGGACGGATATACAATCATGGGTAGAGAACAATCATGAAAATTATTAATCAAAATAAGATGACATGGAGATGGGATCTTCTACCAAAGTAGGCGCGTTGATAATATTGGGAGAGATAGATTATTTTCTTGCCTATAAAACCATCAAGAACATGTGGGTCAAGGGAATATCTAGCCAATTTGAAAGGGTGAGATTTGGAAGTGCTTAGGATTGTCTACAAGATGGTTCAAGTGCATTTTAAAAAATGCAGAAGGGTTAGTATAGGTGGAGACTCAAAGATGGGATGTTGATAATAGTTCTAGACTTGAGTTGTTCTTCACTACCTTGGGGACTTCAAAAGAGAAGTGATTCGGAATTGAGGCTAATAAGGGAAACCAGGTTTCATTTTAGTGAATAAAGATCAAGCCAAGCTTGGGAATGTTGGTGGAAAGCTTCCTTGATCCAAAGCAACTATGGGTGTGGGTGTAGTACCACACAAAGGATGGGAATAGAATAGGTGCATTGCCTTAGATCTAGAGGTAATGATGTTGATAGGAAGGATGATAATTCTTCAATTAGAGCTTAGATGTTAGCTTCTCAAGAGATGCAAAGATGACCTTGTTGGGGTGGTTTAGTTACCATGTGTTGAGCTCCTAGAGTAGATCTTACTACTTCCTAATCAAGCAGGTTTAGTCAAAGACTGCCTAGGACATAAGATCAAGGAAATTCATCTTAACAAACATCTCAAGCTTGCTACACAAACCTAAACATAAGAATAGACAAGCAAACAACTACCACACCATGGAGCAAGAAAAGTTTTTGTTCCCCCTAAATACTGCACTTTGGACTCTTAGTTAGGGTTACTGAAAGTGTGGTGTTACAACACTATTTCAACTACAGGCACATTTGAGGCCTCTATTGTGTTCCCTATCTTGTTACTACACAAATATACATTTTTGAGGTATTTTACTATTATTTTCCCCCTTTTCTTCGATGGCAGGAATGGGAAAATAAATATTTTAAATAGTTTGCTTCATCAATAAATCTAGGGAAAATTATCCAAGGTGTGATATGGTATTTACGATCATCTCACACCAATAACTCATTTGCTCCAATATAAAAATATCAAGTCATCTCATAAAAACTCATTCAACACTTTTTTAGTATTTGATATTAAAGGATCTAAGATCATCAGAAAAATCCTAAAAAAATCCAATGTTGCATCTTAACCGTACCTACCTGCTAGTAACCCTAACCTACCTTGTCAAGTTCAAATATTTGTAAGTAAATCATGAACTTAAATGGTGGCCATTTTGGATTTTGGACAAATCCATCATTTATACCCCCTCACCCACCTCCTCCACTCCCTCTCTTGGATCACTCCAGCTCTCGCCCTCTCTCCTAGTCGTCAACACCATAGCAGAGCATCCCTTTTGTCTTGTAGAACTTGGAAGAAGTGGAGAGAGGAGATACCAAGCCACTATGGCCAATCTTGCAAGATCTTCCTCTTTTCTTACCACAATAGCTGCGGCACCGCTCCCTCCACTCATCTGCATGGACTAGATCCCCACCTCACCCTCTCACCGTCCCTTGTAGCTAATCCCTGCATGTCTCCCCTCTCCTTTCCCAAAGTTGACTTAGACCACCATAGACCAGACTCTCTCGGATTTAACACCAGAAGTCACCCCTGTATGCTCACCTACTACCATTCCACTCCCCTCCTGCCTAGCACCAACCCAGTTCCGTGTATGGATCTCCCGTGCCCTCCCTCGGAAAGAAGAAGTAGAAAAACTCCTCTTGGGTTACATGCAAGATGGAGAAGTAGTTGCCTACTCCTCTCCGCTTTCCTCTTCGTTCTGAGTTGTTGCGAGCTCTCCTCGGCCCTATCTACCTAAACCATGCCTATTTTTTGCTCTAGGGACGTTGTGGTCTTCATCCCCTTGATGTGTAGCAGTCGTCTGCTTTAACGCTGTTTTGCGTGTCCTGCTCCCAAAGTCAAACCTATCATTGTCGCCCCTCATTCTGCCCTAGATCATCATCATCGCCCTAGATCATCATTGTTGCACGAGTACATTCAAAAGTACCCACTGGCATTGTCCTTGCCTATTTACTTGGCCAGAGTTTTAGAAGCATGAAGGATGAAGGATATGTTGACGTCTATGTGTACTAGGATGTTCCTCCAGTCAGCTGCCTGCAGGGTTAAGGCATGACTTGGGCCCTACAATTCATGAAGTTCTTGTACTACCGATTGGCATAGCCATATGGAACCAATGTAAGCCTTGTTTTGTTATATAGTGGATGTTGCAATGATAGTTGTCGGTTATGTTCCACATCTCACTGATCATGGGAATGTGGAAATATGATAATAGGGATTCTTGGACTACTAATCTGCTAGCCCCACAGACTTGGTATCAGAGCCATCCTGACTGTAGGAGACCATAGTTAGCATGGACGTTAGACATGAAGCACAAATATTTTGGGAATACCAACTTTGAAAAACTATTTTCTCAAAAAAAATTCGAAATATCGTAAATCTTATCTCCTCCTACTTTAATTTGTTTTTTAAAAGTGGTTTATTCTCTCGTGCGTCCACTTTGAAACATACGTATCCAAAACCAAGTAGGACCTAGAACTAGGTGAAGACGATGGTAATAAGATGAAAGTACAAGCAAACCAAAGGAGACTACAAGCTTTCTAGACTAATGGAATCTTCGTGATCAGAAGAATCTAGTGGTGCAATATAGAGAAGCTTCCACATGATGCGGCAATATAGAGAAGCTTCCACATGATGCGGCAATATAGACAGTGACCCAGACCACAAAAATATTGATATCTAGGGTCGATAGTTCTAAGATAGGATTTCCCTATATTGCGAGTAGTTTACTCCTTGGTCCCTAAAGTAGGCCAGGTTTGCTTGCCTAATTTCACCATGTTTTGCTTAATGTGTGTTGCTTGCGTCTCCATGTTGGGAAAAATATTGTGACCAACGTCGCTCTATTCACCTTAAATGTGTGTTCTGGCCCTATTGTCCTTAGTCGAATGTTGTTTTGTGATTGATACACTATTAAGCCACCTCAACTTCAGATGTCTCTAGTGAGACCCATACTAACCTACGGAATCTAACGGTAAGAAAAGCATCTCAAGAACCATAAGTTGACATTGTCAAGATTGGAACTGCCTGAAGACCCCACATCCATAGTATGGCAAGACAAGAGTACTTCGTCAGGTTCACTCTCAATCTCATCACGACCCTTGCAACCCAATTTCATCTACCGATAGTCACAAGAGGAGCATTTGAAGTCTGAAGTCCCCCTATCGGAGGATCAATACGAACAATAAGAAACGATAACCTGAAATGAATACCCGACTTCTCTAACTTATAACTTATTAGGATTCCCGACTATCCCCTAAAGGACCAACTTTGTTCATCCTCTTTGTACCCTTTGGCGAAAAGTTTATCACGGGAAGGCCTAAATCCCCCAGTACGGAGATGTGAAGAAATGAAGACAATGATTTCACTCTTAAATCACCCTTAAGAAGCGCAAAGAGTTCAAGTGAAGACGGTCCTTCTGATGCTAGATGTCTCTACCTCGACGGAAGGCTAGCAAGAAACATCGTCAACCCCAATCATGCATAGACCAAACTTATAGAAGTTTTGTTACACAACCCATCCTATATGGTGGTTGCGAGAAGGTGCTATCCATCTGCTATGGGTGATTGCTAGAACGAACATAAAAAATGTAGTAGGTAAAAATGTACACTAACAGTGTATATAACCTATTTATTTTTCTTCTTAAAAAATTGCTTGTCCATCTACTATGGGTGATTGCTAGCAGCTCAACTAAAAAATGTTAAGTATAAATAATGTTGTAGGTAGTACTTAAAAACATGGATAGGCAGATAGTTAAAAGGATGGGATAATTTCTTGGGCTTGATAGTTAAATAACCAAGGTACGTGCTGGGGCTCGGCCGGATTCGAAACAAAGACATCGACAAGGAAAAAAAGGTATAAAATATGAGCGCCTAGATCCCAGGCACCTGAGAACTTGTTATGTTAAGGCGCTGACGTCACCCTACTAATTGTGTTAATTCTCAGTTGTAACCTAGTAGTTGTAACTCATTAAATTACTAGTTACAAGCTAGTTGCAATAAATGTGTAACCCTCATGTTGCACGAATCGTGAGGTAAATCCAATGGAGAGAGAGGTGACTCTTGAGAACTGGAAAATCCGATAAAATATTCATAGATACTTCTGTGAAAATTGTGGACAAACACCCCGCGCCTGCCAAAACTTTCTGCCGAGACCCCAAAATTTCCTAAGCCCGCCCACAATCGAGCGACCAACCCCTGTCTCTTCAAATTTTGCACCATTTTTATGGGAGATGCACCGGATTAGAAATAGGCCGCAAACTTCTCAATGCCTTTCTATCAACAATGCCGGCCTACCACCATTGGCCACACCGTTCTTCACGAGACGCACCGGCCAGTGGTTAGTTGGGCGATCCCCACACTTCGCCTGCTAGATTCAGGCACTAGACATTCTTCTTGGCTTTATTGTGTTCTCCACCTCTCCTATAAATAGTTAAAGCTTGTCACCATCTAGATTTACAAAGTGCTTGCAGATTTGGGTAGGTACGTTCTTTAGATAAATCTATAGTAAAGCTCTAGACAGAAGAGTTCAAAAACATCTTAAAAAGGACTTGGCAGAGATCCTGCGCAAGCTTTTGACCTGATATATTCCCCATCCTTCTTTGATACGATGGAGCATTCGGCTGTTGATGTACCTGACGAGGAAATACTTAGAGGTATAGTACAATATAGATGGATGTACCCTATAGAATGTCGACTTTGCATTTCCAAGGAGCGGGAAGATATACGTAGACATTTTGATAAGTGAGTGTTATGCAAATATATCTTCACATATAATACAGTACAAAAGTTAGATGTATTCAGACGGCTGACTTGGCTATGTTTTGTAGGTTCTTCGCAGAAATAAAAGTACTAGCAAATTTTGTTCCACCAATAAAAGGACCCGATGGACTAAGATCTAAGGATCATGTTAGACGCTCAAATTGCACTGTGAATTGTCTATGAATTGTCCAAATGGGGTAACCTCTTGTCTATTTTGTAATGCTAGATTTTGGTGCTTGAATTTCTGGCCCTTATCTGTGGTCCTGATAGGAGTATAACAATAGCTTCAGCTTGTATTTCCAACGGTGTCTGCCATAGTGCTGATGTACCTTCTCTGGAGACTAACGCTGCTGGAGGTTGTCCTGATGAACCTGCACTGGATTGCATTTAGATTCGAAATCCTGCAGTTGACATTGTCGTCCCAAGGAAAAGAAGGTAATGGATCTGGTAATAACGCCTTCTGTCGAACTAGATGCTCGAGGTGATGATTTCCTATGGTAATCCCTACCATTCTATTACTTGTACGAGTAGTTATCGTAATATAATTAAATTGCATATCCCTCTCTATCAATGAAAATGGCATATCGTTTGCCTTGTTTCAAAAATAAATAAATATTTCCATGTCTCCTTGTGTTAGTCGATGCAAAGAAGATATTGTTCTCTGTTCAAGTCATGTGAAGAAGTATTTTCGTATGTAGAGATATAAATGTGGATTGGGTGAGAAAATCAGCATAAAATTGCCAGATCAATAACACAAGCATAATGGCATTACAAGAAAAGGAATAGAACCATCTTTTCACCATGCTTGTGAAAAGGATATAAGCCAGGAACCACGCATGCAAGTCGCAGAGGCCAATTCTCGTGCAGCTCCACTAGCATCAGTTTATCATCGATAATACTTGAGCATCTGAATATGTTTACATACTAGGACTAGTTCCAGTTCCACACTATAGTCGAACTGGAAAAAGTGTAAGAAATGTGTAAGGTAGCTCATAATACAGGTTCCATAGAAAAGCATACAAATCATACGAAAGAAAGCTCTTTATCACAGTTCACCACCTTCAGGTGCAGCAGTCTCTACATATTGTAAACCCAAATCACCACCTCATTCAGGTGGCACGATAATTTCGGGAGCAGGATCAGCAGTACCAACAGCAACACCAGCACCGGTAGCATGAGTCTCCACAATATGTGAACTATCAACCACCGCAATGTCCTCTGAAGGCTCTTCACTACCAGCTCCAGCCGCATAAGTCCCGCCGATGGTAAAAACAATCCACCACCTCCATCACCTAACACGATGATGGCAGGTGTAGGCTCATCAATACCAGCTGCAGCTGCAACTGGATCAGTCTCCACAGAAGGTAAACAAGCTGGCGTCTTAGGTGTAGCAATCTAACATCCATTTTCTACTCCGTCATCAAGAAACTGAGAGTCTCCTTCAACCTTGTGCTTTTGTAGTTACAAGATAAACAAAGATTACAACGACAACATCTACGCGGGACGATAAGAACATACGTCTTTCTATTGATTTACCTTGTCATCTAGGATAGCAGAAGTCACAGGATTGGAACCTATTTCATTGATAATCCTCTTTTTTGCTCCTTCCCCTATCTCCTTCTGCAGCAAGTTGTAATAGGGATTACATGATGTTGATTGTCAAATATGTGCAATGTTAAAAAGTTTGTGTTGTCAAACTACCAACTTCAAACAGATCCCCACTGTTCTTAGTTATGGGATCTAGCCCAAAAAACAAGCTTATATACAATCCTAGTCTACAAAAAAAGGATGCATACTCTAGATAAGAACTACTCTACATATGACAATGTTGTGCAATCGACAATAAAAATTTAACCGCGCCATCAACTATATCATGTAAGTTCGGAGTGAATCTAGATATACTCATTTCACATAAGCTAAAACATCTTATATTATGAAATGGAGGGAATAGGTACGCGTGTTCTAGTATTTCACAAACTGCCATTGCTGCCGCTGGATAGAGATGACCGATGCTCCACCGCCGTACAGAAGGTTGTCTCGCTGATCTCGCCGCCACCTATAGAGGACAGAGCGAGGAGCTGGTCGGCAACAATATGGAGTGAGAGGCCAGGGTACGGTAGTGGATGGGAAGAAGGGACTGAGTAAAAGAGGTTGTGTGTGCATGGGGGAGGCCGGTAAGGGAGTTAAATCCAGCTTGTCTCGGAAGGAACGCGCTGCCACATGCACCCACATGTGCAAAACTCCCTCACTCTCTCTTCTATGGCAGCTACTAACAGTAGTATTCTAGCTAGCTTCATCAAATTCTCTGCTACTCTTACTAGTAGACCTTTACTACTACTACTACTACTAGGTAGACAAGCAGTACTTGTCCAAAAGAAGAAAAAACTAGACTAGCACACCGTTTTACGATATTGCCTTGTCAAATCACTAGCGATGCCATGATGGGCGACATGTTTTTACTGGTAAACCTGGAAACATCGTGTTCCTTCCACCGCATGCAGTTTCTGAGTGAAGTACTTACCAACACATCCAACTTAGGCTTACAGGACCCAAACTACAGTGAAAAAGAAAAAATACTACAAACCTGCAAGGAGTAATACTAATAGTACTACTATTATACAACATTCTGGAAGAAACTATGTACTCCCTCTGGTCCATTTTATTTTTCTCAACTTTGTCCAGAATCTGAATGTATCTAGTCTAAATACTTCACTAGATACATCCGAATCTAAATAAAGTTGAGAACAATAATGTGGACCGGAGGGAATAGTAGTACTAGTGTACAACTGTACACCTAATAAGGTTGTTTTACAAGATTGGTGAAATATACATATTGGAGAAACTACCAAGTGTACAAATATGGTTTGGTCATATAGAGTATTTTACAAGCCACACCGGGTGCAAAACTAAATGTTGAGTACTCGTACATCAGCTAAAAGCCAGCCAAAAGAAAGAGTTCAATAGAAGGCCGAGACCAAATGAGTTATCCTTTGAACATGCTCTTTCCACTCCAAGGCGTTTGAGAAGTTTGGTTGGTGTAGAAACCAACAACTGCATCACCATTCAGACTGAAGCGGCAAACTTCTAGACGCATCCTGTACCCGTAGCCAATTTCTTTGTGTGATGTGTAAACACAGTTCCTTCTCATCAGATGTCCTAGCGGATCATTTGCATCGCCTACTTCAATGTTAATCGGATAGTTCATGCTAAGGAAAAGAGAATATGATCCTAGGTTAGTAACCCTTTTCCATTGGTTAGCTGCAATTAACTGGCTTGTGTCCATTGAGAAGACCATGCACTCAAACCCAGAAGGATAGGTGTGAACGGTGCAACCATACTGAACAACACTCGTATCATCAGCAATTGCATTGCTTGAGACACCATATGTATAGACTAAAAGAAGTCTTGAACCACCGGCAAATCTTGCTAACCACCACCTACCAGGATCATTCTCCTCATTATCCTCAACAAACCCATGTGTCAGGTAAAGCACATCGCGTGGCGATAGGATAAGGATAGGACCTTCAAAGGGAAAGGAAATGTAAGATGGAAATAATACTGATTTGGATCTGACATTGCAGAAGTTTATATACAGTACTATTTTCAAAAATATTGATTATACATAAGATGTTTGAATGCGTAAAAAATGCCAACCTAGGGAGATGCTATGGAAATTCTAATTCTTTTCGAAATGGGGATATGGTTTGGATAGTATCCTAGAGACATGGTTTGATTCATAGGATCCAATTGTATGATCCCATCTGTCTAACATCTGTAATGCTACATGGTCTAATAATAAAATGCTACTTCCTACATATTTTTGTTGCATCATAATTATATCATGCTCATGTCATCATGCCACCTTGCATTTGAGCATCATATAAAACCCTTTTCATTTGGTTCTTATCGCATATGCATTATTAATCGTATTTGCCTCTTGATACATTGTATTTGGTTCTTGATAAATGCTTGATGCCCAAGTTGAGTTGGGGGCATATCTTTTATTAACCCCACCACCTTTCTTGTCACCACCCCATAATTCCACCATCCAAAACATATGTGGGCATTTGCACTTCAATTGGATCTTGTCTAGCTCACATATATTTAAGATGGATCCACTTCTACTTACACATGCTCTCATATATGCATCATGTTGTTTTCACAATATGGATATATGGAGAGCCACATGGCCACCTTTGCATGCAATGTGAGTATGATCGTTCTTGCCTCTCTCATATGGTTTCTAGTTGGATATATGAGCATATGTGGACATATAAGGGATCATATAATTATCTAGTGGGATACACACACTAGCATTTTCCCATTATATTCATTCATGCTTAATTCATCAAATCTTGGACCTATAGGTTAATTCCAACCATGTGTTAATTCCTTGTGCATGTGTCTTATGTGTGGGTACCATTATTTCATGTCACATGGAATATAAACCCCACCTCCCCATCCAACTCTAGTTCTTCTATTTTGTTGTTTTTATTTAACCTCTTCAAACCTTTTGCTTGGGCTTTATTCACATTTTGAGTGCATGTGACTAAGTGGGGTCATTTGAGCTTGTATTTGTTTTCACAAATGTAGTGTGGCCTAGCTAAGGATCATGCATAAGCCATGCAAAACAACCTCTCACCTTCCCCTTTTTATATTTTGGAGTTCTTTTCGGTATGCATGGGTTTTGAATTCAACAACCTTGTCCCAAAACCCTTAATCTCTCTCTCTCATAGTCTAGCTAAGCTAACCTCGCTAGCTATTTTGCTACCCGTGGCCACCATATGCACCAGGCATATCTACACCACCATCCATACCAAGCTAGCTACTTGTCCCCTTCGATCAACACCCCAGCCTGGTGCCCCCTGCCAGCTGGCTCGGCAACAGCCTGCTCTCGCACGCCTCCCCTCTCCTTCTCTCGGTTGAACTGAACCCTACTCTGGTTCGACTTGATCAAGAGCATACCAGCCTGACGCGCCAGCCTCCTCGGCTTGGGCCCCTCCTCCCTGGGTCCTCCCTACCTCTTCGGGCTCGACCTGACCATCCTGGTAACTTGCCGTTCAACGCGTCCTGTTTCTCTCCCTCGACGAGCACGTGATCGCTCGTCCGTGCCAGCCCTCCTCCAGCTATTTTGCCTTTTTCTTTCTTTCAGCCAGGCAGCAGCAGCTCACCACATCCACCTAACCTAGATCGAGTTCCCCCCTCCCCAGCCACCATCCAACCCTCTTCTTTCCTCTTTCACCCCATGGCCAGAACCCTGCCGCTGCCATGCCCCCATCTAGCTCCTCACCAGCCACTTGATGCAGGCCACCCCTAGCCATAGCATTGCCACCTCGAACACCGCTACACCGTCCTCTCTCGTCAGTGTTAGGGATCAAGGAGAAGAAGCCCTATACCCCGCTGGTGCCGTCGCTGTCCCTGTGCGACCTCAAGCTCACCGTCGCGGAAGTCTGCCTCACCGTGCCGCCAACCTTGCCCTTCTCCGGCCAGGCAGTACCGTCACCAGCACTGTCTCGGTGAGCTCCACCTCCCCCTCTTTACCGCAGCACCATCTTCGCAGCCACCGCGTCGCTCGCTTGTCGCTGCACCGGTCAGTCGCCACCGCATATGCATACATCAGCACAGCAGCAGTAGCAACGCACCCCATGTTCCAGCTAGCCTTCCAGATCTCTCCGACCAGCCCCGACGAGGACCTGCATACCCCTGCAGAGAGGATGTTTCCCTCTCTCTAAAGAGCTCAACCATGACTCGATCGGACATCCATAGATTTCGAAATCATCCGAGAAAGAAGGCACAAATCTACTGTTTTCTGATCTTGACCTCTGTCAGTCGGGCATCGTAAAAACTCTCGCTGTTCTCCGTAGTTTCCCCATTGATACAGCCCATATCTGGTGATGATTCCTTAACCAAAGTCATAGCCCATGAATCCCTCTTCATCTTTTCTTTGTGCGGTGATGCTAAATTCCCTTTAGATCTCTCGCTATTGACCTTGCAATATCGAGCCAGCTGTAGTTTCGAATCGGGTTTCAGTTCATCAGATCTACACAGTTAGTTTTGCACTTAGGTCCCTATCTTTCCTAGCTCGCAAACCGCGGTCCTCTGAGCCCCACCGGTCAGCCGCCGTGCCGTTTTTACGAAATGGTACCTCGGCTTCTGTTGATTCCCACCCGCGCTCCCCGGATCTGCTGCGTGGCTAGCCCTGGCTGGGTCGCGCGCGCGCTGGACCCGCCGGACGTTGGTCCCATCAGTCATCCGCACTGGCTAGCTCACCCCGCGGTGACAAAAGTTCCCACCCAAACCGCTGCGTCCGCGAGCACTGAGTCAGCGCAGGCCCCACTTGTTAGTAACGGTGGCTAGCTTCCTCTGAGTGTAAAAAGCCTCTGTTCTTTTCTGTTTTATAAAAAATCTTTTCCAGAATTTGTTTAAATGATTTTAAATCCAGAAATTAATAAATTTTTATTAATAAATCCAAATAATACAAATGACATATGTTTTAGAATCAGAAAAATATGAGGATTTCAAATCTACCATCCAAAATAATGTTTGACTATTTTAAATTTTCGAAATTGTTTAAATTGCAATAAAAATTCCTTTTCTCAATTAATTAATAACTTTAAATCTATAACTCCAAATTTGACAAATAATATGTCTAAATCGATCAGCGTGACGAGCCCGTTTTGATTATGCATTCCATGATATGAATTGAATCATGCATCATGTCATTATTAAAAATCAGAACTGTTTATGGTAATAAAATTTGACTAAAAACTTAATAAAATGATTTATTCTTGTCCACACACCTCACCCTTGCCATGCTACTTTATTGCCATGTAAATTGTGCATCATTCATCATGGCATGCTTGTTTGCTTGTCGTATTTTATTCATATGCGTGTGCACTTTATTTATGTTGGCCCATGTTTGTTTGGTTCTTCTTTCGAATAGACGCTGAGTAGGGGAAATATCAGGAATCCCAGGAGTACTACCCAGATCCATCTCTCGCTTCAACTGAACTGCCAGGCAATCACTACCTCATGCTTGCTTACATATAGTACCCATTGCCTCTTTCTTATTCTTGCATCATTGAGTCGCGAATGCATTAAATGAATCCCAAGTACTGCATAGCCTTTACTTTTAAACCCCACCAAGCCGGTTCCTCAATCCCATGAGCCATTACTACAGGAGCTGTTTGAGCCATGCGAGTCATAGAACAGCATGTGTAGGGTATGTGAGTGTCTAGTGGATAATGAGGTACCTAAACAACTTAACCTAAGTAGTAATGGGATAACTAATGAAAGAAGCACCGGTGGGCAATATCTGCTATTTGGTTTTTCATGCTCACTTGTGTCCCATAGGACCCCGAGTACTTGATTCCTGTTCCTTGACTATTCGCACTATCCACATACGGGAGACTCTATGAATCCCCTTTTGCAAGAGCTTGATTTGCACTTTATTTCTTGGGGCCACAAAGTAGTTTGGAGCTTTATTACTATCATGTACTTATGCCATGCTTTACTGCTTTATTTAAGATTGTGCGTGGAGCACCTGTACTGTTTAGGGATCGTGGCACGATTTCGCGGTATCGACAAGCCCAGTCACATTTTCGGGTTCCTAGTCGTTTACAGCCGTTCTCGCAAACCCTGGGTCCGTCTCGGAGCTGGCCAACTTCGTTGCGGGTAGCTTATTGGGGTGGCCCCCTGAAATATTATATGAATCCTGTGATTGCTCTATCGTGAAAGCCTCGTCGGGTTTTAATTTGGTTTTTCCGAGGTCGATCGTGTGTGTGTTGCTATTTGTGCACCCCTGCAGGGTAAATCTTTCTGAAAGCCTTGTCCGCGGTTATGGACGACTTGGAGCACAGTTTCTCGATCATAGACAAGTATAACTAAAGTACCGCTTTTATTTTGACTAAATATCTGACTAGTAAATAGTGCAATATTCATGGAATGAGTGATAAAACTGCCAATAGATGGGTTTTTCATCTGCTTTCTCGTTGGTAAGCGCGAAGGAGGATGGATCTGTTACTTCATATTGTTATAACTGTTGTTCCTAATTAACGGACATTCGTCTATCCTTGGTTAGGCGGATGGTTAGCGAGTATCTATAGAATTGTTAGTTATTATCTTTTTCTGCAATTGCGTCACCCCAGGTATATGTCCCCTTTAGAGGCATAAAGACTTGCTGAGTACCCCTAGGGTCTCACACGATGAATTGTTTGATTCAGATGAACATGTGTACTCGCAAGATGGATACTGGGTGGAGGAGACAGATGATGTTGGCAACGATCACTCGGTGTAGAGATTCCGGGGATGGGGATCCGTGAGTTCTGTGGGCGGGATGTGCTTATTTATGTGGCATCTTATGCCGATTTGCTTCTTATCCGTACTCGGATCTTGTTTCCCGCTTCCGCTTGATACTCTGTTGATTGATGTATGAGGAGCTATCCTACACTATTATCTATATCTAGGACATTTGGATCTTGCCGTATGGCGTTGCAATATTTCTGTTTCTTTTAGATGGTATGGCTCTGAGAACTGTTGTAAGGTAGCTTGCATACATACTCACTTGTGTATGTATTTGATCTCTTCGCCTGTTGCCTACGCCGCTCGCTCTTGTCCCGATGTTCTTAGAAGTGGTTAGGACGGCTGACGGGTCTACACGTGGGTGGCCCCTGGGCCCCCGCTATACTATTATAACCACTTTTAGTTCATCCAGGCTTGAACTTAGAGCGTAGGGTCTGAGGTTGTTACAATTGGTATCAGAGCCATCCTGCCCTTCAGGGTCTCAGCCAAATGGTCATTGTCAGTCTAGCAAATATTTTGGTAGTTATGTATACTAGGGAAAAACAAAACGCGAGAGTAGGACTGCTTCCACTTTTCTTCTTACCCACCCACCCACCCTTTTTCTAGTAAGGTAGTGTAACGTTTTCAATCCTCTTCTAAAATTCAAACTAGGATTCACGTGTTCGGGGTTCCGTAGTACCGTAGGGTGTGTGTGTGTGTAATTCCTTGTCTATCTATTGCATCCAACTTGTTGTCGCGATCTGCCTTTTGGTTATCAACTGTTGGTACATTCCATACCGACAGGCTTTTGTAAACCGATGCGATCTGTCTTACTCTTTGTTATCCGACGCTATCTTGTTAGGGGTGTTTGTTTCCGTAGTTGCTAATCTTTAGGTTCATCTTAAGAAGGAAGAAAGTTAGGATATGTGTTTTACTTATTCATGTGCGGAGTAATGATTTGAGTGCGGGATGGAGTCGTTACCATACCACTACTTTTGTCATTCGCTCTTGTATATTGAATTGGTAGAGTTACTAATCTTGATTCGTTAAGTGGTTTTGCGCATATAGTGGTGTTTTAATGCCAAAATTTGCGAAAAAAAAATTCTTTGATAGCTTTGTGTACCACACTCCTTGTTCAATCGTGTGCGATATGCTTAATATCTCCTAGGTGCTTTGAACTTTGTTGATATTTTAATATCATCTTAGTAATTTGTATCCTTTAATCTTGGTTAATTCCATTTTGGTACTATTGTGGATTATTATTATTCTCCATTATAGTATTGACTTGAGTTTTATATCAACCACAGGATGGCACCACCACGCCGTATTGAGGAGGACATACCACCTGAACTGGGGGCTGCGTTGGCAAGTATTGCAAATGCCTTGGGAACAATGCAATAGAACCAGCAACGCTTTGAAGAAAGTGTCAGCAGGAATGATTTTGTTCCGCTACCTCCACCTCCCAAGCGAGGAGACATCAAGAGCTTTCTGAAGTTTAACCCGCGCCACTTTGAGGTGTCTGATCAGCCACTAGATGCTTATGATTGGCTTCGTGAGATGTCAAGGTTGCTGATGACTGCTAATGGACCTGAGCAAGAATGGGTAAAATGTGTCACACACCTTCTGAAGGGAGACGCAGCTCTGTGGTGGGAGAATTACCTCAAGGCTAACCACTATGGTTTTCAGCCTACTTGGGAGCATTTCACTGGGGCTTTCAAAGAGAAATATCTGTCAGAAATTGTCATGGAAAGGATGAAGGAAGTGTTTCTCAACCTCAAGCAGGGCAATGACAATGTCAATACCTATATCAGAAACTTCATGAATGTTTCTCGGTATGGTGGCGATGAGATCTCTGATGACAAGAAGAAGCAAAAGAGGTTCAGGCAAGGGCTCAATGCATCTATCAAATATGCAATCACTCATGCAAGGCCGGGGTCTTTTCTGGAACTCCAACATACAGCTCTACAGGAAGAAGAAAGTAGGCAAGTGTTTGAGGAGTCCAAGAAACATAGCCGTGACGCAGCAAGCTCTTTAGCTATGACAGCTCCTTCTAAGCGCCACGTGTGGGTTCCTAATACCGCACCGCTGCTCCCGACTCCACCAAGACCTTCAAGCTACGCGGAAAGGCCACCAAACTCCTTCACCGCTGCTCCTAGGGGCTACAACCACAACTACCCTGGAGCGCCTGGCGGAGTCCCTGGCTACGCTACTCCACGTCCACCTGGTGCTTGTTACACTTGTGGGAACACTGGCATCAACATTGGAGTTGTCCCATGAACAACAAAGCTCTTCCACTACCACCTCCAAGACCTGCAACAAGTTCTTCTATGGTTCGTGCACCTCCACCTCGGGCTCTCAACATCAACACTAAGCCCGGGTCCACTGTTGCTCGTGCCAACTGTGTCAACGTCGCTCAAGCTGAACATGCACCTGGAGTTGTGCTAGGTACGCTTTATTTTAACTCAGTTTCTGCACGAGTGTTATTCGATACTGGTGCATTGCATTCTTTTGTGTCTCAAAGGTTCTCTCAGCAACAAGGTCTTCCGCTTCAATCCTTGTCCAAGGTTCTTAGGGTGCAATCACCGGGGACAACTATGAAGGCTTCCCAAATAAGCCATGGGAACCAAATTGAAATTGGAAACAAAAAATTTCTGGCATCTCTCATTGAATTGGGCAATTCTGACATTGATGTTATCTTGGGCATGGATTGGTTAACAACAAATGCAGCTGTGATTGATTGTGCTGAACACTCGGTCTCTCTGAAAATTCCTGAAGGCCATATAGTCTATTCTCCAAGTCTGACTCCTGCAATTCAGCTTTTCTCTTTGGCGGCTCTGAATGATGATGCTATGGATGCTATTCAGAGTGTTCCGGTGGTCTGTGAGTTCCCAGATGTTTTTTCTGAAGAGTTGCCAGGTATGCCTCCTGACCGAGAGGTCGAGTTTGTGATTGAGCTTGAACCTAGTACCGCTCCTATCTCCAAGCGGCCTTATAAAATGGGTCCTGCTGAGTTGGCTGAACTCAAATGTCAGCTTGATGAACAAGAGAAGTTGGGTTTCATTCAGCACAACACTTCTTCTTGGGGTAGCCCAGCCATCTTTGTGAAGAAGCGAGACCGGACTGATAGACTTTGGGTTGACTATCGGTCTCTCAATGCTAAAACCATCAAGAATAAATATCCCCTTCCACGGATAAATGATCTCTTTGATCAGCTAGCTGGATCTGTGGTATTCTCTAAGCTTGACTTGAGAAGTGGATATCATCAAATCAAGATCCACAAGGAAGATGTTCCTAAAATAGCTTTCACCACCCGCTATGGCATGTACGAGTACACGGTCATGTCCTTCGGTCTCACCAACGCACCTACCACCTTCTCAAGGCTTACGAACTCGGTTTTCATGGAGTATCTTGATAAGTTCATCGTGGTCTATCTGGATGACATTCTAGTCTATTCTAAGTCAAAGGAAGAACATGAAGAACACCTTCGGTGTGTCCTAAATAAGCTCCGTGAGAACCACCTGTATGCAAAGTTCTCCAAGTGTGAGTTCTGGCTGCCTGAAGTCACCTATCTTGGTCACGTCATCTCTACCAAGGGCATTGCCATCAACCCAGAAATTGTTCAGACAATTGTTGAGTGGCTTCCACCCAAAAATGTCAAAGAAGTCCGGAGTTTCCTTGGTTTGGCTAGTTACTGCCGTCGCTTCGTTCAGAACTTCTCGAAGATTGCGAAGCCTCTTACCGATCTTCTCAAGAAAGTCAAGAAATACCTTTGGTCTCCTGCATGTCAAGCAAGCTTTGAAACCCTCAAAGAGAAGCTCCCTTCCACACCAGTCTTGATTCCTCCAGATACATCCAAGCCTTTCCAGATATTCGGTGACGCCTCCTTGCAAGGATTGGGTGCGGTCCTTATGCAAGAAAAACAAGTTGTTGCTTATGCCTCTCGGCAGTTGAAGACGCATGAGATCAACTATCCTACACATGACGTCGAACTCGCAGCAGTTGTCTTTGCTTTGAAAGTATGGAGGCACTACTTGCTGGGCAACCGTTGTGAGATCTTTTCTGATCACAAGAGTCTGAAGTATATCTTCACACAACTGGATCACAACCTTCGTCAGAGGAGGTGGATTGAAGCAATTAATGGTTTCGATCTGACAATAAACTACACTCCGGGCAAAGCTAATGTAATGGCCGATGCTCTCAGCCGAAAAGCTTATGTCAACAACCTCATGGTGGAAGAACAACAACCTCTCTTGTGCGAGGAATTCTGCCAGCTCAACCTTGAAATTGTGGATCAAGGGTATCTAATAAACCTTCTGGCAACACCTCTCTTGGAAGAAAAAGTTTGCTCCATTCAACTTGGTGATCCCTACACTAAAAACATCATCTCCAAGATTCAGCTTCCGAAGTATGAACCTTTCCACTGTGACGACCAAGGCACTCTATTCTTTGAGCACCGGATGTTCGTTCCGAAGTATGCGGGTTTGAGAGAGCAAGTTCTTAAAGAAGCTCATGATTTTGTTCTTTCTATCCACCCTAGCAGCACTAAGCTGTACATGGACTTGAAAACACAATATTGGTGGCCTGGGTTGAAACGATATTGTGCCAAGTATGTCTCGGAGTGTGATGTCTGCCACTGAGTTAAAGCTGTCCATCAGAAACCTTTCGGTCTTCTACAGCCATTGAAGCCTCCGGAATGGAAATGGGAGAAAGCAGAGATGGACTTCATTACTGGGTTTCCAAGGTCGCAGAAAGGCAACAATGCAATCTTTGTTGTCATCGATAGGCTTTCTAAAGTGTCTCACTTCTTTCCCATCAAGGAAATAATTTCTGCAATTCAGTTGGCTGAGCTCTATATCAACAGAATTGTCTCTCTGTATGGGGTTCCTCTTGAGATCAGCTCAGACCGTGGAAGCATCTTCACTTCCAAGTTCTGGGAATGTTTCCAAAATGCTTTGGGAACAAAGTTGAACTTCAGCACAGCTTACCACCCTCAGTCGCAAGGACAAGTTGAAAGAATCAATCAGATTCTAGAAGATATGCTACGTGCTTGCATCATCTCTTTCGGCATGAAGTGGGAAGAATGCCTTCCTTATGCTGAATTCTCTTACAACAAAAGCTTCCAGAAGAGTCTGAAGATGGCACCATTTGAGGTTCTCTATGGCCGCAAATGCAGAACTCCGATTGGTTGGTCGGGCGCAGGTGAAAGAACATTGTTTGGCCCCAACATTGTAACTCAAGCGGAGGAGAAGGTTCACATCATTCTTGAAAACCTGAAGGTTGCTCAAAGTCGCCAGAAGAGTAACTATGACAAAAATCACACGGACATGGAGTATGTCCCTGGTGATCTCGTTTACCTTCGTGTCACTCCCATGAGAGGCACGCACAGGTTTGGTATCAAAGGAAAGCTAGCTCCTAGATACATCGGTCCTTTCAAAGTTCGTGGAAGAAGAGGAGAAGTTGCTTATGCTCTTGAGCTCCCTGAAAAACTCAAGGTCCATGATGTTTTCCATATATCTCAACTCAAGAAGTGCTTCAAGGATCCCGGCAGGACCGTGGACCATGAGCTCATCAATCTCCAAGAAGATCTGGCTTATCAAGAGCACCCCACCAAAATCTTAGAAGTCGTAGAAAGAAAGACTCACAACAAGTCAATAAAGTTCTGCAAGGTGCAGTGGTCGCACCATTCCATTGATGAAGCCACTTGGGAACGCGAGGATGAGCTCCATGCCAAGTATCCTACCCTCTTCGTGTCTTCTTCTTCTTCCTAGAATCTCGGGGCGAAATTCCTGTTTAGTGGGGGAGAGTTGTAGCATCACATCTATCTAACATCTGTAATGCTACATGGTCTAATAATAAAATGCTACTTCCTACATATTTTTGTTGCATCATAATTATTTCATTCTCATGTCATCATACCACCTTGCATTTGAGCATCATATAAAACCCTTTTCATTTGGTTCTTATCTCATATGCATTATTAATTGTATTGGCCTCTTGATACATTGTATTTGGTTCTTGATAAATGCTTGATGCCCAAGTTGAGTTGGGGGCATATCTTTTATTAACCCCACCACCTTTCTTGTCACCACCCCATAATTCCACCATCCAAACCATATGTGGGCATTTGCACTTCCTTTGGATCTTGTCTAGCTCACATATATTTAAGATGGATCCACTTCTACTTACAGATGCACTCATATATGCATCATGTTGTTTTCACAATATGGATATGTGGAGAGCCACATGGCCACCTTTGCATGCCATGTGAGTATGATCATTCTTGCCTCTCTCATATGGTCTCTAGTTGGATATATGAGCATATGTGGACATATATGGGATCATATAATTATCTAGTGGGATACACACACTAGCATTTTCCCATTATATTCATTCATGCTTAATTCATCAAATCTTGGACCTATGGGTTAATTCCAACCATGTGTCAATTCCTTGTGCATGTGTCTTATGTGTGGGTACCATTATTTCATGTCACATGGAATATAAACCCCACCTCCTCATCCAACTCTAGTTCTTCTATTTTGTTGTTTTTATTTAACCTCTTCAAACCTTTTGCTTGGGGTTTATTCAAATTTGAGTGCATGTGACTAAGTGGGGTCATTTGAGCTTGTATTTGTTTTCACAAATGTAGTGTGGCCTAGCAAAGGATCATGCATAAGCCATGCAAAACAACCTCTCACCTTCCCCCTTTTATATTTTGGAGTTCTTTTCGATATGCATGGGTTTTGAATTCAACAACCTTGTCCCAAAACCCTTAATCTCTCTCTCTCTCTCATAGTCTAGCTAAGCTAACCTAGCTAGCTATTTTGCTACCCGTGGCCACCATATGCACCAGGCATATCTACACCACCATCCATACCAAGCTAGCTACTTGTCCCCTTCGATCAACACCCCAGCCCGGATCCCTCCTGCCAGCTGGCTCGGCAACAGCATGCTCTCGCACGCCTCCCCTTTCCTTCTCTCGGTTGAACTGAACCCTGCCCTGGTCCGACTTGATCAAGAGCATACAAGCCTGACGCGCCAGCCTCCTCGGCTTGGGCCCCTCCTCCCTGGGTCCTCCCTACCTCTTCGGGCTCGACCTGACCATCCTGGTAACGAGCCGTTCCCCGCGTCCTGTTTCTCTCCCTCGACGAGCACGTGATCGCTCGTCCGTGCCAGCCCTCCTCCAGCTATTTCGCCTTTTTCTTTCTTTCAGCCAGGCAGCAGTAGCTCCTCACCAGCCACTTGACACAGGCCAGCCCGAGCCATAGCGTCGCCGCCTCGAACACCGCTGCACCGTCCTCTCTCGTCAGCGTTAGGGATCAAGGAGAAGAAGCCCTGTACCCCACTGGTGCCGCCGCTGTCCCTGTGCGCCCTCAAGCTCACCGTCACGGACCCCCGCCTCGCCGTGCCGCCAACCTTGCCCTTCTCCGGCCAGGCACCACCATCACCAGCATCGTCTCGGTGAGCTCCACCTCCCCCTCTTTACCGCAGCACCCTGTTCGCAGCCGCCACGTCGCTCGCTTGTCGCTGCACCGGTCAGTCGCCACCGCATATGCATACATCAGCATAGCAGCAGTAGCAGCGCACCCCATGTTCCAACTAGCCTTCCAGATCCCTCCGACCAGCCCCGATGAGGACCTGCATACCCCTACAGAGAGGATGTTTCCCTCTCTCTAAAGAGCTCAACCATGACTCGATTAGACATCCATAGCTTTCGAAATCATCCGAGAAAGAAGGCACAAATCTGCTGTTTTCTGATCTTGACCTCTGTCAGTCGGGCATCATAAAAACTCTTGCTGTTCTCCGTAGTTTCCCCATCGATACAGCCCATATCTGGTGATGATTCCTTAACCAAAGTCATAGCCCATGAATCCCTCTTCATCTTTGCTTTTTGCGGTGATGCTAAATTCCCTTTAGATCTCTCGCTATCGACCTCAAAAAATCGAGCCAGCTGCATTTTCGAAATCGGGTTTCAGTTCATTGCGGTCAGTTTTGCACTTAGGTCCCTGTCTTTCCCCGCTCGCCAACCGCGGTCCTCTGAGCCCCACCGGTCAGCCGTCGTGCCGTTTTTACGAAACGGTACCTCGGCTTCCGCTGATTCCCACCCGCGCTCCCCGGATCTGCCGCGTGGCTAACCCTGGCTAGCTCGCGCGCGCGGTGGACCCGCCGGACGCCGGTCCCATTTGTCATCCGCACCGGCTAGCTCACCCCGCGGTGACAAAAGTTCCCACCCAAACCACTGTGTCAGCGAGCGCTGAGTCAGCGCAGGCCCCACTTGTCAGTAACGGTGGCTAGCTTCCTCTAAGTGTAAAAAGCCTCTGTTCTTTTCTGTTTTATTAAAAATCTTTTCCATAATTTGTTTAAATGATTTTAAATCCAGAAATTAATAAATTTTTATTAATAAATCCAAATAATACAAATGACATATGTTTTTGAGTCAGAAAAATGTGAGGATTTCAAATCTGCCATCCAAAATAATGATTGATTATTTGAAATTTTCCAAATTGTTTAAATTGCAATAAAAATGCCTTTTCTCAATTAATTAATAACTTTAAATCTATAACTCCGAATTTGACAAATAATATGTCTAAATTGATCAGCGTGACGAGCCCGTTCTGATTATGCATTCCATGATATGAATTGAAGCATGAATCATGTCATTATTAAAAATCAGAACTGTTTATGGTAATAAAATTTGACTAAAAACTTAATAAAATGATTTATTCTTGTCCATACACCTCACCCTTGCCATGCTACTTTATAGCCATGTAAATTGTGCATCATTCATCATGGCATGCTTGTTTGCTTGTCGCATTTTATTCATATGCGTGTGCACCTTATTTATGTTGGCCCTTGTTTGTTTGGTTCTTCTTTCGAATAGACGCCGAGCAGGGGAAATATCAGGAATCCCAGGAGTACTACCCAGACCCATCTCTCGCTTCAACTGAACTGCTAGGTAAGCACTATCACATGCTTGCATACATATAGTACCTATTGCCTCTATCTTATTCTTGCATCATTGAGTTGCGAATGCATTAAATTGAATCCCAAGTATTGCATAGCCTTTACTTTTAAACCCCACCGAGCCGGTTCCTCAATCCCATGAGCCATTACTAGAGGAGTTGTTTGAGCCATGTGAGTCATAGAACAGCATGTGTAGGGTATGTGAGTGTCTTATGGATAACGAGGTACCTAAACAACTTAACCTGAGTAGTAATGGGATAAATAATGAAAGAGGCACCGGTGGGCAATATCTGCTATTTGGTTTTTCAAGCTCACTTGTGTCCCGTAGGACCCCGAGTACTTGATTCCTGTTCCTTGACTATTCGCACTATCCACATACGGGAGACTCTATGAATCCCCCTTTGCAAGAGTTTGATTTGCACTTTATTTCTTGGGGCCACAAAGTAGTTTGGTTCTTTATTACTATCATGTACTTATGCCATGTTTTACTGCTTTATTTAAGATTGTGCATGGAGCACCTGTACTGTTTAGGGATCGCGGCACGATTTCACGGTATCGACAAGCCCAGTCACATTTTCGGGTTCCCAATCATTTACAGCCGTTCTCGCAAACCCTGGGTCCGTCTCGGAGCCGGCCAACTTCGTTGCGGGTAGCTTATTGGGGTGGCCCCCTGAAATATTTTATGAATCCTGTGATTGCTCTGTCGTGAAAGCCTCATCGGGTTTTACTTTGGTTTTTCTGAGGTCGATCGTGTGTGTGTTGCTATTTATGCACCCCTGCACGGTAAATCTTTCTGAAAGCCGTGTCCGCGGTTATGGATGACTTGGAGCATAGTTTCTCGATCATAGACAAGTATAACTAAAGTACCGCTTTTATTTTGACTAAATATCTGACTAGTAAATAGTGCAATATTCATGGAATGAGTGATAAAACTGCCAACAGATGGGTTGTTCGTCCGCTTTCTCGTTGATAAGCGAGAAGGAGGAGGGATATGTTACTTCATATTGTTAAAATTGTTGTTCCTAATTAACGGACATCCGTCTATCTTTGGTTAGGCGGATGGTTAGCGAGTATCTATAGAATTGTTAGTTATTATCTTTTGATGCAATTGCGTCGCCCCAGGTATATGTCCCCTTTAGATGCATAAAGACTTGCTGAGTACCCCTAGGGTCTCACACGATGAATTGTTTGATTCAGTTGAACAGGCGTACTCGCAAGATGGATACTGGGTGGAGGAGACAGATGATGTTGGCAACGACCACTCGGTGTAGAGATTCCGTGGATGGGGATCAGTGAGATCTGTGGGCGGGATGTGCTTATTTATGTGGCATATTATGCCGATTTGCTTCTTATCCGTACTCAGATCTTGTTTCCCGCTTCCGCTTGATACTCTGTTGATTGATGTATGAGGAACTATCCTACACTATTATCTATATCTAGGACATTTCGATCTTGCCGTATGGCGTTGCAATATTTCTATTTCTTTTAGATGGTATGGCTCTGAGAACTGTTGTAAGGTAGCTTGCATACATACTCACTTGTGTATGTATTTGATCTCTTTGCCTGTTGCCTACGTCGCTCGCTCTTGTCCCGATGTTCTTGGAAGTGGTTAGGACGGCCGACGGGTCTACACGTGGGTGGCCCCTGGGCCCCCGCTATACTATTTTAACCACTTTTAGTTCATCCAGGCTTGAACTTAGAGCGTAGGGTCCGAGGTTGTTACACAAATGAAATAGGAAATAATCCTATAGGATCTTGAATGTAAAGTTCATCAGGAAAAAAAGCAAGGTTGGATCCTACAAGATTAAGGTGTCTTATATACCAAAGGAAAACCAACAAGGATTATTTCTAGGAGGTTTAATATCTTATCTTACCACTATATAGTTTATGAATAACTTTGAATATTGACTGTTGGATTAGGACTTGCGAATCCCAACATTGCTAGCCGTTGGATCTTCTTTTCCATTCTAGCATCTACTTGAAGATTCTATTGATAGTCTTTAGCACAATCAACTCTATGCACAATCCTTAAAACACACTTCTCTATCATTCTATAATCTTCTCCTTCATTTCTCAAGGCCATGTTAACAAAATTTACAAGTTCTGGTACCTAATCAATGTTGACTTCTACATGATAGAAAATAAAAGAGCTAAATATGCACCCATACTTTATAGATGTCGATCAAATTTCTAATATTTTTAGGTTTACCTAGTATTATAATTCTATATAGTTATGATATGTCATATGTCTAGTATCTAAGTCTCACGTAAATACTACTAGTACATACCATATTTTCCATGGATGTACTAGTAGTAGGAGACAAGGCAATACTATCAGTAGAACTCAATCCTATGATTCAAATTACTTATATGTAAGAAAACTTAGTATGGATTGCATTCCTTTGAAATTCCTAGGGAATTCGTACGAATCAAGGAGGAGAAAATTCCTATGAAATTCCTACTAACCAAACGAAACTTCAGAAAAAATAGCTTACATCGATTCAGGAATAATATCTGAGTCTCACATAAGTACTTACTACTAGTAGATACCATATTTTCCATGGGATGTACTAGGAGACAAAGAAATACTATCGGTAGAACTCAATCATATGAAACAAACTACTTATATGTAAGAAAACTTCCTAAAGATTGCATTCCTCTGAAATTCCTAGGGAATTCCTTCAAATCAAATAAAATAAAAAATTTATGGAATTCCTACTAACCAATGAAAGTTAAGAAAATTAGCTTGCATCGATTCAGGAATAAAGCTAATAAAATACGTAGGGAGGAGAATTTACCAAGTTCTAGAGACTTCCATGCATAAACATGGCCGTTCTCAGTCACGGCGAATACACGATCGTGTTGGACAATAGCATCACAGTATCTGAAGTAGCCTTGAAACTCATTCACATAAACTGACCATCCATGACTATCATTCCTGTTAATGATAGAAATCTTGTATTCGAAAATGGCGACAAGAACGAAATCTTTGTATCCCCCAACAGTTGTCAGAACTTGGCAAATGACTATCTTCTGCAGTTTAGTATGTCAACCTTCATCAGCATCATACTGAAATGTAAGTGCAAAACCTTCGGTTGGTTCAAACCCCAACACTTGCAGAATAACAATCTTGTGACGAGTGTACATGTTGACCAGGTCCCACGTGAAATCGGGCCCAACTGTGACGATCCAATCTCCATTGACGTCTGCTTGGTGCTCATCAAAACCATTTGGCATCATAGCATTAGAGGAGAACCTGTCCAGCTATGTCAGCTTGCACAGGCTTCCTGCCACTTTGAAGCAGTCTTTGGATTCCCACGGTCTCACCGTCGGGTGAGAATGAAGAACACATGGGAGGCCAAACGAATGATAAGAAGGCATAGTTCTGCTCTCTTTTGCTGATTGAAAATATGTTTGGACGAACCGACGAGGGTCGTGGTGGTGGTGGCGTCGCAATGGTTGATGAGTACTTTAAGAGGGCCTTTGGTGAACACCTTCTGAAACTGATCAAGATCTTTACAGACCTTGCTCGATCTCACCATGGAAGGAGGCTGCGGATGGTGTTTTGGGGGCTTTCTTTGGGGTGGGGCAGGGTAGGGCAGGGTGGCGGAGGGAGGGAAGATTGTTGGCAGGAGCTGGCAGCCGGGGTGAGATGGAGAAGACAAAGGTTCATGGTGTGTAGTAATACTACTAGTACTGTAGAAGGTGGGCGAGTGGGGGTGGGACTCCAATTGAGGCTAGTTGCACAAACCTCCAACAATTAGAGGTGTAGTTGCAAAGAGCTCCAATTGTTGATCCCCGGGTATGTAAGAAATAATGTTAAGAGGGATAATCAATTTTTTTTGCTATGCGCATCATTTGTACCCAAAAGTAATTGTAGTAGTTTTTGGAACTATACTATCCTCATTATTTGGAGTTCCCTGCAATTTCGAATCTAATTGTTGGAGGTTTGTGCAATTTGCTCCCTCTTTGTTTTTGAGGAAGTTGTATGACCCTATGTTCAAACAAAAAAAGATCAAAGACAAACAAAAAAAGGAAGACCATCTCTCAGGGCTCGTTTGCAGGTTTCTCAAAACATAGAAAGAGGAAACTACATAAATTTGGATCAAGTATGTGCTTGAATCATAGTGAAAGCAAAGCAATTATACCATGAGGTTGGAGTGGATGGAAATTTTTCTAAACAATATAGGGCAAAGGAATACTTTGAAGGAATCTCAATTTCCATGTTTTTCCTATTCCTATATTTTTCCTATCATGCGTTCCAAACGGGACATAATTCTTATATATTTGAATCCTATGAATCAAAAAAAGGTGTAGTATTATTTCCTAAGGGAAAAAATGCTTGAGAAATCCTTTGAATTTTCTTTGAATCAAAGAAGGAATACCAAAGTTTTCCTCTCTCAGGAAAAAAGGAAACTCCACCTCTTCGAGAGAAAAAAGGAACTCCACCTTGGACAATTCAGTGTGACAAGAGTAGATACTAGAGTCTATGTCTAGTACGAGATGTAAGGCCCAATTGTAGAATGTTATTACTAGTAATAGTACGTATCAGTCTTTGTAGGTGCCTCGAAAGAAAAAAAATAAAGCTCCACAGGTAATAAATAGCCATGGCAATTTCCAAGATACACAATCTTTTGCTTATTCATTTTGATCTGGGTGACAGCTGGAGGATAGAGGAGTACTAGCTGCTTCGTGTCTTGAGCCATCGAGCTGGAGTTGAAATTTGGATATCTAAAAACCTGAATTGTCCTGTCAAACCAATGTGTGTTGCATGCAGTTGGACCAAACATACTTACTTCACTATTTTACTGCGCGTCTAAAAAACTACGAAGTATACATAGTAGTATTACTATTACCACGTACTACAAGAAGTACTAGTACAGTAATGTTACACAGAGAGTTCCACATTCATCTTATAGCACCAAAAGCAGAAGTTGTGCCAATATAGTACTGTAGTAGTCATGTCCAGGTTGCCTTACAGGGAAAAAATAGTATGATGAGCAACAATATCTATCTATTTTTGTACTCCTATTTGCATATACTAGTAGTACTACCCCGGAATGGCACGAGCGTGTGCTCCACTAGTGCACCTCCGCACGTAGGGTAATCCAGTACTACTAGTACAAAGTAGATCGCCACCACATGGTCGCACGATTATTATGCATTGGTCCATGCTCTAGTCGTGGGCACGTGATGTAGCAGTAAAAAATTGTGAAAAATAGATTACTCATAAATAATTACTCCCTCCATCCTAAAATAGAAGTTACTGACTTAGCTTTGTCTAGATACGCATGTATTTCGACGCATTTTAGTACTTAGATGCTCCCTCATTTCCAAATTAGAATGCATATTAGGTTTTGTCAAAGTCAATATTTATAAAGTTTGACCAACTATATGTATAAACATACTAACTTACATAGTTTCAAACGCATATAAAATCAAAACATGGTTCATGATGATTTTGATAACATTGAGTTGATGTTGTAGATGTCCATATTATTTTCTAGATATTTAATCAAAGTTTGTTATGTTTGACTTTGACAAAAACTAATGCGCGTCCTAATTTGGGAATGAGGGAGTACATTTGAAGTTAGTTAATTTGGGATAGATAGAAGTACTACTCCATACTAGTAGTAGTTGAAGTAACATAATATGGAGTAGTAAGAAGTAAAACTCATTCTATGCCAAATACAACCTTCCTAATCGCAAAGAGACCATGGCTCTGACTACTAGTAATTAATACATCATTTGATTCACGTTAGGACCATTAGATGAGAAGATGAAGATCAATTATTCTTATCAATGAAAACAAATAAGAGTTTTACTCCAGTGTCCTCTCGTTCTCCCAAACTTAGAAAACTGAAAACATAAGAACGACTAGGATTGGCCGATAACCCTTCATGTCCTCCGAGCCGAAGAGGCATTGATTAATCCTAACCCTCCTTGTGTTTTTTATTTCTTAGATTTGAGAAAATGGGGAGGGATAGAAGAAAGCCTCAACACTGAAAAACACCTCTTCGTCATCTCAGACGTTCCAATAGCAGTGGTATTGTACCATAGGCACCGCGAGGAACGTGAGATCTCAGAGCGCAACCCTACCACGGGATGTGTAGCTCATAGGGACGATTAGCACATATGGGTGTTCGTCAAGAAGTCGGTCGGTGTACCTCAACACCTAGAAGTAATACCAATTTTCTTTACTGGACAAAAACTATGAGCAAAATCATCAATGTATTTATGGCACATACTCACGAACAGCATGAACTTGTGCTCGATGATCACATGAAATGAACAATATTGTCCACCGTGATGTATCCTCACGTAGATCGCAACCATGCATGGTTGTTTTATTATGCATGGTTCATGGAGTTAAGAACACAAACAATCCGTGTACTTGTGTGTGGAGATCGATATAGCCCTCCAACTCATGATTTGCTACGTTTATGCACAAACTTGTCAACATGACTAAATTTAGTTGTAAGCGAGGTTTGCAGTCAAAATTTTGTTATCTTGGATGAAACATGGATGTTGGTCATGCATGTAGGAGAGCATCTGCCCTATAACATCGCACCTAGCCCCTCTCGTATAATAACCAGTTAGGGTGAGATAATCTCCTTCAAGATTGATTTTGTGAAACTGACATGTCAGATAATTATAAGATATGTTCTGTTCCAAATATCACAGATACCTAACCCTAGTTAATTTTTTTTCCATTGGCTTGTGCCATGATCTTCCCGCGCGAGCGCATCTCATTGTTGGAGCTCGAGTATGGCGAGTGGCAGCTCTAGTGGTTCGAGCTCGAGTATCAAGGAGTATCGTGTGCCCAACACAGAGCTTCTGATCGTTAAGTGTGACCAATGCAAGTATATTTTCTTGAAGAAGTACACCACCAAGACCAATGTGCACGGGAATCCGAACGGTATTTCTTCAAGTGTGTCCTTGGGCTGCTTTGGATGTGCCTCCAGTTTTCTCACGTGTTTGAGCTGAATTTCCTTCTTAATATGGATGCTGGGCTAATTTTGTTTTTTGGTAATGTAACCCAATGGATGTAATATGTTGAATTGGTCTAAGCAACATTTCGTTTCCTTCTCTCGAACAAAAAAAATAAAGTGGCATAGAGGTGAAAACGTCGTGGTGTTTCTTACACGGAAGGATATGCGGGGAGGGGAAAGTGGCAGTTGATATGCAAATATTGGGCCTGTTGTTTATTGTTCGAGATGCGGGATGTGCTACGTGCAATTCCAGCACAGTCTATCCTGCAGGATAGACCAACATCGATGTGTCATCCACACAAGCGCAATTTTGACAGCAATCCTGGTTCAAGACTTAAATCAAGTCGAATTGACAAGTTTCAGCATAAACTTTCATAATCACTGAGTTAGATGACTAAAATCGAAGCACTGTAAGAACGGTTAGTGTGTTTATCTATGGTCCATGGCATAGAAGTGAATAATTACATAAAAGTTGTAATAAACCCCTAAATACTCCGTAATAACATTAGGTGATCACAAACCCTAGCCATTAGTTGATCATCTAAAACCCTTAACCAGATCACTGCTGAATTTATCCTCTTCTAGAAACTTCCAATTCAATGAAGAACAATATCAAGCATTGATCCTTTCTACCCAATATACACTTCAACCTCACCAATTTGATGATGATTTGGAACCTTGCAACCAATCAAAAACATTAACTCTTGTATTCTAGTCAAAATCCCCTAATCTGCCAAATTTGGCAAAGTATAGAAAATGCACTTGAAGCCTATTGTAAACCATCTTAAGGACTACCAAGGAACACTCCTGCCCTTGTCTAGATCATCCTCTAACCCACTTGTACTTGATAGTTTTGCAGGCAAGAAAGTAACCTTCTCTGCAAATCTTATTAACTAGCCTACTTTCGTAGAAGCTAACATCTTCATACTATCTTATTCTGAGAAACTCTTGGTATGGTTGTGCTCTACACATGAAGGTCTACCTATCCCTACATCACTTGTTTCCATTGGAGCCTCGTGCTTCCAAAACCCACATGGTTTGGAAGGCTAGTTGATAATCTGTTTTGGCGCCCTTATCTTTATGCAAAGTTTGTCATCAATCCTTGGAGAGATCAATCATGATAAACCTAAAACCTTTGTACCATGATGACATACATCACTTGGTATATCCATCCATATATCCCATCACCCAATGGGACTTCTGACCTCCAAGATCCAACAAGGTTCTGAAGGTATAAAATGAACTTTCCTAACATCCTTTATCTCCTTCTTTCCTTCAAAATCAAGATTTATTTTCACAAACCAAGGCTCCAAATGATGGGTACACTTTGAGGGAATCATCTAGCTTGGTCATAAAGATTTACCAAATATTATCCATAATTATTTGGACCCAAAAAGTATTTAACTCTTTTAGTGGACAAAAACTCCAAAACTCCATCTATAAAAGAAAGTTGGTTTTTCTCCAAACCACTTCGCCAAATTTAGGAAAATTTGATGCTTATATATCATCCCTTATCTTCCCACCTCAAAAATAAATATTTTTTAAGAGCTTTATTATTTCTTTTTGTCCATTTTCTGAAATGGCTGAATTGGAATAATAAATGTTTTAAATAGTTTTACTCTTCAATAAATCTTGGGAAAATTTTCAATGTGTGAACTCATATTTGGGACCATCCCAAGACAAAAACCATCCTTGTCAAATTCAAAAACATCAAATCAAATCCTAAAGCCCATTTCTGCACTATTTGAATAATTGATATAATGTAGACCAAAAATCATCAAATAAATCCCACATAATTCTTGGAAGTGTATATTGACCCTACCTATCTACCAACACCTTTATCCCATCTTGCCAAGATCAAGTTGGAGAAATTTTCATAAACACTACTATGGTAGAGATTTGAAATTAATCTAAAATATGCTCAAAACCAAGTCAAACCCTCCTCAAATTTCTCCAATAATCCTCCACATCAACCACCATCACCCTCTAGTCGACCAGCCCCATAGCACTATAGTAGCTCTACCTCTCCTTGTCCTCTAGAACTTGGAAGTGGATCTAGAGAGAGGCAAGTATATCCTTGCTAGGTCATTAAATGAATGCAGCAGCACCCCACTGCCTCGTTGTCATCTACATGACACTAGGGCCCTTGCACACCCTCTCCACCGCCCTCCTCGCCCTATCCCCGAGCACCACCCTCCCATGGACCAAGTCCACTCTAGATCCTACCCTTCGGTATACAAGTCTAGAGGCTACTAAACCTCTCCCCTACCTTTTCATTTCACTCCCTTTCCTCCAGAGAACCTCCCCTAGCTCCACTCCCCCTTCCTCTGATCTAGTTTAGCTGGGAGAAGAATAAAAGGAGTTTTTGGCCATTTTAGAGATCCAAATCATCTGCTCTCTCCTCCTCTACATGTCCCCGAAATGGAATCCTTGTACTCTCCTGCATCAAACCTTGTCCCTTTTTCTTGCTATGGACAAACCCTACCACTGGTCCAGTCGAGCGTCGACGAGCTCGCCTCAGAGGCCATCGCTTGAGGCATCTCCCGACACAGAACTTGCCTCTTCCGCCCCTATTTCTTCTCGCCGGCGTTGACCACACTGCCCCAGCACCTCCTCGTCACCTCCGGACCCCTTAGGTGAGCTCCCTTTCCTTCCTTGCCACACCTAGGGCTCCGCACGACTGTGCACATCCACTTGATCTGGCGGCCCAAAAACCCACGTACCCCTTCGTTCTCCTCAGCCGCTTATAGGCCGGCCCCGAGTGTCAGTGTTTTGAACTTTTCCTGCACGCTCTGGGGCTACAATTCGGCCTGCCCGACTCTGCCCAAGGCTTGCCCCGCTAGATCTAGACGCGAAGCCTCTCTCCTCTTTTTCTTTTCATCAGTTTTATTGTGTCCAGATTAGCACTATTGGCTTAATTCAAAACCAAATTGGAAAACACCCCTAAAATTCTAGATCTCAATATATATACCTGCTACCACATGTTTTGTTCATCATGCAGAGAAAGCATTTTGACAAGATTTTTTTATTATTTTATAAAAAATAATCTATTAGAAATTATCTTTTTCAATAAATAAATCATTATGTAAATTATACATATCAAAATGGAGTAATCCCAACTACCCCTGTAAGATAATTGGAACACTATCAATGAGCATTAGTCTCATCTCAATAGGAGCTATGGATCACCTCTAGAAAAAATGACAAAATCCATCCAGATCTAACTTTATAAATGTTTCTAGGTCAAACTTTGTAATGTTTTGACCGAATTCCAGCTCTCAGTGATGTAGGGAATCAAGTAATACAAAACCCTTGGAGCTCACTACTTATTTATTTTCTGTTGATTTATGATGAATTAAACCTCTTTGTCTATGGTTATTTCAGTAGATAAATCCTAACAGAGGTTCTACAACTCCAA
Organism: Avena eriantha; assembly: GCA_910589775.1. Lineage (NCBI taxonomy): Eukaryota > Viridiplantae > Streptophyta > Magnoliopsida > Poales > Poaceae > Avena > Avena eriantha. Next base: position 329,335,841 of record OU342742.1, on the reverse strand, counting down.
AAAGAGCGAACCCAATTTCTACAAAAGGTATTGAACTTACCTACCATGTGTCCCTAGATTCATATCAAAAGCTTCTGTAGATTAAATCTAGACAAAACTAACTTTGGGATTTTCCCAAGGGCATTCTACTAATTATTTTTAAGTGATCGAGACTTTCTAAAATCCCAAACTAAAAGTTATACAATATCCTTTGAGCACAAAGTTATTTGACCTAAAGATCTTTTATGGTGATTTATTGACCTAAACTAGGGTTTTGTCCACTAAAATAATCATAACTAATTAAGGAAAATTGATAAAATCATGAACCCACTTTTTGGCCTTGTTATTGCAATACCTATCTGTTGATATCATTTTTGTACATTGATATCATATAGACCCAAGCCTTATTTCAAAACCCCTTCATTATGTGTTATTTGACAATTAAATCATAAAGGAAATTCCACAAAGGCAATTATAGTAATTCCATGTGCTATGAACTCAATCTACCAAAATCTACTGAAGCTATTAATGCGTTATGTGTATATTTTCTCTATTGTATTGATGCTTGTATGCCTTGTATTGATTGTGGCCTTGTTTGCTTGCATGTATGATCTATGGCAACGGCATATGTGATTATATTGCTGATCACAAGCAAGCCACCTTCTTGCTCATAAAGCCTTGTCCAACTGTTTTACTTATGCATGTTTCATCTACTGTTTATAAAACTGCATTGTTTTATTATATGATGATCTAGGTATGGTAGTGGCTTTATCCTCCAAACCATTACACCTTTGTACTACTAAGTACAACCCCCGTGATGACACCTACTTGTCCCTAATATGTTATATGGTGTATAACACTAGACCCTTTGGAGATACCGTTTTAACCAAAGAAAAATTACAGGATGGAAAGAACTCGAAAAAGCTTTAAAAATGTTTTCTGATAAAACCTTGGTGAGGTTTGACCTACCAAGATAAGTTTAAGAAAGGAAAAAGGTTTTGGTTTTCTAAAAGATCCTGAAAGAAAGAGGTGGAAACATGTTTGGAAAAATGCACCCTGTTCTTTGCAGTTTGCTAGAACAATTAACCCGTGCAACCACATTACTCCTATATGGGAAGGGGCAGGACATAAATATTGCTACTATGGTATGTGAATTCTCACAACTACTATAAGGGATCACATCTCCTATATGGGAAAAACCACTTGTTGCGGGCATGGTCTAGGGGAGAATACGAATTACCTATGGTTGGCCAAGCGATACTATGAGCCTCTCATTGAAAGTGTAGGTTCCAAGCAGAATGCACTCTGGTTGGTCCCTGGATCCTGACGTCCCGGTGTTGAGGGGAACAACTCATAGGGAAAGGCCTATGTCAGAGTGGCATCCAGAGAGTCTTGACCGGTTACTCGACCCATGATCCGTAGGTGATGAAGGCAGGATACCTGGATGGGGTGGGAAAAGTGTACAACCTCTTCAGAGTGTATATCTATTCGAATAGTCGTGTCCATGGTCATGGACGGTTGGGAATGTTGTTGTAGAGTTGTGCTGGTTTTGATTTCAAAAATGATTTCTGAAAAGCAAGGGCTCGGAAATGTTTGGACCATGGGATGGTTGGAAAGAACAGAAAGGAGTTGGTCATGGGATGACCGGAAGGAGGAACAAATGGGTGACCCAATCTTAGTGTTTCCAACACTTTTCAAAAAGGTTTCCCAAATGTTTTACAAAAGTTTTCGACAGGTCGCTGAACTCCATATTCGTGCGTTGGTTCCTTGCGCTCCACCAGGATGACGATGCTGATTACTCGGTTGGTCGCCGCCATGTATACTAACATAGGCTCCCTTGGCACCGGTGCTGCAAGTATAGGTGGGGAGGAGAGTATTCTCTTCAACTCCAGAAGTGCTACGTCAACTTCGTCCGTCCATGTGAATTTGTCCGCCTTCTTGAGAAACTTGTAGAGCGACATAGCCTTCTCACCAAGTCGGCTGATGAACCGGCTTACTGCTGCAATGCAACCTGTGAGCCTTTGTATGTCCTTCAGGCATGTCGGGCGTTTGATGTCGAGGATGTCCTTGATTTTCCCCGGGTTCACCTTGATTCCATGATGCGAAACGATGAAGCTCAACAATTTGCTGGATGGTACTCCGAAGACACACTTCTTTGGGTTAAGCATCATGTTGTATTTCCGGAGATTGACGAAGGTTCCTTGCAAGTCAGCAATAAGGTCATTTGATTTCTTTGACATTACCGTGATGTCGTCCATGTAAGCGTGTATGTTGCGACCTATTTGGTCATGCATGCAATGTTGCATCGTCCGATGGTACGTAGCACCAGCGTTTTTTAACCCAAAGGTCATCGTGACGTAGCAATACATGCCTTAGGGTGTGGTGAACAAAGTATCCAATTGGTCCAACTTTCGCATCCGAATATGGTGCTATCCTGAATAGGCATCAAGAAAACACAGAAGTTCCGAGCTAGCCGTCGAATCAATGACATGGTCAATGCGAGGCAAAGCAAACGGATCCTTCGGACACGCTTTATTCAAGCCGGTATAATCAACACATATTCTTAATTTATTGGTTCCCTTTTTGGGGACAAGTACAGGATTTGCCACCCATCGGGTGTGAATAACTTCTCGGATAAAGCAAGCCTTAAGTAACCTAGCTATTTCTTTGCCTATATCCCTTCATCTTTCATCACCAAAGCGTCGTAGAGGTTGTTTCACCGGTTTGGCATTAGGATCAATATTCAAGCTCTGCTCAGCAAATTCCGTAGGTAGACCTTTCATGTTGGCAGGTTGCTAGGCAAAGATGTCCCTATTCTCACGGAGGAACTCGACGGCGTGCTTTCCTATTTGGGATCTAGGTCCGTGCCAATGACGGTGGTCTTGGAGGAATCACCTTCGACAAGCTACACCTGCTTGGTCTTGATGGCGGCCTTGAAGGCAGGTTTGGCAGCAATGATCAGCTTCTTCGAAGCCGGCATCTCCGAGGAATCGACCTGGTTCTGGATCTCCTTGAACTCCTTACCGTAGAAGACTACTTCGGTTAGGGCAACTTCACTGAGCTCGCATTCCTGTGCCTTGGTGAAGCTTCCGTCAATAGTGATGACACCATTTTGTCCATGAATCTTGAGTTTGTTGTAGACAAAACATGGCCTTGTGAGGAAGGAGTGGAAGATGTCACGTCCGAAGATGACGTGGTACACGCTCTTTAAAGGCACCACTTCAATGGTCATGTGTTCTTGGCGGTAATTGTTTACATCGCCAAAAGCGACCGGAAGGGTGACGCAGCCCAGGGAATTTTCTTGTCGGCCAGGGACAACCCCATGGAACAAAGTGTTGCTCTTCCTTAGCTGGGTCTCCATCAAGTTTATCTTATGTAGTGTATCCAGGTACATGATGTTGATATTGCTTCCACTGTCCACGAGGCACTTGGTGAACTCCGTGCCGTTAATCAAAGGGTTGATTACCATGGCATACTGGTTCTCTGTTGGGATGAGTTATGGATGACCTTTCCTATCCCAAGTAATTGGAACTTCTGACCACCTGACGTACTGGGGAACCGGAGGGAGGGTAGCCATCAGTATCCTCAGAGAGGTTTTCTGGGCCCGGACGGTTGGGGTGCCAAGGAAGGTGTGGTAACATGGAGCCTTCTTTTCGAAGGGATTTTTCCCTTTATCCTCTCCCTTGTCGGAATATTTTGGGTCCACGTCCTCATCCATATCACTTGATTCCTTGGGTTATTCATCCTTCTTCTTCCCTTTGTCCTTTCTGCAGGGTCTGTTCTTCCGACTTTGCTTGTAGCCAGACTCAGGGTCCTCCTTGAGATCATTGACAAACTTGCACTAGCGTTTAGTGTGGGCGGATTTGCCATTGGCGTCGAGATGGACGAAACACGGCATATCTTGGTACTCTTCTTACGTTTGGAGAATGTAGGGCGCTAAGGGTGTAGTGTCACTCCTCTGCTGGCCACTGCTAGCTCCCCGACCACGTCCACGCTAACCGCCATTGCCTCTGCTAGTGAATGTTGCGGCGACCATGTCGGCTACTTGCTTCTCTTCGGGCGGATTCTTCCACTTGTTATCGTTGTTCTTCTTGGCCTGGGTAGGGATTTCTATCGCCGGCAATGATCCACGCGCATCATCATCAGTAGCATCGAACTTGCTAGCCATGGTGATCATTGCTTTGAGGTTGAGGTCACTGTTGGCTTGCCTACGCTTCAACACATGTCGGAGCAAAGTTCTCTTTTCCAGCCCATCAATGAAGGTGGCCATAGCGGTCTATTCGTACACCCCTGCGAAGGAATTTTTCATATCCAGCCAGCGAGAGAGGTAGGCACGGGAGGTTGCATCCTTTTCTTGCACACACTGTTGTAGGTCTCCGACAGTGCAGGGACGTTTGTACGTACCCTTGAAATTTTTAGTGAACGCTTCATGCATGTACAACCAATTGCATATTGATTTCTCCGGTAAGTCGTCGATCCATTGTCGGGAAGTGCCAGTCAACATGAGTGGGAGGTATTTGACGGCGACATTGGGGTTTCCCCCTGCGATGTGAATCGCTTCGCTATAATCCTGCAACCACGTTGCTGGCCTAGCAGTGACATTGTTTGTCTTGATGGTCTTGTCTATCTGGAGCCCCTTGGGGTAGGTTGTGGCCCGTATGACTAGTCCAAAACAACGTGGCCCAAGGTATGGAGCTCCCAAGCTTCTTGGATCTTGTCCAGCCGTGAACGTGCATCGTATGGCTCTGGCTGCTTCCCTTTTCCGTCATGGGGAGGGGAGTTGTGGCGCAGTTTGTGAGACCCACCATGCCCTCCGCCATGATGGCTGCTAGATGGCGATGGCGGTGGTGGGTTAGCTCTCTTGCTATGCCCCTCCTATGACTCCTCCTGCCTATCGTGGTTGCCTGTCGGACGTGGAGGTTCCTTGTGGGACCTGCTTCTGTGTCTGTCATGGCTGCTGTGCTATTCGGCATGCTTAGGCTGTTCGCCCTGATCGCGTATAATGATATCGGGCTGGGACCGCCTTGGAGGTGGCATGCTTGTGTGGTGGTGTGGCTCTGGTTCCTCGTCACGTCGAGATGGTGGTGGAGGTGGCGAACGACGGGGATGAGCCTTTTCTCCGTGGTCAGAGGATATGGGGATAGCGTCAGTCCTTTTGCGTGCCTCTCTCCATCTTCGCTCTATAGAGCCTGTGCGCGATCCTTCACCACAGGGACATTTTGGATTTCTGCGGTTGTTCAGGGTTGACTGGCAAAGATCCGGGTTGGACTCAAGCATCTGCGAGGCGGCCTTTTCCTGTTGCTTGCATGCCTTAGCGACAAGGTTGTACACCTGAGCATTTGCTTCCGGGGACCTGTCCTGCTCCAGGAGGGTCTTGGCGACGGCGATGTTGAGAGCGGGAGTTGGCATAACCTGCCTCCCCTCTAAATCTATATATGTAAGGGGTGGCTTTTGTCGGCTTAGACCCGTCTAAGCCCAAGGCTCGCCGAACGCTGGGATCTTGGATGACGTGAGCTGGTACCTTCCTTGTTTTATGCTTTAACATCAATTGCTTATATTCGTACTCCATAGCTCTTGCTGCCTTGATGGATTGTTGCGCCTTAGCCATGTCTTTGTCTAGCTTAGCGCCTTGCTCCGCGATGCATCTGGCCTCCGCCAAGATTTCCGCACACTTCTCAATAAGCTCCTTAATGCTCCGGATATGGGAGACAGTGATTGGTTCGACGAGAAGTGCGCCATAGATTGCTTTGTCAACGGGAGTGGCTAGTGGGTTGCCAACTGCAGACGTTGATGGTGGCACTGGTGGCTGATTCGATTGTCGGGTCGTATTAGGGGTCGTGGTAAGTTCCTGCCCCGGTGGCTGGCGGGTAACCAGAGGAGGCAGAGCCTTGGCCAGAGCAGGAGGCTTGGCGGCCTTTTTAGCTGTTTCTGTTCTGGTGACGGTTGGCATGGGAGGAGCTCTCTCATGTTCCTGTTCCTCTCCGTCTTCTTCCACCACGCTCCCAATGGCGACTAGCACCTGGTGGGAAGTGTTGGTCTTCTCGGCGCTCTCCTCCTTCTCGGTCTCCTGCTCGATCTCCCTCATAGCAGCGTCGTATTCCTCCAAGTTAGCGTCCGAGCCACCGTCATCCATACTGATGTCGGCATAAAGCACATCGAGGATGGATTCGGAGTTGTCTTCGGTGTTGGTGATGGCGGATGTGGAGGGTGATGAAGGTGGGCCATTGTTGTTGTTTCCTCCTCTGGCTACGATGGTGATTGCCGCCATGGCCTCTCCATTCGCATCTGCGTATTTGTTGACAATGGCAACCATCTCCCCAAGGGTGAGAGGGTCTGCGTCCTGCCACTTCGGAGGGTATGCCAGAGGAGTGTTCTAGGCATGAGCCCTTCCACGAAGTGGTACACGAGCTCATCAGCGCGGTTTCCCTCTAGGGTTGCCCTCAGCCTCATCCATCTGTCAAGGTATTCGCGGGGAGGTTCTCCATCCGTTTGAACGCATCTAGCCAGATCGAAGATGGTGACGACACCGACAAAGTGTGACATGTGCATCTCTAACTCTCGGGGAAGCCAAGCGGATTTGCAGGGTCCTTCCACCTTTATATCCTGCATAGGGGCAGTTTGGGTGGGCCTTGAAATTTCCTGATCCAAGCCACCATACTCCAAACAGAGGTATGGCCCAGATCCTTCCACGAACGTGTCCTGCTCATAGGAGGTCCGTGCGGGGCTTGACGAGTTTCCAACTTCCTGGGATCTAGGACCCGAGTCAGTTTCACAGATGAAGATGTGGATGTCTCTAAAGGGGCTGACAGAGCAGCGCGTGGGGTTCGTCTTCGCCGGCACCCAAAACTCATCTAGAGGGACGATCGAAACGTTGCCGGAGAAGATAACGCGACCGATGGCTATGGTGTCGCCGATTCCCGTGAAGAAGAGATTGGACCTCGCCCGGTGTAGAGCTCGAAGTGCCTCTAGCCCCACGGTGGGCGCCAACTGTCATGGTATTGCCGACAAGTACGCCATGGAGGGGTCCTCACAGTGCATGTTTAGAGACGTGGGGTATGGCGGAGAGTTGGCGGCTACCAGGTAACATAGCTTACCCAGGTTCAATTCCCACACCGGTGGCGGAACTCTACTCCTGCTATAAATCACTATAATGGCAATACGCCGAGTTATAGAGATAGGTTCGCTGTGCGAGGTGTTGCACGTTGTATGCAGCAATATATTGTGTTCTGCCCAAAAGGTTCCCGCAGGCTGTCTTATAGAGGCGCCAAGACCTAGGGTTTACAGGGAAAGGTCCTTGCTAGACAAGGTAGAGTCCTACACCTACACGAACTAGTCTTCCATGTCTTGTACTCCAAGTCTCTGAGTATATCGGTGACTCCTGTGTAGCCTTCCTTTATCCAGCATGGGCCTCCCTTCTAGATCCGTCTAACTGGGCCGCCTAGAAGGCCATAGGCCTTGCTACCAACTATGTGCCACTCGGGTTAGGCGGATTGGTGACATGCTATGAGGATACCCATATAGCATATCCCCAATAGATAGGCTTCATGGTCCGAAGCCTTACACATTTTTACTACAACACGTCTACCATCGCATGTACGGTTTAAAGATTGCCCTCTAGGCGCTTCACCTATTTGATTTTTTTGGCATGGCGGATCCACAACGTGAATGATAGCATTATTGGATACAACTGCTCCAGAAGTAGATGGATTAACATTGTAAGGTTGAGGAGGACCCGGAGGAATAGCTAAATCAGTAGTAATTTGGCAGGATAAAATGGAAAAGGCAGGAACTTTAGCAGACCATACAGGATCACATACACATCAATAGATGCGACAAAAGCATTATATACACGCAAAAGGTTTCTCGACTAATAAAAGGAGTAGTTCATCACAGGTCATAAGGTTAATTACAAGCGACATGAAAAACATCTAAAAATAGCAGCTAGATTATGAGGCAGAATTCTCAGCCGAAAGCGTGGCGCTGGCTGATGGAGCATTAGCCGAAGGATTGAGAACTAGGGTAGTACTGCCAGAAGGAGCTCCAGTTAAAGGATTAGCAGCGGGTATCTCTTGACATGCACCTATATCTAGGAGTAGCGGTGAATATTTCTTGGCCGTCTTGGTATTGGGAGTCAGGTCAAGCTCTTTTCCATCATGAGTGATTGAAACAGAGGAGCTAACCTTCTTCCAGTCGACCTTCTTGCCGTGGGCCATCGCTAGGGACATGGAGGTCTCAGCGCCACTCTTTTATTAGATCATGCTATGTCCCGTTCGCAGGCTTGGATCAGCACTAATGATGGCAGTAAGCTCATTCAGGTCCGCAAGCACCACCTTTGTTGGAAAATTTTCAGCATGGAGACCCTTGAAGGCACGACGTGAATGGATCAAAACATTTTGTCTATGGACACTTTTGCCCCTAAAGTACCAACAATATCCGTCAAGGGATCAATCTTTTTATCCTCATCCAGCGATATAGAATGGCTAGAAAGCTCTGTAATAGGAAAAATTAAAGATAAGGAGATGAAGTCGAGATCTTTTTATCCTCATACAACTTATGAGTCAGGGAAGTAATGCGAATTTCTAGTCACTTTCGGAGATTTTAATGTCGATCAGAAAGGGAAGCAACCTATTTTTCCCTTTATTTGGCATGAGCTCTTACTCTCTATTTGGCCCCTTCCAGTGCCTCCTCTGCAACCCGCAACTTGGCCTCCAAATCTTCAACACGCTTCAATGCCTTGTCTCATATAACTCCGGATTCCTTGGCAGCAGTTGGATAGTTATATTTAAACCAAGTTAACAGAAATCAAATTTTATGAGGAAGAGCAAATTTATCGATTGACATGATCGACCTTTAGATTCTCTGGCCTCATTATGGATCTTGATAAGGCGAGAGGCCATATCGACCATTTCGCGCATCAGCGGCTATAGAATAGAAAGCAAGCTATTAGAATTCTAAAAATAACCAAATTACAAAATGGTCTAGGAAAGAAACACTTACATCCTGCATATCAACCTCGATAGGATTTTTGGCTATGACCACTCCTTTACCCGCAAATTTCCTCCTTTTAGTTGGAGGAGACTTGGGCAACACGATAGCATCCTTCGGGCCAATTTTCTTTGCTGGTGACTTCTGCGGGTCTAGCGATGGAACGGGACATTTGGCATGAGGAGATGCAATGGATGCACCATGTGGTGATATGGGAGGCTCTTCTTCGTCATCACCTATGGACTAGTAACGCAATTGATCAGGAGGAGTCAGTAATAATTTGACAAGCAGTAAATATAGAAGTAACGGTATGTAATACTATGAAGAAACGTTTTGGGTCATATGGAAGATACTCACCCACGGAGTAGCAGTGGAAACGGGAACAACATATTTTGGCTTTGAACCCGTCGAATCGGTGGAATCCTTGACAGTTTTAATGGCTTCAAAGCATTTTCACTTCTCAGCAGCAGGCACCCTTTGAAAAGCCTGGACTGAGCCTAACCAACATAATGGGTATCCGAAGATGACTCATTAATGGATGCTTCCTCTTCTTCATAAGGTGTAGTCCTAGTTATGGTAAACTCTTTGGATAGAGAGGCGCCTGCCGGCAGTTCACCACTTTCCGGAAGGGGAGGAAGAGTAGAAATATGATCATAATCCTACACCAGAAGGAGACTGAATAAGATGACAAATATTAAAACATGTAAGGAAAGCAGGAACACTCACATCATGGAGAATATTCTTCTTGCCAAACGGTTCCACTCGACAACTTGAGGGAATGGTGTTCTTCTTGGTCAGCATGGTGAACGAGGGAACCCTTTTCTCAAGAATATTGAGAGGAAGATTTTCTGGTGAAATTCTCATAGGTTCCTTCTTGCCACTATAAGAACACATACCAGCAATCTAGCTTGGATAGGTTGGATGTGCACCCGTATGAAGTAGGTCAAAATTTTCAAACCTGATAGCTCTTAACCAACTACAATACATAGTTTCTCGAGTCGTATCTACAAAGGCTTGATCTCTTTCGTCTCATCGGGAGAAGGATGTTGGCCCCATGAGTCAAGTCTTCGGAAGGTTTTGTTAGGGTTAAAAGGTGCCAACCCGAAGTTTTGACCCTCGTTTTTTGGTCCTTGATGTAAAAACACTTGGTTTTCTATCCCTAGAAATAATCCGATATTTTGAAGTTAAAATAATCGACTCTAGGGCGAACAGAAATTATGGCGGCCCAACATCATGAACAAGGGTGTCGGAGGTGTTGTGATGAACATAGAAAAGTATTTCCACAGGCCCCAATGGGGATGAATCCCAAGGAAACACTCACAAAGAGTGATGAAACATGCAACATGAAGAATGGAATTTGGCATGAGCTGGTAAAGCTACATGCCATAAACAAAGAGAAAGCCACTAATAAATTTGTGAACAGGAAGAGAAAGTCCACAATATAGGAAGGAAAAAACATTACCCACCATCCAGGTTCGGGCACGAGAGTTGCTTCATCACCTAGAAGATTGAAGGAACCTTCATCCAAAAGGCAGTACTTGCGAGTGTTGCACAGATCTCACTGGATACACTTTGTGGGAGCCCATCCAATGGAGATCTTCTTCATCGCCTTAGTGGCGGCAACATAAGACCCAACCTTAGACTTGCCCATCGAGGCTCTTGAGGGGAGGAAAAGAGCGTGTAGTGAAGGAAGAACAAGCAAGAACACAGGAAGCATAGGTGCACCACAAGGAGGAAGAAGAAGTATGCAGCAAAGGGGAATAGTAAATAGTAAAGGTATTCTCCTTGGTTTATAAGCGTGAAGCTCTAACATTGGATAAGGGCAGCGGAATGCCAGAACACAAAGGATGAAGACACATGGCAAGGTTTGTTAAAAGGAAAAAAATCATGGGCAGTTATTACCACGGTAAACACGTAAGAAATCTGCTCAATTCTCGGGCATAAACAGGGTCGTGTGGTGAAAAACAGAGCTGACGTGCCGCTCAAGCATCATCATTACTGCAGCATGGGCCCACCATTGTAACGTCTCATCGGGTCTTGTTTCTTGGAAACTACGATACGCCATCTTCGTTAACACTAATGTCATGGATGGCCAAGGATGAAAAAAATTTGGGTATGTACAAAAACCTTTTTAATAATTTTTTAGGGTTAGACTTTGAGTGTATATTCAGATGCATGCATTCGATCGTAGCCTTGGGGGCTACTCCCATCGGGAGCACTGGCCGCGCACCCGATAAAAATTTTGAGCTTTGGAATATTTTCAGTCAAAAATATTATTACAAGCCTATGTCCTGATGCAAGCATCCAAACATAGCCTCAGGGTCTACTCCCATCGGGAGCACTATCGCGCACCCGATAGAAAAGAACTATAAACAGAGTGAAGCAATACCGGATGAAATATTATCCTCATGCATTGAAAGCAACCCGATAAAATGAAAACTCAAATGGAGTTGAAAAAACATATGGACCTATGAGTATTACATTTGTATACACATATGGTTACTCCCATAGGGAGCGCCTATATTCCAAAAAACTGACAACTTCAGTTATTGCAACAGCCAAACGAGGCAGTGGAAAAAATTAAAATAAATCCTCAGACCACGCCCGCCGTGATAATAACTCTGAATGTCGGGTCCATGACATGAAGGTGAGACCTCAGGATCAGTCCTAGGTGGCCTGGTAACCGTACATGAATGCGCTCTGCTAGTAAATTATCCATGTCAACGATACAATGAAAAATCCTGGTAGGCGCATTGGGTACCCGAAATAATAGTATTGGAATTCAGTATTCGATAAGACCTCAATGGCTCGAACTGAATTACGCCAGCAAATACCGAGTTTAGGCCTGGGGACTTGAATCTGATGTATGTTCACAGTGTTTTTTCCCAGTAGCAATTAACTAATTCCTGATCCATCAGATGCATTAGACCTGTTGTACCATATCCCTACGACAATTAAATAAGAATATATTAATAATAGTTTATAAAGAAAACTTCAGCTTACATTAGCTCTGAGACTCAACCTGAGTCTATGATTCAGATGGATTCTTGGGGGCTACTGACATGGGTATGATCACTCAGGTCTGTATGATTAGTTACCGCAGTTACATAAAGGCTTACAACCCATAAGGCCCAAGGAGAAACAAGGAAGGACCAAGAAGCATCCGACAAAAAGGCATCTTTACCAAATAAGGGAAGAGTAGGAACCAACATTGTATTGGTGTTGTTATTGTAACTTGTAACCTATCTGTATACGGCCTTGGGACCTAGCCTATTATATAAAGGCTGGGAGGATCGAAGGGAGAGGTATCGAAAGCCTTGAGAAATCTGTAATCGTATTGTTCATAAGCAATCAGACAACTTCGACTCCCTTGTTTATCTGTTCAACCGACGAAATCCCTATCTTTCTCTTTTCCACAAAACCCTAAGTCCATCACCATGGGCATTGCTGAGGTTACCCCTTGTCAAATATGATGTGAAAGATAATAGCTAGAGAGAGTAGGCATCGAGAGGCTCTTGCCGAGAGAAAGAAAGAGAAAGAAAGAGGAAGCCCAGGAAGAGTAAAAGCTAGTTCAAAGCGTCTCCTCGACACTAGATTGTTCATCCTATTATATGTCAATCCACTAGATTATCCACCAAAACAGAACATAGCATTGTTAGATGAAGGGCAGCCTGAACCTGGGTAAAAAACATTGTGTGTGATGTGTTGAATCTTTGCATGTTTGTGGTCGTATCACCTTAGTTCCCGCGGCCGAACATCTAGGGGTGTGCGACATCTCTGGTGTCCGCGTTTCGACACGTGACACATCTAGATGACATTACATAATAGTTTATTTGTTTAGTTGATGCCTAATTAGGAAAGGCATAAGCAATAATAGAAAAATCTGAACAATGTGTATTGAACATGCTGATTCTAGATGCCCATTTGTGACCGCATGTTCTGCTATTTGTGTGTATTTAGTTCTTCTAGCTGTGTGTATTTTGTTCTACTACAATAGCAACAATTGAGTGTGTATTTAGTTCTTCTATCTAACCACTTGTTCATCGCAGGAAAGTGGCAAGGGATTTTGCATGTTAAACAGAGTGAAACAAAGATAAGCACCCAAGGGGAAGCAGTGAGATAGGTGGATTCTTGTAGTTCAGTGATACGTTGCAAACGTATCTATAATTTTTGATGTTCCATGCTTGTTTTATATCTACTTTCTTATGTTTGTCCACACTTTGGAGTACTTTTACATATTTTCTGGAACTAACCTATTAACAAGATGCCACAGTGCCAGTTGCCTGTTTTCTGCTGTTTTTGGTTCAAGAAAAGTCAAAAAATGAATATTCTCGGAAATGGACCAGACAAAAGCCAAAGTCGATATTTTATCGGAATACTCATGGAGCCAGAAGACGAGACGGAGACAGGCCTGGGGCTGGCCACACCATAGGGTGGCGCGGGTCCCCCTAGCCGCGCCACCAGGTGGTGTGGGCCCCCCCGGCCTCCACCAACCTTGCCCTTTCGCCTATAAGAAGCCTCCCATGCAGAAACCCTAAAGAATCCAGCCTCCAGCCACAAAAATTTCCACAGCACCGCCGCCACCGAAGGGGTGATTCGGGGGACAGAAAGTCTCTATTCCGGCACCCTGCCGGGACGGGGAAGTGCCCCGGAGCCATCTCCATCGATCTCCAACACCATCTCCATCGCCATTGCTGATTCCCATGATGATGAGGCGGTAGTTCTTCCTCAAGGCTAAGGGTTCTACCGATAGCTATGTGTTCATCTCTCTCTATGCATGATCATATTGTGATCATGAGCTTTGTAATCAAGTAGATCTACCTTGTTATTCAAGTGCTTTAATAGATCTCTACTCTTCCCATGTGTGTGAAGGTGACAGCATGCACACCATGGTGGCACTTAGGCTAGAGATTACAAATACTTGTTATCAGTTATATTTGAGTTGGATGTCTCTATGAAATTGTGGTGTTTGTTGGAACCATCTAGTGCTTAAGGTGATAGTGTGGGTTATCTAGATAGGGAAAGCGAATTTTGAGGTGTGCTGTTATAGCCCTACCATGGATTAGAGTGTCCATCTGGAGAGTAGTTCAGAGTAGTATCATGAAGAGAAGATATTTATATGAGAGTGTTCACTAGTGAAAGTATGATCCCTAGGCCTTGTTTCTAAGCATTGAACAATTGTTTGCAACTAGATCTATTACATGTTTGCTTGCTTCCATCTTTATTTTAGATTGCCTTTAGTCTCTTCCTACCCATCAACCACGCGCCATCAAGCTCTTTTCTGGCACCGTTACCACTTATAATCATCCATACCACTTGTATTTCACTATCTCTTCGCTAAACTAATGCACCTATACACCTAAAAAGTGTATTGGGTGTGTTGGGGACACAAGAGACTTATTGTATCTTGATTGGAGGGTTGCTTAAGAGGGATACCTTTGACCACTTCCTCCCTGAGTTCGATAAACCTTGGGTAATCCACTTAAGGGAAACTTGCTATTGTTCTACAAACCTTTGCACTTGGAGGCCCAAGAACTGGCTACAAGAATAGAAGTGCGTAGACATCAAGCTATTTTCTGGCGCCATTGCCGGGGAGGTAAGGTAAAAGGTACTCACATCCTTTTGTGTGAGTGCTCGAAGTTATTTCCTTCAGTTTCTGCAAATATATCTTTTTGTTTCTTGTTTTTATTTTCACTAGTTAGGCTTAATGGAAACAACAACAAAATTAGAGAGCTTTATAGTATTTATCTTGAGTTAGGACATGAAGTGTTTGAAGAGAAAATTAAAAAACCTATGGAAGTTTATTTGCATGCTAATAGAAATGTTATTAGTATGAATTCTTTGAACACCATTATTGCTAATGCTACGGAAAAGACTAAGCTCGGGGAAGCTGGTTTTGATGATCATGATATTTTTAGTTCCCCATCTTTAAAGAAGAAAATTTGCCATGATGATACTTTATCTCCCATATGTGGTAATTCTATTGATACTTGTGATATTTTAAATCCACATACTGAAAGCATCCCTTTTAAAATACCTATAAAAATTGTTGAACGTGCTATGAATAACTATTATTTTGGAGATGGAACTGTCCATCCTGGTGATCATTTACTCTTTATACACGAATTATGCGAGTTGTTCAAGTGTGCAGGTATTTCAATGAACCAAGTTAAGAGGAAGCTATTCCTTTTTTCACTTAAGGGAAACGCAAGGGAGTGGTATGAGCTACTAGATGATCCTCATCATTTGGAGTGGAAGGAACTTGAATCTCTCTTTTACTCTAAATTTTATCCTCCTCGTGAAATTCATAAAGATATGAATTACATTTATAATTTTCATCCACATGATGGATAAAGTATTGCCCAAGCATGGGGGAGATTGAAGTCACTAATGCTCAAATGTCCCATTCATGAGCTTCCCCAATAATATTGTTATGAATAATTTTTATGCAAGGCTTTCGGGGCATTACAAGGACTATCTAGATACGTGTTCAGAGGGATCCTTCAGATGTAAGGAAGTCCAAGCTAAGTGGGATCTTCTTGAAACATTTCAAAGCAATACCGATGGTTGGGAAACGACAAAGGTAAATAACCAGGTATAAACTATGAGTATGATTGCATTAAGTCTTTCGCTAAAACTGCTAATTTTCAAGAGCTTAGTGCTAAATACGGTCTTGATCCTCAAATTCTTGTTGATTATTTTAGAGCCTTTGCTTCTCATATTAATGCTCCTAAAGAAAAATGGGACATGTATCATGAGCATTTTAAAGACACTTGCATGAAAAATGAAACTATTATTAATGATAGCTATAAACATGCTCAAACCTTTGAAAGTACTACTTCTTATAAGCATGTTAATTTTTATGGAGTACATAGACCTTGTGAAAAGAATCAAATTGAAGAAGAATATTGTATCTACCACAAGAATGAAAAAACTAGAACGTGGTATAGGGCTCTAAATGATATTGGTAAAAACGTTTGTGCCCTCTATCCTTTTATTTGTGAACTTTGCTTTGAAGTGGGTCATTTCAATTTTCAATGCTCAGCCCATAATAATAGCCCTTCTAATCCAATGAGTACTGCAATTTTGTATTGCGATGACATGATCACTCCTAATCAGCATGATGGACTTACATTATTTTTGGGGTGTGAAGAATTATCAAGAAAAACTTCTTTGGTAGATATGAGTGCATTTGATATGAATAGTGTCCTACATGGTTGTCATCTTTATTGTGTTGATAACTGCCACACAAATACATACATACAAAATATTATAAAATATGATATTTTACCAAAATTTGATAGGTCTAATATGTGTTTTGATCTTATTAATGAAAAGAAGGAATCCTCCAAAGTTTCTTCTATTGTCTCTAACAATAAACCAGGGTATAAGGAGAAGCTTCCTTTCAAGCCTCTCCCTCCTAAAGAGGAGACGAAAAAGAAGAAGAGGAGGAGTAAAAGGAGGGAGGAAATGGTATTTTCCCCTAAGCACGGTGCTCCTATTATAGTTTTTGATGAGTCTGAACTCGATGATGTTCCTATGCTTATTACCTATAGTAGTGATCACGATTGGGAAAAGCACACTTCTTTTGATATTCAAAATCTCTTTGGTACCAATTCCAAAAATGATGATATTAATAATTGTTGTACTATTAGTGATATCCATGTTCCTTACAATGATGATATGTTTACAAATGAACACACTTTGGAAGATAACTATTCTATTGCTTATGATGATACTATGCCTCCAATATATGATGATTACAATGATGAATTTGATATTTTCAGTCCACCTACTATTGTGGAGAAAATTAATTATGATTACAATATGTCTCCTATATTTGAGATTATGGTGATGAGAATAATAATGATAGCTATTTTTTTGAATTTGCTCCCACTACGATTAATAAGAATGGCTATGTTTATGTGGGGAGTATTAATTCTTTTATGCATGTGGCCCATGATAAGAATGTTTTATGTGTTAGTTATATTGTTAATTTTATTCATGATGCTACTTAAAGTTATTATGAGAGAGGGAAACATGGTTTTATGTATCTCAACAATATTAAGTTTTCCCTCTTCATGTTTAAAATTTTGAAGTTGCACTTGTTTTGCTTTCCTATGCTTGTTGCTTTGTGCTTTCATGACTTGTTTCTTTACAAGATTCCTATGCATAGGAACTGGGTTAGACTTAAATGTGCTTTGAATTTTATTCTTGATGCTCTCTTTTACTTCAATTTATATTTCCTATGTGAGCATCTTCTCAAACTATCATGCCTAAATTAAAAGCGTTAAAGAAAATTACTTATTGGGAGATAACCTAAAAGTTTTAGTTGAGCCTGGGAAGTTATTACCTTTGTAAAGCCTCTCCTTATCCTTTTTGTGTGGTTTTGGTGCCAAGTATAACCTCTAATGAGAGAGAAGTAATGCTTGGGAAAGTTGTTGTCCCGAAACAGATTTTTGTGCTTTGCTGTAAAAATTCGTGTAAAATCTCTGTACGTCGGTTTGAGCTGTAATTGTTTCTTCTTCTGCCCCAGGTTTTTATCCAACTTTCGTTACTTCAACCCTTTTCGATTTTAGCAATAGAAGGTCTTCGAAAAAATTGGTTTTTACCTACTGGTCTGCTTTGATAGATTTCTGCTATTATTTGCATTTGCTTCTTGTTGACTCCTTTTTGGGTTCTTTTTGGGGAATTGAGCTTTTTGAGGGAAGTGCTACAGTATCTTGTGTTAATTGGAAGTTTTATTGGTGTTGTAACTGAACCCAAAGACTTATTATCTTGAGTACACTAATGTTGCTAATAAAGATTGTGTGAAGTTTTGTATGAAGGAAAAATTTCAGGTGTATGGAAAGAATGATGTAATGAGATGAATAATGGACTAAAGCTCAAACTTGGGGATGCCACGCGTGTCACCCCAAGAAATATCCAAGAATTACAAGCGTCAAAGCTTGGGGATGCCTAAGGCATCCCCTTCTTCATCAATAAAAATTTCAGGTTTCTTCCAAACACTTCATTTTTATTGTTTCATGCACAGTTGTATTGTTCTTGGAGCGTCTTTGTTTTTGTTTTTAGTTTTAGTTTGCTTAGTTTTATTGAATAAATTGGTTGGACCCCCTCATTCATACATTAATTTTCAAATAAGACTGGTTTGGATTAGAAAAGAGTAGGAAAGGTTCATGCCTATAAGTGGTATAAAAGGAGATTGTTTTTGACTGTGACTTAGACTTTGTCATGTCATGCTTGGTATTGTTTTGGATTTATGCTTAGTGATTTTTGTTGTAGCATGACATGTTATAAACAATTGAGATTTCTTAATGTTCGTTGAAAGAATCATGCATTGTTTTAGCATATTAAAGCATAGTATTGTGGTATTCTGCTTTGATGCTTTATTTGGGTTGACTTGGCGCATGCTCACACCATGTTATGACTATCCCAAGTCACCATAGCCTCGATGATCATTTAGTTTTCGACTTGTAATATCACTTTATGCTTTAATTAATGATGTTTTGTCGCTTTGCATGATTATGGACATTATTGCTCTCTTAGTTGGTCGCTCCCAGTCTTTTGCTAGCCTCCATAACCAAGTATGAGTCCCACTCATGCATCCAACTCCAAATAAAACCAAGTTATTCCAAAGAGTCCACCATACTTACCTATTAGCATTTGCTATTCCAAGTATATTCATGTTTTTATCTACCTTCCAAATTAAACTTGTTATGTGAAAATTAGTGATTAAAGCTCTCATGAACTTGATGGCACACTTTACTTTTCTTGCACTTAATAAACTTGAACCATTGTGTCGTCTATGTTGTATATGTTTGCACTTATACGTTGGGGATTATCAGAACCATGTTGTCATGTGAAACACTTTCAACATTGCACTTGTACATTGTACCTAGTTGATATCATGCTTATTTGTTTATGGATGTCGTTGGTGTGAAATGAAAGGGGAGCTTGTAAGTCCATGGAGTTATGTATGTGTGTTAGAGAAACACCTGGGCGGCTGGTCTAATCCATGCCTAATCATGGTGGAAACCTGCAGCGTAACCATAATGAGCAATCTATGAAGCATTCTTCTTATAAAAAAGAGATAGAGATTGAGAAGAAAAAAGAGAAAAAGAAAAAATATATATGAGAAAAGAGGAAAGAGAGAAAAAAGCACCATTTCCCATGGTACCTAAGAAGATTGCTGAGATGCTCGTTGTCTACTTGCCTTGTCATTTTGATATGGGGATTCTTCCGTATCATCGGGCAAGGGGTACCCCGTTGGCGGTTCTCTATGATACACATGTACTTACTATGACAAGAACTTACCTGTGACTAAACATGAGTAGCATGAGGAGCGGCCCTCGTATTCAAGGGACATGAGATTTCGAACTTATACTTTGTCAAGCATATACTCCATAGTTTGTTCACTTTAACCTTAATCACTTCAAGATGCTTATGATAGGGGCAATGAGAGATGAAAGCTAATAATTACCATAATTTTTGGAAGCTCTTTATGAGACTTGAATCCCCGCCTCCTTCTATGAAGGCATTTCTTTTACTTTTATGTTGAGTCATCGTCTTCTATCTTTATGCACCTATTAAGAGAGCATAGTGGTCATTCTTAGTTTAATGTGCATTGCCCCAAGACTTGTTGATTGATGCATAACTTTGATATTGCTTGTTCTTAAACTATTTGTATCTAGTCACCCTTTTAAACTTTGAAGGTGTCCTATGCATTTATGTTTTGCTACACTATGGGGACAAGCTGAATACCATTCTTATTATGATTTCTTTATGTGAAACAAACAAACGTCTTTCAAAGTATTATTATTCATGAATCGTATGTTTGCGCCTTTTCATGTTACAACATAGTTGCTATGTCTGATTGTTTGAACTATATCTTTCATGCTATCTTGAAGTACTATGATCCCAACTATCAATGTTTTACAAATACTTTGATCAAGTTTATGATGGTGCATGTCACCTCAAAAATTATTCTTTCTTTTTATCACTTACCTACTCGAGGACGAGCAGGAGTTAAGCCTAGGGATGTTGATACGTTGCAAACGTATCTATAATTTTTGATGTTCCATGCTTGTTTTATATCTACTTTCTTATGTTTTGTCCACACTTTGGAGTACTTTTACACATTTTCTAGAACTAACCTATTAACAAGATGCCACAGTGCCAGTTGCCTGTATTCTGCTGTTTTTGGTTCCAGAAAAGTCAGAAAATGAATATTCTCGGAATTGGAGCGGACAAAAGCCAAAGTCGATATTTTACGGGAAGACACACGGAGCCAGAAGACGAGATGGAGAGGGGCTAGGGGCTAGCCACACCATTGGGTGGCGTGGGTCCCCCTGGGTGCGCCACCAGGTGGAGTGGGCCCCTCCGGCCTCCACCGACCTTGCCCTTTTGCCTATAAGAAGCCTCTGATGTAGAAACCCTAAAGAATCCAGCCTCTAGCCACGAAAAGTTCCGCAGTGCCGCCACCACCGAAGGGGAGATTCGAGGGACAGAAAGTCTCTGCTCCGGCACCCTGCCGGGACGGGGAAGTGCCCTGGGAGCCATCTCCATCGATCTCCACCACCATCTCCATCGCCGTTGCTGATTCCCATGATGATGAGGGAGTAGTTCTTCCTCAAGGCTAAGGATTCTACCGGTAGCTATGTGTTCATCTCTCTCTATGCATGATCATATTATGATCATGAGCTTTGTAATCAAGTAGATCTACCTTGCTACTCAAGTGCTTTAATAGATCTCTGCTCTCCCCATGTGTGTGAAAGTGACAGCGTGCACACCATGGTGGCCCTTAGGCTACAGATTACAAATACTTGTTATGAGTTATATTTGAGTTGGATGTCTCTATTAAATTGTGGTGTTTGTTGGAACCATCTAGTGCTCAAGATGACAGTGTGGGGTTATCTAGATAGGGAAAGCAAACTTTGAGGTGTGCTGTTATAGCCCTACCATGGATTAGAGTGTCCAACCGGAGAGTAGTTCAGAGTAGTATCATGAAGATAAGATATTTATATGAGAGTGTTCACTAGTGAAAGTATGGTCCCTAGGCCTTGTTTCTAAGCATTGAAACACCATTTGCAACTAGATCTGTTACATGTTTGATTGCTTCCATCTTTATTTTAGATTGCCTTTAGTCTCTTCCTACCCGTCAACCACGCGCCATCAAGCTCTTTTTTGGCACTGTTACCACTTATAATCATCCATACCACTTGTATTTCACTATCTCTTCGCCCAACTAGTGCACCTATACACCTGACAAGTGTATTTGGTGTGTTGGGGACACAAGAGACTTCTTGTATCTTGATTGCAAGGTTGCTTGAGAGGGATACCTTTGACCACTTCCTCCCTGAGTTCGATAAACCTTGGGTGATCCACTTAAGGGAAACTTGTTGCTGTTCTACAAACCTCTATACTTGGAGGCCCAACAACTGTCTACAAGAATAGAAGTGCGCAGACATCATTAAGCTGGTCGGTTTGGTACACGGATGCTTATGGAACAACCTTGGCTTTTTACTTGTGTATCTTGATGCTGCTATGTTACTTTTTACTTTCCTTGCTGCTTTGTTGAATTTTCCTTTTTGAATTGCAACACTAGATGATTATTCCAGCAATTTTATGGTAGTGCATACATGTATTCCAACAAGTTTGCTTAATCTATTTGAATTGCAACACTAGCTAATTATTCTAGAAATAAAGGTTCATACATGTATTCCAACATGTTTGCAACACTACTGATTATTCCAGCAATAAAGCTTCATATATGTATCCCAACAACAATAAAATTGCATACATGTATTCCAACAAGTGTGCTTAATCTATTTGAATTGCAGCACTAGCTGATTATTCTAGCAAGTTTGATTGATATTGATTACCTGTTATAAGTGCTTCTTCCGATATATTAAGTGAACCTGTTGTGTACTTTTGGTGTTGTTTATGGTGCTTTATTCCTGACCTTTATTGTTGATCTATTATGTTAGTTTTTTGTCTAATTTTGTGTATCATGTTAAGTGTGTACCTAATAAGTAGTTAATTAACAAGATACCCATTTTCATTCTAATTTATCGATGGTGTATCTAACGCTTGTCCACTCTTTTTTGCAAGATATTAGGGCACAATTGGACATCAAACTAACTAGCAAGGATCCAACCACATCGAAATCATCCATGATAAGGATGAATAAGAAGACACAGTTGGTTGGTATGAAACTTGCACCTACACTATTAGTTTTATTTATGAATGTGTCTTTGTGTTTGTATGAAACATGACAAGAGTTCTTACCCATATTTGTTTGCAATCTAGTAGTTGAAGTGCATTGACATAATATGAATAACCATGTTATATTCTGATTGTCATATTAGTTTACTATGAGTAAATAGAAATATAATCTTATAGTTGTTTGAGTTGTAATGCTTGTCCATGCACTTCAACCATACATTAAATAATATGTTTTTTTATCCATGTAAATAAGCACCACATCATAGAAATCGAGAAACTTAGGGCTAGAACAATGATGTGGAATGATACATTGCAAATGTATCTATAATTTTTTATGTTCCATGCTTGGTTTTTTTATACTTTCTTGTGTTTTGTCCACACTTTGGAGTACTTTTCATATGATTTCTTGGACTAACCTATTAACAAGAGTCACAGTGCCAGCTGCCTGTTTTCTGGTATTTTTGGTTCCAGGAAAGTCAGAAAATGAATATTCTCGGAATTGGACGGGGCAAAAGCTGATGGGTTCGTAGCATGGAAAACAAAAAATTTCTACCGCGAGAACGAACAAAACCCAGATCTAATCTAGATAAAAGCCAAGATCTAATATATTAAACATTTTACCGGAAGACACTTGGAGCCAGAATACGAGATGGAGAAGGGCCAGAGGGCGGCCACAACACCTGGTCGCGCGGCCAGGCTTGGCCCGCGCCAGGGGGTGGTGTGGCCAGCCCAGGCACCCCCTCGGCCTCTCTTTCTGCCTATATATTGCCTTCGATACAGAAACCCTAAGGACCCGATCAAAAATCCACGAAAGAGTCTATAGCCGCCGTCGTCTCTGTCCTTAGATCGGAGGCATCTGAAGCTCTTCCCGGCACCCTACGGGAGAGGGGAATTCACCTTGGAGGCCTTCTTCATCACCATACAAGCCTCCGGTGTGATGCGTGAGTAGTTCATCTCTGGACTACGGGTCCATGTAGTAGCTAGATGGCTGGTTCTCCTCTTTTGTACTTTCACGTTTAGATCTTGTGATCTCCGTTCATGATCAAGATCATCTATTTGTAATTCTGCATGTTGTGTTTGCGGGGATCCGATGGATATTGAGATGTTATTTGTGATCTTGCATGCTTTCCGTTGTTAGTAGCAATCTTGGCCAAGTAGATGCTAGCAACTCCAAGAGTTAGTATTTATGCTCGGTAGTGGGTTCATGCCTCTTGTAATCTAGGGAAGTGACAGAAATCTCTAAGGTACTAGATGTGCTGTTGCTACTAGGGAGAAAACAACAATCCTTTGTTCATATAACAATCGTATTGTTTACTTTACACGTAATTCATATTGCAATTATCCGTTGCTTGCAACTTAATACTGGAGGGGGTTCGGATGATAACCCGAAGGTGGATTATTATTCATAGATGCAGTTGGATGGCGGTCTATGCGTAATGTTGTAATGCCCAATCGAATCTCAAAGGAGTCAAGATGATTAGTATATGCTTGTATGCTTTCTCGATGTTTGTCAATTGCCCCGCTGTAATTTGTTCACCCAACATGTTATCTATCTTAAGGAGAGCCACCTATAGTGAACTATGGACCCTGGTCCTTTCTTTTACATACAATCTACAAACTGTTTACTGCTTTGTGTTTACTTTCTGCAAACTATTACATTCTTCCATTCAATACGTTTAATCCTTTGTTTTCAGCAAAACCGGTAGATTGACAACCTCATCGCAAGTTGGGGGCAAAGTTCTGTGGTTGTGTTGTGCAGGTCTCCACGTTGCTGCTGGCACCGGTAGTGCGCCATGCCAATGTTCAGCTAGCTACACCTTTGGGGTGTTTCCTTGCTCCTAATGGATTGATAACCTTGGTTTCATACTGAGGGAAAACTTGCTGCTGTGCTCATCATACCTTCCTCTTGGGGTTCCCCAACGAGCTCGATATATTTTGGGCCATCAACAACTTTTTCTTCACAAGGGGAGTCCCTCATAGCGAATCTCTTTACTTTGTTATTTTTGTTTTGCCTAGTTTACTTTTTGCTTTTTTTGCTTGTTTCTTTATCAAAAACACACAAAAATTAGTTTTACTAGTTTGCTTTCTTATTTGAAAACACAAAAAATGACTACTCTTGAAAACACTAAGTTGTGTGACTTTACTAGCACCAACAACAATGATTTCATGAGAACACCTATTGCTCCACATGTTCCTGAAGCTACTTTCTTTGAGATAAATCCTGCTTTACTCAATCTTGTAATGAGAGAACGATTTTCTAGTATTTGTAATGAAGATGTTGCTGCCCATCTAAACAACTTTGTTGAACTTTGTGAGATGCAAAAGCATAGGGATATAGATGGTGATATTATTAAGCTGAAATTGTTTCCTTTCTCTTTGAGAGGAAAAGGTAAAGAATGGTTGAATTCCTTAACTAGGAATAGTATTGATTCTTGGACTATATGCAAAGATGCTTTCATTGGAAAATACTATCCTCCTGCTAAGATTATATCTATGAGAAGTGAAATAATGAAGTTTAAACAATCTGATAATGAACATGTTTCTCAAGCTTGGGAAAGAATGAAATCTTTGGTAAAGAATTGTCCCACTCATGGACTGACTGCTTGGATGATCATCCAAACTTTTTATGCAGGATTGAACTATTCTTCAAGGAACCTATTGGATTCTGCTGCTGGAGGTACCTTTATGACCATTACTTTGGGTGCTGCAACAAAGCTTCTGGATAATATGATGGTTAACTACTCTGAATGGCATACTGAAAGAGCTCCACAAGGTAAGAAGGTAAATTCTGTTGAAGAAACCTCCTCCTTGAGTGATAAGATTGATGTTATTATGTCTATGCTTCTTAATGGGAAAGCCTATATTGATCTAAATAATGTTCCCTTAGCCTCTTTGGATGCTCAAGAAGAGCAAGTTGATGTGAACTTCATAAGAAATAACAATTTTAGCAACAATGCCTACAGGAATAATTTTGGTAACAACAATTATGAGCCATATCCTCCCAACAATGGTAATGCTTATGGAAATTCCTACAACAATAATAGGAGTGCTCCCTCTGAACTTGAAGTTATGCTTAAAGACTTTATTAGTAAACAAACTGCTTTCAATAAAACTATTGAGGAAAAACTCTCTAATGCTGAAAGAAGTATAGCATCTTTGGCTGAAACTCAATCTTCTTTGAATAAAATTGCTGCTAAACCTGAAATGAATGATAATCCCTTTGCAGCTACTAATGCCATACAAGTAAGAATTGATGAAAATGTTAGACTATTAGCTTAATTACATGCTAAGTGGGAGAGAGAAGATGAAATTGCTAGAAACATTAGTGTTTCTACTATCACTACCACTAGTGTTGAGGCTAGTAAGAGTTCTACTATTTTAGATGATAATTTTGATTTTGATCTTGATGGTTGCAACATCTCTGAAGTTATTAAGTTCCTACAAAAGCTTGCTAAAAATCCTAATGCTAGTGCTATAAACATGGCCTTTACAAAACACATTACTGATGCTCTCATAAAGATTAAAGAAGAAAAGATGAAACATAAAGCTTCTATTCCTATAAAACAAGAAGATGGTTGGGAACCCATCATTAATATGTAAGTGAATGATTTTGATTTTAAAGCTTTATGTGATCTTGATAGTAGTGTTTCTATTATGCATAGAAGGATTTATGATATGCTTGATTTGCCTCCACTTGAAGATTGTTATTTGAATGTCCCACTTGATGATAATGCTAAAAAGAAACTCATGGGTAGTATTAATGATGTTCTTATTATGATTAACAATGTCTATGTCCCCGTTGATTTCTATGTTTTGGATGTTGAATGCAATGCTTCTTGTCCTATTACTTTGGGAAGACTTTTTCTTAGAACTGTTGGTGCCATTATTGATATGAAAGAAGGCACCATTAAATATCAACTCCCACTCAAGAAAGGTATAGAACACTTCCCTAAGAAGAGAGAGAAGATTTCTTTTGCCTCTCCTATGAATTTTTTTTTTGGTTTTAATGCTTCTTCATTTGAGAACACTTGATCCTTTTTCTTGCTTCTTATGCCTAACTTAAAGGAGTTAAAGAAAAGTACTTATTGGAAGATAACCAAAAAGTTTTGGATGAGTCTTGGAAGTTATTACTTCAGTAATAACCGCTCCTTATCCTTTTTATTTGCTTTTTGTGCCAAGAGTAACCTCTAATGAGAGAAGTAATGATTGGGAAAGTTGCTGTCCCGAAACAGATTTCTGTGCTTCACCGTAAAAATTCGTGTAAAATCTATGTATGTCCTTTTGAGGCGTGAATTTTTGTGATTCTGCCCCAGGTTGTTATCTAACTTTCGTTAGTTAAACACGTGTTTATATGAGCAACAAAAGGTCTTCGAAAAAATTCGTCATTACCTGCTGGTATGTTTTGACAGATTTCTGCCATTTTCTGCATTTGCTTCTTGTTGGTTCCTTTTTTAGTTCTTTTGGGGAATTGAGCTTTTTTAGGGAAGTGCTACAGTAGCTAGTGTTCTAATAGAAGTTTATTGGTGTTAGAACTGAACCTAAAGACTTATTATCTTGAATGCACTAATTTTTCTATTACAGATTGTGTGAAGTCTTGTATGAAGGAAAAATTTCAGGTGTATGGAAGGAATGAGTAATGAGATGAAAGATGGACTAAAGCTAAAGATTGGGGATGCCACGCGTTTCACCCCAAGAAATATCCAAGAAGTACAAGCGTCAAAGCTTGGGGATGCGCAAGGCATCCCCTCTTCATCAATAAAAATCCCAGGTTTCTTCCAAAAGCTTCATTTTTATTGTTTCATGCACAGTTGTGTTGTTCTTGGAGAGTCTTCTTTTTCATTTTCATTTTGGTTTTCGTTTTCTTTGTTTGCTGAATAAATTGGTTGGACCCCCTCTTTCATACATTGGTGTTCAAATAGTTTGGTTTGGATTAGAAAAGAGTAGGAAAGTTCATGCTTAAGTGGTATAGAGAGCTTGTTTTTGACTGCGGCCTATGCTTTGTCATGCCATGCTTGATACGTTTTGGCTTTAGGCTTAGTATTCTTTGTTGTATCATGACTTGTTATAAACAATTGAGATTGCTTAATGTGCTTTGGATGAATCATACATTGTTTTAGCATATTAAATCATAGTATAGTGGTATTCTCCTTTGATGCTTTAATTGGGTTGACTTGGCGCATGCTCACACCATGTTATGACTATCCCAAGTGACCATAGCCTTGATGATCCTTTATTTTTCAACTTTTAGTATCACTTTATGCTTTGATCAATGATGTTTCGTTGCTCTCCATGATTATGGCTATTATTGCTCTCTTAGTTTGTCGCTCCCAGTCTATTGCTAGCCTCCAACCAAGTATGAGTTCCACTCATGCATCCAACTCCTTAAACCAAGTTATTCCAAAGAGTCCACCATACCTACCTACTAGCTTATGCTATTCCAAGTATATTCATGTTTTTTGTTTACCTTCCAAATTAAACTTGTTATGAGGAAACTAGTGATTAAAGCTCTCACGAACTTGATGGCACACTTTACTTTTCCTGCATTTAATAAACTTGAACCATTGGGTCCTTCTTTGTTACGTATATGCTTGCGCTTTATAAGTTGAAATTAGCAGAACCATGTATCATGGGGAACGCTTTCAACATTGCACTTGTACTTTGTACCCCGTTGATATTATGTTCTTTTGCTTATGGATCCTGGCGGTGTGAAATAAAAGTGGAACTTGTAAGATCATGCAGTTTGTATGTGACATGGGTATACCCTACAGGTACTCGAGTTTCGTATATACGGCATGAATACGTAGAAGCCCACGGTGTCGCCAAGGCCCAAATGAATAACTCGAGTAACCTACGGACTCTCGATTGCTGGAAGAACAAGAAGAAGCTAAAGATAGAAAGTTCAAAAGGGAAAACCCTAACTTGTAACCGACTCGACCTGCTACCCGAGACCTAGCCTATCTATATAAAGGCTAGGAGGGGGCAGCGAGGAGGACACGCGCAACACTAGTTTCCACAACCCTCGCCAGATTGCATCTGCGCACCATTGTAATCCTCGATTCCTTTGATAATTCTATGAGCAGACAAGCAGGAGTAGGGACCTCTACGAGGCCTGAACCTGGGTAAATCTTCGAGTCCCATGTGTGCTTGTTTTCTAGCCGATAGATGTCTCCAGCGCTCCCTCCTTCTCCAAAACCCAAGTCCATAACAATGGACCCTTGTCAATTGGCGCCGTCTGTGGGAATCAGGAGTGCTGATGTTGCGGCTTCTTCAGCCCCATCAACCGCGATCTACAACTCCGCAACAGTGGAGATCCGCCAGCTCTTCGGTGCATTCGATTTCACCGTCCACACGCCGGCCACTCGCCCGGCTTTCGAGTCTGTGGGCGACGGAATCAGCCTGGCAATCGGGAGCTTCTGCTTCCAAGTTGGTCAGATGGGCATGCTTCGCATGCCTGACCAGCCGACGGTACCATCGATTGCTGCAGCATCGTGGTTCCCACCACCGATCGGCACCCTCAGTGAGCTCAACACCCTAACAACAGTCGAGAATACGGTCAGCGACAGTAGTCGTGACTCCGATCTGAGCGATCTGGCAACTGAAGATGGAGCCTACGGCTCCGGATCTGAAAGTTGCGGGAGAAGCAGCTTCCCCAACCACTTCATGTACGCCGTCATCAACGCAGGCGACACCTCCGCCAATCGCGATAACACGGGCAATGGCGGCCACGGAGCTGACCCGCCAAATGGTGGCATACCCAACGGCGGACCACCGTGGACCATCACCATACGGCGCCCCCACCAACAACGGGGGAGCAGTCGAGCCTCCAACCATAACAAACGAGCAGACTGGCGAACACATCATGATCAGGCTCAATGAACTCGAGTGGGCTCGCTGCCGCGAGGCCCTATGGGGTAACCCTCTACCCTTCGGCTCCCCGCAAGAGCTGCTATTGGGCTATCATTGGCTCCTGAAGGAAGAATTCAAACATCAAGTGCAAACAATCGCACAACTCGAGGCATGCAAAAAGGCAGCGGATGAGTCGAGTCTTTGACGTGCTGGGCTCTCCTCCCACGGAGGATCCTCCTCAAAGGGCAACGAGTACATCGCAAACAAGAGGCGATCCCGGATGTCCCATATCACCGAGCAAGAGCGCATAGGAGCTGCAAAGGTCCTCGACTTCAGCTCTGTGACAGTCGATACACGTGGCAATGTGGTCCCCAAGACGCCGCAGGCTGCGGTGACAGCAGCCACCATGTACCTCCTCAACAACCAGCCGCCGACTGGAGATCCCCGAGCCGCCATGCACCGATCTACAATCGTGGGCTTGGGACTAATCGAGGCCACCCTCGACAAGGAGCCAACACCGGAGCCGAAAAAGGCAAAGCGCTACTCCTCGCCCTCATCCAGCAACGACAGTCACGACCTGTCTCGATGTCGCTGCTCACGGCGACACGACCACAACTATGATGCGTGCGATGACCTCACGCAGCGCAATATCGAAAAATCAAGGGCGCGACATGGTCGGTCGACTGACTCAGAAGACGAAGATGTGGTGCTTTGTGGCACCAGATGCTTCAGCAGGGCCATCAGGCAAAAGCGAATGCCCAAGGGGTTTAAACTCCCATCGGAGAACCTGAAGTTTGACGGCCTATAGGACCCGAAAATCTGGCTAGAGGACCACATCTCCTCCGTCAGGCTCCACGGCCGAAGTCAAAGCACGGCCATGCAATCCTTACAGCTACAGTTGCAAGGCGCTGCCTGAGCATGGCTCAACAACCTCCCACGTGGATCCATTCGCAGTTGGGAGCTGGTTTACAGCTTCGTGCGCAATTTCAAGGGCACATACAAGCGGACCGCATCAATCGAAGAGCTGAGATGCTGCCAGCAAAGATCAGGCGAATCGCTACGCTCCTCGACGCCAAATTCATACGTGAGATCAAGGAAAGCACTTGGCTCGCCAACACGGTGCTAGTACCAAAAAGGACACGGATATCCTGCGAATGTGCGTGGACTTCACCTCTTTGAATAAGCATTGTCCAAAGGACCAGTTCCCGTTACTGCGAATCGACCAGATCATCGACTCCACCGCGGGATGCGAGCGCCTCTGCTTCCTCGACGCCTACTCATGCTATAACCAGATTCGAATGAAGGAGGAAGATCAAGAAAAAACAGCGTTCACAACGCCCTTTGGTGTGTTCTGCTTCAACACAATGCCCTTTGGGCTAAAGAACGCAGGAGCAACCTAACAGCGGTGCATGCAGGCTTGCCTCAAGAACCAACTTGGTCGCAATATTCAAGTCTATGTCGAAGACATAGTAATCAAGACCAAAGAGGAAGCCTCACTAATCGATGATTTGCGTGAAACCTTCGCCAACCTCGACCGCTACTGGGTCAAGCTCAATCCGGATAAATGCGCCTTCGACGTACCATCTGGGCAACTACTCGGGTATCTTATCTCCGCAAGAGGGATCGAGCCAAACCCAAAGAAAATAAAATCCAAACTGGCCATGGAGAAGCCAAAGAATGTCAGAGGCGTCCAGCAACTGGCTGGGCGAATAGCGGCGCTCAGTCGATTCATTAGTCGAATGGGCGAAAAGGCACTACCCTTCTACCAACTCCTCCGCAAAGCTGACATGTTCGAGTGGACCAATGAGGCACAGGAAGCATTTGAAGACCTCAAGCGCGTGCTATCCACCTCGCCAGTACTAGTGACCCCACGAGAAAGGGAACCGTTGTTGCTATATATCTCCGCCACCAACCAGGTGGTCAGCACAGTGCTCGTGGTCGAACGAGCCGAGGAAAACAAGGTCCACGAGGTACATCGCCTAGTCTACTACCTCAGCGAGGTCCTCACGCCAAAAAACAGCGGTACCCGCACTACCAGAAGCTGGTGTACGGCGTCTTCATGACCGCCCGGCGACTGCGCCACTACTTCTAGGAACACCCAGTCGTGGTGGTCAATGACGCCCCGCTGGGGCATATCCTCAATAACCCCAACGCAACTGGGCGAGTCGCGCTTTGGGGAATCGAATTGTCTCTATGAGACATCACATACGAAAAGCGCTACGCAATCAAGTCGCAAGTTCTCCCTGACTTCCTCGTGCACTGGATGGAGAACCAGCTCCCCGAAAAACCAGATATGTCCTACCTCTGGACAATGCACTTCGACGGATCCAAGCGGAAGGACGGAGCTGGTGCAGGTGTCATACTGACATCACCCCAGGGGGACAAGCTGAAATATATCCTACGAATGCAGTTCACCACCTCCAACAACGAAGGTGAATACGAGGCCCTGCTACACGAGATGAGGATGGCAAAAGCCTGGGGCGCCAAGAGGCTCATTATATACGGCGACTCCAAGTTGGTCGTCAACCAAACAATGCATGAGTGTGACGCACTGAACGACAACATGATCGCATACCGCGACCTCTACGACACACTCGAAGGGGATTTCGACGGTTGCGAGCTGCGGCACATAAGACGCGAAAGCAATGAAGAGGCGGATACACTCGCCAACATAGGCTCTACCTGCGCCCCTATACCACCTAGGGTATTTCTCGAGCACATCTGTGAACGCTCCATCAAGCCAAAGGCCGCAAAGAAGAAACCAAGCGCAACAACAGACTCGGGGGCTGCGCTGCCCAATGAGCCAATGGCACTCGATGAACTGGAGCTGGACACAGGTATCGAAGGACCAATGATCATCATGATGATCGATCCATCCTGGACCCAACCATACATCACGTACCTCCTCAGCAAAAGGCTACCGGACGATCCGACTAATGCCCGACAAATCGCACGGTGGTCCAAGGCATTTGCTATTATCGACGGTGAACTATACAAGCGCAGCATCATAGGGGTACTCCAACGATGTGTCTCCATGGCCGATGGAAGAGCTGTCCTCCTAGACATCCATGAGAGGACTTGCGGGCACCACGCTGGTAGTCGCGCCCTCCTCGCCAAAGCTCTACAAGCTGGATTCTATTGGCCCACGGCCATGCGTGACGCTAAGGACATCATCCAAAAATGCAACGCTTGCCAGCGATTCGTGGACAAGCCGCACGCACTTGGCGCAGAGCTCCGGCCAATCCCATTGGCCTGGCCCCTTGCGCAATGGGGACTCGACACGGTCGGCAAATTCCCAAGGTCCTCACGAGGAGGCTACATCTACCTCTTGGTCGTAGTCGACAAATTTTCACTAAGTGGATAGAGGCCATGCCAGTGACCATCAATCAGGGCACAACGCAGTCAAGTTCTTCGAGTCCATCTTCTACCACTTCGGAGTGCTACACAACATCATCACAGATAATGGGACGAACTTCACATCCAAGGAGTTCAAAGAATTCTCCGAGAATCTGAGAATCAACGTCAGCTATGCCTCGGTGGCACATCCACAGACCAATGGTCAGGTCGAAAAAGCTAACAGGCTCGTGTGCGGCGGCATCAAGAAGCGACTCCTCCGACCACTCAAACAAGCCGCGGGTTGCTGGCCAGACGAACTACAATCAGTACTCTGGAGCCTACGCACAACTCCAAACAGTGCTACGGGATACACCATGTTCTTCATGGTGCACGGGGCTGAAGCGGTGCTACCCGCCGAGGTACGATACAAAGCCCCATGCGTTGTCGCTTACAGCAAGCAGGAGTCAACTCTGGCACTCGAAGACTCCATCGACCTCCT
Source organism: Avena eriantha (assembly GCA_910589775.1). Lineage (NCBI taxonomy): Eukaryota > Viridiplantae > Streptophyta > Magnoliopsida > Poales > Poaceae > Avena > Avena eriantha. Next base: position 329,302,972 of record OU342742.1, on the reverse strand, counting down.
TGACGAGGCAAGGGAAATCGCCGCGGAAAGATCAATGATCTACCAGCAGAACCTGCGCAACTACCACAGTAGGAGGCTACGCCCCAGATACTTCGTCGAAGGTGACCTGGTCCTGTGACTGAAGCAGCAAGGGCATCTCAAGCTCGAGTCCCCTTGGGAGCGACCATACGTGATTACAGAAGTAATCTCAGGTGGCGCCTATCGCCTTCAAGATTTAGAGACAGGAGTCGCATACTCCAACCCTTGGAACGTCGCGCGGCTGTGACGCTTCTACCCTTCGTTGCCTTTTTACTTTTACATTGCAAATAAGGCTACTCAGCCAAGGCTACTTAGCCACACATTGTACTTCGTACTGTCTCGCGAATAGATAAAGCTAAGTGCCCAAAAACTCTGTGTTTTCCTTTATTTTTTCGAAAAATATCCACTCGGGCGCAGCGCCACCCTGTACACATCTGTTCTACGAACTAAAACGCGATATCCTGAGTAGCTGACACACCAATCGAAACCCTTGACAAACATCAACCCAGTTGCAACGCACCTGGCAAGTTAACAAGGGACTGAGATAAGCGCATAGCCAGGCCAACGAAAAGGAGTCGTATAGCGCAACGCACTCACAAAACATACACGCTAACAAGCTCTTTTATACATCATCGAAAATCAGTTATTCATAGAATATATACGAACTTTACAACATTTGGTACAATTATGTGCAGGATACAAACTAAACTACTATTGCAGCAAGAGAACATTTGTTTTCTCCTTGAAGAAGTCGACGATCTCCTCTACTGGGCGATCCACTGCCTGGTAGTGAGGCACCATGTTCCAAGCAGAACTCGTTGGCGGCGCAGGTGGCCCAGCCGCAATTGCTTCAACGTCTACATCAGGCCTATGCAGTCGCACCAGCGACAGGGCAGCCTTAGCACCAGCCACCAACTGTTGTCGTACACACTCGCGGACCGCACTCAGGTCGTGGAATTTAGCGAGAAGGGCCAGCAGGCTCGATGGAACGGCATCCAACGGGAACATCGTCCGATAAATATTCTTCAAGCATGACTGCGACTTCTTCAAAAAATGAAGCAGTCGCGACACACGATCCTGCAGGGTCGCCAACGCGATTGCACGATCATGATCTACCCAGAAGTACCCACTCGCCTGAAGTTGCTCTTGGGTCAGGTCATTCATGCGAATGGAAATTCGATCCTTCTCATCATGCGGATGGCGCACGCTGACAACTATACAAAGCAAAAGCAGAAGTATGAGGACAGAACACCATCGCGAGTGACTACAAGGAAAAGATAAGAAGTAAGAAAGCTAACATTTAAATTGGTCGCCCAGCTGCGTCACCTCCCCCAACAGGTATTGTTCTCGCGTGGTGGCCTTCTCTACCTTTGATTTCCATACATCCGCATTACTACGGAGCACGGGCAATTTGTGCTCCAACTACTTTATGCGATCACGGAGTCGCAAGAGCAGAGACAGCTCATCCACCCTTGAGCGTGGCGGCCAAAGTGTCATCAAGGGGTGGCGAATCCTGAGGTTCCCTCAGTGGTTCACTCGATGTGCCCTATCACAAGCCAAGCAAGAAGCAATAAGAAGATTAAAGCGATGCACAGACAAAAGATACGAGTGCATTCAATATTAGCAAAAGTATCAGCAGATACACTCTCTAAAAGGCATGTTTTCAACAAGAGACATGAGATATCTAATTATTACAAGGCTACTGAGGAGCAACTAGTTTCTTCGACTTGGACTTTCACTTTTGGGGGCCTCATCGAGTCCGTGGCGGTATCATATGCCACTGACTTTCCACCGGCCCCTGACGTCGTGGCCTTCGCCGCTTTCTTGGCTCGCTGCAGCTCCTCAGAGTACTTTGCAACGGTGTTGATCAGCTGTGGCCCATATTTGCCACAAGCAGTCGCAAATGGAGCAAAGACTACCTGCTGGTCGTCCGTGCTGACGGGCATCGCCCTTGAGACTGCTGCAAGATCAACTTCAACTCTGTGGGCTTGCACCATCGCGAGTGACATTGATGCACCAGCCGCACGGAGCAAGTTCTTGAAGCTCACAGAAACGCCTCCGGCAAGTGACTCCACCAACTCATCAAGATTTTCAATCAACTCACCCTTGGGTGTGATCTCCTCCTGAAGACGGCTGAGCACGCCTTTAGCCTTGGCGAGCGTACCCTGCACAGCAGCGCTGCGGTCTTCGACTGCCGAGACAGCACCCACCAATGCGTCATCACGGTGGAGCGCCTATGCGTCAAAGCTCAGACCGCTGGCATCTACACAAGAATCAAGCATTGGCACAACGTCAGTACCAAATAGCAACATCGAAGGCTATCGAAAAAGAGGCAGTTGGTAAAATGGCAGACCAGCAAATACCTAAGAGAGCCTTGGCAATCGAAAAAAGTTGTTCTTCGAACAACTTCTCCCTAGCTGCGATGGAGGCACGCAGATCCTCTTCTTGCTTTTGCGCCTCGTCACGTGCCGTGATTGCCTCATCGCGGCTCTTCACAGCCACGGCGAGCATCTTTTCCATGGTGGCGGCGCTGCGAAGAAGGGCATTATGTTCAGCTGCAAAATAAAACAAAAGGAATAGACTATCAGTCGACTACATAACAACGATGCAGAAGAAGAAGAAGAAGAAGAAGTAAAAGGCACTTAGTTTCCACCACGCGGTAGCGTGTATCCAGCATGGCATGCTGGCAACCCATCGCAAGCACCTGCTCCGCCAGGTGAGCGGCTTCCTTCACAAGGAGCTGTCATAAAAAGGAAAATAACAGAGGATCAGCAGATGACATAGATAAAATCGACTACAACATCAGAAGAAGAGATACTACACTTACATGATCCTCCAATGACTCCGAAGTTGATTGATGAGCAGTCATCCGAGAAACCATCCGATGCTCCCCATCATGCGAAGAGCTGAATGCGTTATGCCCGGAGTGGGCCGCCAATGGAGGGGAGGGAGCACGCTCAACCTCTTTCTTGGCCCTCGAGGTTGTGACTCTAGATTCTTTTAAAAATTGGACATCGCTAGAAGATGACGATGCCTGCTGACTGCAAGACCAAACCAACATCAAGAAAAGGCAACTCCAAAGAAGAACCAAAAAGGAAGACTCGAATACTTACCAATCAAATTTATCAAAGTTGAAGGTTTGATCCCCTGACTCAAACGACGATTCCTTTGGCAGCCGCATCTTCTTGCGAGAGGATGGCGCCATGGCACTCACAGGAATGGCAGGGATTGGCGACTCTGCACCAATACCTGCACCTTCCGGAGTCGAAGGGGACGACGCATCCGAATCTTCGATGCACGAACGCTTGCAAGTATCCGAACTACTCGACTCGGGGGCTTCCTCCTCCACATCAGATGGGACGGTCGACTCCGACTCGGCCTCTTCCAAGGCTTCACGAGGAATAACCCCCTCAGGAAGATGGGGCATACAGGGCGACACCGCCCAATCCTGCATACAGAAAAAACAAATTTAACACAAAGTCAAGAAACGGCAAAGAAGCAATCGCCAAACAAAGCTACTACGTAGCACAACCGTACCTCCGGAGGAGGGTTAGAAGCGTCGAACGGAGGAACGACTGGTTCAGCACATCCTTGACGGTGTACTTGGTGACCAGTCGAACCCTTTTATCTACCACCCTCGCGGACATGCCATCGGCAAACACGCGAGTGACATCGTCTGTGCCAGCCCACTGAAACATGGGTGGGCTCTGGCCTGCAGGGGCTGGACGCGACGTCGCAGCCATGTGCGAATGAGGGCGCAGCCTCCCTCCTCTTTGCCCATGTGACTCTCGAGGTCGTAGACGCGCTCGTACAGCACATCTGTCTCCGCGAACTCGTCGGGCATGATCACATTCTTCCAAGAGTGCCTCCTCTTGCACGGCGTCGCGGGGTCGAAGGGCGCGAGTCCGTAGTGGTCTCCGTCGGCCTTCTGGTCGCAGACATAGAACCACTTGTCCCCCCACCCTTGGACGTACATCATCAGCTTGATGTCGAAGTACGTGGCGGATGGATCGGCATGGATACCGCAGCTGCCTACATCGTAGACTACAAAGCCAGACGCCAATTGGCGCTTCAACTTGAAGAGGCGCTTGAAGAGGCCGAAGTGCGGCTCGATTCTGAGCCAGCACTCGCAAAGGGTAATGTAGCAAGCTACGTGGAGGATGGAATTGGGGGACAACTGATGGAGTTGGAGCCCGTAAAAGCAGAGAAGGCCCCTAAAGAAAGGATGAAGGGGCAACGAGAGGCCACGGATGATGAACGCTAGGAACATCACCCGAAAGCCGGCAGGAGGAGAGGGGATTACCTCGCCGCCAGGGACGCGCGCGTCAGCGATTACGGATGACAAAAATCCATCTTGGCGAAGAAGACGAAGCTTTGAGGACTTGATCACAGTTGGACGCCACGCGCCATTCGTGACGCGAGTGCCCGTGCCCTTCTTCTTTCCGCTGGTGGCGGTGCTGGTGCCCATAGCAGCGTAGCCGCCCTTCTTCTTCATCGCAGCAGCAGCAGCAGCGGAGTCGGCCGCATCACCTCCCTTTTTCTTCCCCATTCCGCGGCGGCGATGTGACCGGAGGAAGTAGCTGGGAAATATGCAGAGCTGGTCCAGCGTCGTGAAGGAAAGGAGCGCAAAGAAGCAGCAGAACAGCGGCAATGGCGATGGAGGCAAAGGATGAAGTAGATGTGAAATTTACCGTCGCTACATCGCTACTTACCCCCTGGAAGATGCAATCCAACGGCTAAAGAAAAACCCTACCAGACGCATGGTGTTCATCGCGCTCGACACGTGGAGGAACTGAAGCGCGAACCGTCCCCCACTATGCCCATTATGCATGGAAATCGAGGAGGCATGGTTAAAATAAAGATTACGCACGCCCGGTCAAATCAGAGTCAGGAAATGGGACCCACCGCTCGTCACGTCCCGTCAAACTCGCTCACGCGGGCAACTGAGGTCATGGAATCGTCAGCACTAACCTCATCCAAAATTTTGCAGCAGAAGACTTCGACTACTTTAGTCCTTGCTTGAGTCTTCGACTCCACCAAGCACTTGGGGGCTACTCCCATAGGGAGCGCTGGTCGCGCACCCTACGATTTTTTTTCTTCTTTTTGCAGGAACATGGATAATCAAGGCAAACCCAACCACTCGAAACACGGTTCAACTATGGACATGGGTTACTCCCATAGCAAGCGCTGGAAGCAAATTCGACTGAAACAAGCAAACAAAAGATGACAGCAGTCACAAAAGGTCTTTAGGCCCTGCCTAAGTCTTCGACTCAACCAGGCACTCGGGTGCTACTCCCATAGGGAGCGCTGGTTGCGCATCCTATGATTATTTGTACAAAGTATTGTGTGTTGATAACATCCACACTCGAAGCTTATGGCGACATCGCCTCATGATTTTTCCCTACAAAGAGACTGCGTCTCCTGGGTCACCCGAATCGTCTCCGCGATGATAAAATTCGGATGCCGCGCTTACAGCGTGAATATAAGACCTGAATAAGGCCTGGCAACGCATTTGCTACGCACTACCAGAAATATATCCGTGTCTACAGGTACGATGAAGATGCCTTGACGGACGCGTCGAGTGCTCACACCCATATACTCGAATTCGACTCATGTAAGACCTCCGCGGCTTGAGTCGAATTACACCAGCATTTTTCCGGATTCGAGTCCGGGGACTCGAGTTCGAGTAGATTGCGTTGTTTTACCCTAAGGTAGTTAACTGATACCGATACATGGTTAAATCAGGCACGCACATCGACGATCCCTATGACACAAAACAAAGCAGTCGAAAATATACTCATTCATGCACTCGAAAGGCTTCATAAACGTCCCTAGTCGAATATGCGATTCCACCGGACACTCGGGGTCTACTGACATGGGTATACCCTACAGGTACTCGAGTTTGGTATATACGGCCTGAATACGTAGAAGCCCACGGTGTCGCCAAGGCCCAAATGAAGAACTCGAGTAACCTACGGACTCTTGATTGCTTGAAGAACAAGAAGAAGCTAAAGATAGAAAGTTCAAAAGGGAAAACCCTAACTTGTAACCGACTCGACCTGCTACCCGAGACCTAGCCTATCTATATAAAGGCTAGGAGGGGGCGGTGAGGAGGACATACGCAACCCTAGTTTCCACAACCCTCGCCAGATTGCATCTGCGTACCATTGTAATCCTCAATTCCTTTGATAATTCCACCAGCAGACAAGCAGGAGTAGGGACCTCTACGAGGCCTGAACCTAGGTAAATCTTCGAGTCCCCTGTGTGCTAGTTTGCTAGCCGATAGATGTCTCCAGCACTCCCTCCTTCTCCAAAACCCAATTCCATAACAATGGGCATTGATGAGTTAAACCCTCGTCAGTATGTGTGTTAGAGAAACGCCTGGGCCGCTAGCCTAAGCCATGCCTAATCATTGTGGAAACTTGTAGCATCACCATAATGAGCACTCTATGAAGCATCATCAATAAAAACCTATGCAAATAGCAAATAAAAAGATCACTGAGATGCTCATTGTCTGCTTGACTTGTCATTTTCATTATGGGATAGCTCTTGTATCATGTGCAAGGGGTACCCCGTTGGCGGTTCTTTATGATACATATGTACTTACAATGAGAAGAGCTTACTCGTGACTAAAGTTGAGCAGCATGAGGTTCGGTCTTCGTAAGTAAGGGGCATGAGATTTCTGTTTATAACTTGTCAAGCATATCCTCTTAGTTGTGTCACTTTAACCTTAATCACCTTAAAGATGCTTATGATAGGGGCAATGAGAGCTGAAAGCTATAAGTACCATAATTTTTGGAAGCTCTTTATGAAACTTGAAATCCCTACTTCCTTCTATGAAGCCCTTTCTTCCACCATTACATTGAGTCTCCACCTTCTACCTTTATGCACCTACTTTGAGAGCATAGTGGCCATTCTTAGTTCTATGTGCATTGTCCCAAGACTAGTTGATTGATGCATAACTTGATATTGCTTGTTTTAAACTATGTGTATCTAGTCACTCTTATGAACTTTGAAGGTGTCCTATGCATTTATATTTGCTACTCTATGAGGGACAAACTGAATGCTATTATGCTATGTTTTCTTTATGTGAAACAAACAAACGTCTTGCAAAGCATTGTTATTCATGAATCTTTTGTTTGTGCCTTTTCATGTTGCAACATAGTTTCTTTTTCTTATTTCTAGAACTTTGTCTTTCATGTTATGATTGAAGTACTATGATCCCAGCTTTGAATGTTTTACAAATACTTTGATGAAGTTTATGATGGTGCATGTCACCTAAAAAATTATTCTTTCTTTCTATCACTTACCTACTCGAGGACGAGCAGGAGTTAAGCTTGGGGATGTTGATACATTGCAAATGTATCTATAATTTTTGATGTTCCATGCTTGGTTTTTTATACTTTCTTGTGTTTTGTCCACACTTTGGATTACTTTTCATATGATTCTTGGACTAACATATTAACAAGAGCCACAGTGCGAGCTGCTAGTTTTCTGTTGTTTTTGGTTCTAGGAAAGTCAAAAAATGAATATTCTCGGAATTGGACGGGACAAAAGCCAAAGTCAGTAATTTACCGGAAGACACTTGGAGCCAGAATATGAGGAGAGAAGGGCCAAAGGGTGGCCACACCACCTGGCTGCGCGGCCAGGCTTGGCCCGCGCCAGGGGGTGGTGTGGCTAGCTCAGGCACCCCCTCGGCCTCTCCTTCCGCCTATATATTGCCTCCGATACAAAAACCCTAAGGGCCCGATCAAAAATCCACGAAAGAGTCTGTAGCCGCCGTCATCTCTGTCCCTAGATCGGGAGGGATCTGAAGCTCTTCCCGGCACCCTGCCGGAGAGGTGAATTCACCCTAGAGGCCTTCTTCATCACCACGCAAGCCTCCGGTGTGATGCGTGAGTAGTTCGTCTCTGGACTACGGGTCCATGTAGTAGTTGTATGGCCGGTTCTCCTCCTTTGTGCTTTCATGTTTAGATCTTGTGAGCTCTGTTCATGATCAAGGTCATCTATTTGTAATTCTGCATGTTGTGTTTGCGGGGATCCGATGGATATTGAGATGCTATTTCGGATTGATTATTGATTCTATCATGTCGTTGTTATTTGTGAGCTTGCATGCTTTCCGTTGTTAGGAGTTATTTGTTGTATTTCTATATTTTTCCATCTCTGTCTTTGTTATTTTTGGTCGATCATTTTATTTATTGTCTATCTATCTTGGCCCTTATATCGGTATTTGATTCTTGGGCTAGAACGCCATGGGCCAAACATTTACAAACAAGGCTGAAATTTATATCTATATTCAGAACTAGTTGGTCTGCAAAAAGGCCATAGGATAAAAAATATGGACATATTTGAGGAAACGAAAATTTGAAAACTGAAATGAAATTAGTCTGTAAAAGGACAAATGGCCCAATAAGAAATGAATTTCTAAATGGTCAAGAACAAAAAGGAAATGAATTGCTAAAAGTCAAAGGATAGCCATAAAATGGAAAGTAAAAAGGCTAAACCCAAGAAAATAAAAAGGCTATACTATTGGGCTTAGACCATTTAATGGACCAGTGTTGATAGAAATAAGCATGTAAATAGGCTGAATTGTTGGGCTTGTCCCATATAAAATGCCTAACGGGATCAGGCTAAATCTAATTGACAACTTTTCCAATTGGTCACAGATTTTTCACATTGGATCGACCATATAGGATCTAACATGGACATGGCAGATAGTCTGTGACCAAAACATTTGGTCATTGAATCTATGGCCATTTATATTTGTCATTGACGTCTATGACCAATTCATAGCAAAGGTCATGGTGTTCAACTAGTGATGCTCAGCTTTTGACCATCTATATTTGGTCACATAAAGGTCATAGATTAAAAACTATGACCTGTTAGTGACCAATATATAGGGTCATGTATAACCAGATTTCTTGTAGTGAAGACTAAATAGAAGAATTGCAAAATTTCTGGAGATTCTTCCTCGCATCCAACAGAGTGAGGATATGAGATGGATTGAGAGGATTTCAAAGCTTTCTTGATGGCGGGAGACCAAAAGAATTTCTTGTCCTTCTTGAGAATATCTGAGAGAGATTTAGCAGTCCCAATGATGAGGGTTTAACTCATCAATGGCCATTGTTATGGACTTAGGTTTTGGAGAAGGAGGGAGCACTGGAGACATCTATCGGCTAGCAAACAAGCATAGAGGGGACTCAAAGATTTACCCAGGTTCAGGCCTCGTAGAGGTCCCTACTCCTGCTTGTCTGCTTGTGGAATTATCAAAGGAATTGAAGATTACAATGGTGCACAGATGCAATCTGGCGAGGGTTGTGGAAACTAGGGTTGCGTGGTGTATTCCTCGCCGCCCCCTCCTAGCCTTTATATAGATAGGCTAGGTCTCGGGTAGCAGGTCGAGTCGGTTACAAGTTAGGGTTTTCCCCTTTGAACTTTCTATCTTTAGCTTCTTCTTGTTCTTCAAGCAATCGAGAGTCCATAGGTTACTCGAGTTCCTCATTTGGGTCTTGGCGACACCGTGGGCCTCTACGTATTCAGGACGTATATACCAAGCTCGACTACCTAAAGGGTATACCCATATCAGTAGCCCCCGAGTGTCCAGTGGAATCGCAGATTCGACTGGAGACTTTATGAAGATGTTCGAGTGCATGACTGAGTATGTTTTTCGACTGCCCTGTTTGTGTCATACGGATTTTTGATGTGTGTGCCTGATTTAACCAATGTATCGGTATCAGTTAACTACCTTAGGGTAAAACAACGCCATCTACTCGAACTCGAGTCCCCGAACTCGAATCCGGAAAAGTGCTGGTGTAATTCGCATCAAGCCACGGAGGTCTTACAGGAGTCGAATTCCAGTATATGGGTGTGAGCACTCAACGCGTCCGTCAAGGCATGTTCATCGTGCCTGTAGGCACGGTTATATTTCTGGTAGTGCGCAGCAAATGCGTTGTCAGGCCTTATTCAGGTCTTATCTTCACGTTGTGAGCGCGGCATCCGAATTTTGTCATCGCGGAGATGATTCGGGTAACCCAGAAGACGTAGTCTCTTTGTAGCAAAAAGTCATGAGGCGGTGTCGCCATAAGCTTCGAGTGTGGATGTTATCAACACACAGTACTTTGTACAAATAATCATAGTGTGCGCGACCAGCGCTCCCTATGGGAGTAGCCCCCGAGTGCCTGGTTGAGTCGAAGACTCAGGCAGGGACTAAAGAACTTTTGCGACGGCTGTCGTCTTTTATTTGCTTGTGTCAATCGAATTTGCTTCCGGCGCTCCCTATGGGAGTAACCCATGTCCATAGTCGAACCGTGATTCGAGTGGTTCGGTTTGCTTTGATTGTCCATGTTCCTGCAAAAACAAGAAGAAAAAATCATAGGGTGCGCGACCAGCGCTCCCTATGGGAGTAGCCCCCAAGTGCTTGGTGGAGTAAAAGACTCGAGCAAGGACTAAAGTAGTCGAAATTTGCTGCTGCGTAATTTTGGATGACGTTAGTGCTGACGATTCCATGACCTCAGTTGCCCATGTGAGCGAGTTTGACGGGATGTGACGAGCGGTGGGTCCCATTTCCTTACTCTGATTTGACCGGGCGTGCATAATCTTTATTTTAACTGCGCCTGCTCGATTTCCGCGCGTAATGGGAGTAGTAGGGGACGGTTCGCGCTTCAGGTCCTCCACGTGTCAAGCGTGATTAACTCCACGCGTTTGATAGGGTTTTTCTTAGCCATTGGATTGCATCTTCCAGGGGTTTAAGTAGCGATGCGGCGACGGTAAATTTCACATCTACTTCTTTTATGCCTTTTCCTCCATCGCCATTGTCGCTGCTCCTCTGCTTCTTTGCGATCCTTTCCTTCACGGCACTGGACCAGCTCCGCGTATTTCCCAGCTACTTCCTCCGGTCACATCGCCGCCGTGGAATGGGGAAGAAAAAGGGAGGTGCTGCGGCTGATTCCGCTGCAGCCGCGGTTGCTATGAAGAAGAAGGGCAGCTCCACCGCTGCAGGCACCAGCACCGCCGCCGGCGGAAAGAAGAAGGGCACGGGCACTCGCGTCACAAATGGTGCATGGCGTGCATCTATGATCAAGTCCTCAGAGCTTCGTCTTCTTCACCAATACGGAGTTTTGTCGTCCGCAGTTGCTGACGCGCGTGTCCCTGGTAGCGAGGTAATCCCCTCTCCTCCTGCCGCCTTTCGGGTGATGTTCCTAGCGTTCATCATCCACGGCCTCTCGTTGCCCCTGCATCCTTTCTTTAGGGGCCTTCTTTGTTTTTACGGGCTCCAGCTCCATCAGCTGTCCTCCAATTCCATCCTCCACGTAGCTTGCTACATTACTCTCTACGAGTGCTGGCTCGGAATCGAGCCGCACTTCGGCCTCTTCAAGCGTCTCTTCAAGTTGAAGCGCCAATCGGCGTCTGGTTCCATCGTCTACGATGTAGGCGGCTGCGGCATCCATGTCGATCCTTCCGCCATTTACTTCGACATCAAGCTGATGATGTACGTCCAAGGGTGGAGGGACAAGTGGTTCTATGTCCGTGACCAGAAGGCCGACGGAGACCACTATGGACTCGCACCCTTCGACCCCGCGACGCCGTGCAAGAGGAGGTGACATGGGTATGCCCAATAGGCACTCAACTACAGCGTACCTGGTGCGGCCCGACGGAAGGTGCACTCGACGACCTGCACAGGTCCATGACGCCTATGACAGTTCGAGTGGTATGAAGCCCGTATGGACACGGACTCCCAAACGCACAAGACAAGGAAGTCTCAATACTAGAGTTTGAATCTAACTTGTAACCAACTCGTATTAGTACCTGAGACCTAGCCTCCCCATATATAAAGACTAGGAGGGTCCAACAAGAAGGCAACCTCTCAATCGCGACTCCCCGAATAGATAGATCTACGATCTCCCACAAGACCCCAATAGACAATAGATCTAGACATACGCTAGATCCAATCTGCGCATACACCGTCATCGGCGACATTGTAGTCCTTCGGATCATCATCAATCAAGAGCAGACAAGCAGGAGTAGGGTCCTCAATGAGGCCTGAACCTGGGTAAACCTTGCATCCCTGTGTGCTTGTCTGCTAGCCGATCGAGACTTCCAGTGCCTCCCTCCTTCTCCAAAACCCAAGTCCATAACAATGGGCATTGATGAGTTAAACCCTTGTCAATTGGAACCGTCTGCGGGAATTGGGAGCGCTGATGTTGCGATCTCGACGGCCCCAGCACCTACGATCTATGATTTTCCAGTTTCTGGGAAACTGATCTACTTTGGCTCCCAAGCATCGTCATCCGGGCGGGATCTCTCATCCTCAATGGTAGCCACATCGCATCTGGTCAATCCATGTGTGTCATCGCACAGAAATTCTTCATCAATGTATTTTCCATGGTCGACTTCATCTTAACCGACACGAGCTTGGGGAATCGTTTTTCTAAGACGCGATGCGCGGACAAAAAAATACAATCTGAGCTGACTCCAGGTTGTACGTCCCGAGGCGAATTCTATTTTTTGAATCGAAGAAGCAGCGTGTGTGAGACTAGTTCTCTAAAGCAAGCTCAAGGATCAAAAGAAGAAAGGCATAAAATAAGGAAGTTATGTCCTGATCCAGATGTATAGGCGTAAAGCTTGGGGACATAACGGATCAGATCGCGACGAGTCAGTAGCAAAATTAAAATTTCAAGGCTCCACGTGAGAACAAGAGTCACTGCATGTTTCGATCTATCAAAAATTCCAAAGGCATGCATGTAATGACTTTAAAAAGTTGGCTTTGTTGAACTCCTGTGGCTCCACGGCAGTGTTTGGTGCCAATTTTTTGGCCTCACCTTGTGCACCAATTGCCAAGATGTATCGATCTTCAATTCTGCCATGGCAAGTGGATCACTTCGACACAGACTGTTTCGGCTCTATTGCAGATTAAATCTTCTTCGACAAAGCTTCACTAGATCGGCATCGACGTTACCGGATTCGTCGCAGCTATCATCTACTTCATCACCTCGGTTACATGCCCGCCGCGTTAAGTACGTCTCCGCAGTGTCGACTCCGTCCGACCGCATCAACTCTATACTCGGGGGCTACGCCGACTACGCCTAGTGACCCGCTATGATTTCCGGTTGCGGCAACTGCAACTGTGACAACTCTTGTCTGCCATATCGGCTCTCGTACGCTATCTCGACTACATAAACCACCTCGACTCTACACTCGGGGGCTTCCTCGGCATCAGTGACCCGGTACAATCTTCGACTCTGGAGATCCGCTACAATTTTCATCTCCAACCACTCGGGGGCTCGGGGGCTCCCTCCGCTTCGGCGACCCGCCGCGGTCTTCAACATTGGCAACCCATTGCAGGCTTCAGCTTACGTGACTCGGAAGCTCCCTCGACTCCGGTTCGCGGCATCGGATCTCCAACACCGTCTCGACCACATCGATCTACACTCGGGGGCTCCTTTGGCTCCCACGAACCATTGTGGTCTTCGGATCCAGCGACTCGGGGCTCCCTCGGCATCGGTAACCCCCTACGGTCTATGATTGCACCGACTCGCAGCGGTCTTCGACTGCGGGTACTCACTGCAATTTTCGATTGCGGCAAATCCTCTGCTACATCGACTCTTCCACGAGGCCCGTTTCCACCTTCGGCTACGGTAACTCACTGCAGTCTTTGACTCCGCCGACCTACTAAGTGTTCGACTCCATCACGCGACTTATTGTAGTCTTCGGCTGCGGAGACACGCTGTAGTCTTAGATTTCGCCGACCTGTTGTGTCTCGACTCCATCACGCGATCCGATGTCGCGTCGACTACCTCCGCGATTGCATCGACTTCATCCATGGCAACTACCAACAAAGCTAAGTTTCTCTCTACTTAGAACTGATTTTTTGTAACTCGCACTCGAAACACTCGGGGGGTGCGTCCTCTTCGAGTAACCTAATGTGTCATCAATTACACGCACTCAAGCACCTCATACGCGACAGCCCGAGTCACTGATTCTGCCTAATCATCGAATTCTTGAACTCCGAGTATCTCGGCAAGGTACTGAGACTAAGGGTAATTAGGCTAATGAAAAGGCCTAGCATGCAGTGTAAAAGTGTCGACTCGATTGGCACCAGAATTTTACTTTGCAAATCGACATGTAAATATCTTTACAAGATATAAGTACTTCACAATTCGTAATGTTTTATGCAGCTTATAAGGATGTCGACTGCGTCGAGCTATTCTATCGGATCCTCCAACAGGAGTTGACAAAACAACTGGCTACGACATACACTCAAGACCCGAGTCGAGTTCCTCCTCGGATGGTTGCATCGCTTGATGCTACACGCATGCCATGTTGGACGCGCACCTGACAGAAGTGGCTGCGTCGACTCCATCCGCATCGTCGACTCACCCGGCTAATTGCCGCATGACTCCACTACGTCGACCTAACTACATCGTCGACTCTTGGATCCTTATGTGTGAGACACTGACTCGATGCACTTCTGGGTCAGTGGTTTCTCCTCGCATGATTTTCGACTACGGCTACAAGATACAAGACTCGAGTCCCTACGCGAGTCTAGGACTCCGCCAGACACTCGGGGCCTACTCCAAACTGGAGCACTGGACGCGCATATACAAGATCCTCGAGTGACGCGCTCTGAGTCCTCACTCGAATCCACGATTCGACTAAGGACTCGGGGGATACTCCCATAGGGAGCACTGGCCATGCATCCAAAGAAATTTGTGAAGATATCCAAGCATTATGAAAACCCTTCACTCGAATCTACGATTCGATTGTGGGCTTCAGGTTACTCCCATAGGGAGCGTTGAAAGCATATTCGACTGAAACAAGCAAAAGACGACAGCAGCCGCAAATTACTTATAGTCCCCACTCAAGTCTACGACTCAAATAGGCACTCGTGGGCTACTCCCATAGGGAGCGCTGGCCGCGCACCCTATGATTATTTTTTCTTGTACATCATACTGTGTGTTGATAACATCCACACTCGAATGCTATGGCGACTCCGCCTCATATTTTCCCTACAAAGAGACTACATCTCCTGGACCACCCGAATCATCTCCGCGATGACAAAAATTCGGATGTCGCGCTTACAGCGTGAAGATAAGACCTGAATAAGGCCTGGCAATGCATCTGCTGCGCACTACCAGAGATATATCCGTGCCTGCAGGTACGATGAACATGCCTAGATGGACACATCGAGTGCTCACATTTATACACTGGAATTCGACTCTGTAAGGCCTCCGCGGCATGAGTCGAATTACGCCAGCAATTTCCGGATTCGAGTCCGGGGACTCGAGTTTGAGTAGGTAGCGTTGTTTTTCCCTAGAGCAATTAACTGGTCCGGATCCATCAAGCGTACCAGGCACGTTTACCATCATCCCTATGAAACTACTACAAATTTGACTGACCCAATGAACTTCCGGGTGAACTGCTTTGCACTCGACACAATTGTCGACTCCGACATCCTAATGAAAAGATCAAGACTTCTGAGTCTCCATCCGAATCTACGATTCACATGGACACTCGGGGGCTACTGACATGGGTATGCCCAATAGGCACTCAACTACAGTGTACCTGGTGCGACCCGACGGAAGGCGCACTCAACGACCTGCACAGGTCCATGACGCCTATGACGGTTCGAGTGGTATGAAGCCCGTATGGACACAGACTCTCAAACGCACAAGACAAGGAAGTCTCAATACTAGAGTTTGAATCTAACTTGTAACCAACTCGTATTGGTACCTGAGACCTAGCCTCCCCATATATAAAGGCTAGGAGGGTCCAACGAGAAGGCAACCCCTCAATCGCGACTCCCCCAATAGATAGATCTACGATCTCCCACAAGACCCAAATAGACAATAGATCTAGACATACGCCAGATCCAATCTGCGCATACACCGCCATCGACGACATTGTAATCCTTCAGATCATCATCAATCAAGAGCAGACAAGCAGGAGTAGGGTCCTCAATGAGGCCTGAACCTGGTAACCTTGCGTCCATGTGTGCTTGTTTGCTAGCCGATCGAGACTTCCAGTGCCTCCCTCCTTCTCCAAAACCCAAGTCCATAACAATGGGCATTGATGAGTTAAACCCTCGTCAGGAGGCGTTCCTGGAAGAATGTAATCATTCCTCGCGAGTCCGCGGAGACAGATGTGTTGTACGAGCGCGTCTGCAACCTCGAGAGTCGCATGGGCAAAGAGGAGGGAGGTTGCACCCTCATTCGCATGTGGCTGCGCCATCGCGTCCAGCCCCTGCAGGCCAGAGTCCACCCCATGTTCTAGTGGGCTGGCGCAGACGATGTCACTTGCGTGTCTACCAATGGCATGTCCGCGAGTGAGGTAGATAAAATGGTGTGACTGGTCACCAAGTACACCGTCAAGGATGTGCTCCCCAGTGAACCAGTCGTTCCTCCGTTCGATGCTTCTAACCCTCCTCTTGAGGTACGGTTGTGCTACGTAGTAGCGTTGTTTGTCGATTGCTTCTTTGTCGTTTCTTAACTTTGTGTTAAATTTTTTTTTGTATGCAGGATTGGGCAGTATTGCCCTGTATGCCCCCTCTTCCCGAGGGGGTTATCCCTTGTGAAGCCTTGGAAGAGGATGAGTCGGAGTTGACCATCCCATCTGATGTGGAGGAGGAAGCCCCCGAGTCGAGTAGTCCGGATACTCGCAAGCGTTCGCATAGCGAGGATTTGGATGCGTCGTCCCCTTCGACTCCGGAAGGTGCATGTGTTGGTGTAGAGTCGCCAATCCCTGCCGTTCCTATGAGTGCCATGGCGCCATCCTCTCGCAAGAAGATGCGGCTGCAGAAGGAATCGTTGTCAGAGTCGGGGGATCAAACATTCGACTTTGATAAGTTTGATTGGTAAGTATTCGAGTCTTCCTTTTTGGTTCTTCTTTGGAGTTGCCTTTTCTTAATGTTGGTTTGGTCTTGCAGTTAGCAGGCGTCATCATCTTCTGGCGACGTCTAAATTTTGAAAGACTCTAGAGTCGCGACCTCCAGGGCCAAGAAAGAGGTTAAGCGTGCTCCTTCTCCTCCATTGGCGGCCCACTTCGGGCATAACTCACCAAGCTCTCCATGCGATAGGGAGCATCGGATGGTTGCTCGGATGACTGCTCATCAATCGACTTCGGAGTCATTGGAGGATCATGTAAGTATACTATCTCTTTTTTCTAATGTTGCAGTCGATTTTATCTATGTCATCTGCTGATCCTTTGTTGTTTTCCTTTTATGATAGCTCCTTGTGAAGAAAGCCACTCACCTGGCAGAGCAGGTGCTTGCGATGGGTCGCCAGCATGCAATGCTGGATACGCGCTATCGCGTGGTGGAAAGTGAGTGCCTTTTACTTCTTCTTCTGCATCGTTGTTATGTAGTCGACTGATAGTCTATCCATTTTGTTTTGTTTTGCAGCTGAACATAATGCCCTTCTTCGCAATGCCGCCACCATGGAAAAGATGCTCGCCGTGGCTGTGAAGAGTCATGATGAGGCAATCGCGACGCGTGACGAGGCACAAAAGCGCGAAGAGGATCTGTGTGCCTCCATCGCAGCTAGGGAGAAGTTGTTCGAAGAACAGCTTTTTTCGATTGCCAAGGCTCTCTCACGTATTTGCTAGTCTGCAATTTTACCAACTGCCTCTTTTTCGATTGCCTTCGATGTTGCTATTTGCTGCTAACGTTGTGCCAATGCTTGATTCTTGTGTAGATGTCAGTGGTCTGAGCTTTGACACACAAGCACTCCGCCGTGATGACGCATTGGCGGGTGCTGTCTCAGTAGTCGAAGACCACAGCGCAGCCGTGCAGGGTACGCTCGCCAAGGCTAAAGGCGTGCTCAGCCGTCTTCGGGAGGAGATGACGCCCAAGGCTGAATTGATCGAAAATCTGGATGAGCTGATGGAATCTCTTGCCGAAGGCATTCCTGTGAGCTTCAAGAACTCGCTCCGTGCGGTTGGTGCGTCAATGTCACACGCAATGGTGAAATCCCATGGAGTCGAAGTTGATCCTACAGCAGTCTCAAGGGCAATGACTGTCAGCGCGGACGACCAGCAGGTAGTCTTTGCCCCTTTCGCGACTACTTGTGGCAAGTATGGGCCACAGCTAATCAACATAGTGGCACAGTACTCTAAGGAGCTGAGCGAGCCAAGAAGGCGGCAAAGGTTGTGGCGTCAGGGTCCGGTGGAAAGTCAGTGGCATCTGATACTGCCACAGACTCTATGAGGCCCCTGAAGCCAAAGTCCAAGTCGAAGAAACTAGTTGCTCCTCAGTGTTCTTGTAATAGTTAGATATCTTATCTCTTCTGTCGAAAAGCATGCCTTTTGGCGAGTGTGTCTTCTGTTACTTGTGCTAATATTGAATGCATTCGAATCTTTTGTCTGTGCATCGCTTTAGTCTTCTTATTGCTTCTTGCTTGGCTTCTGATAGGGCACATCAAGTGAACCGTTGAGGGAACCTCAGGATTCTCCACCCCTTGATGACACTTTGGCACCGCCGCGCTCGAGGGTGAATGAGCTGTCTCTGCTCTTGCGACTCCGTGATTGCGTGGAGCAGTTGGAGCGTGAATTGCCCGTACTCCGCGGTAATGCGGATGTATGGAAATTGAAGGCAGAGAAGGCCACCACCCGAGAACAATATCTTTGGGGGGAGGTGACGCAGCTGGGCGACCAATTTAAATGTTAGCTTTCTTACTCTTATCTTTTACTTGTAGTCACTCGCGATGGTGTGTTGTCCTCATACTTCCGATTTTGCCTTGTATAGTTGTCAGCGCGTGCCATCCGCAGGATGAGAAGGATCGAATTGCCATTCGCATGAATGACCTGACCCAAGAGCAACTTCAAGCGAGTGGGTACTTCTGGGTAGATCATGATCGCGCAATCGCGTTGGCGACCGTGCAGGATCGTGCGTCGCGAGTGCTTCATTTTTTGAAGAAGTCAGAGTCATGCTTGAAGAATATTTATCGGACGATGTTCCCGTTGGATGCCGTTCCATCGAGCCTGCTGGCCCTTCTCGCTAAATTCCACGACTTCAGTGCGGTCCGCAAGTGTGTACGGCAACAGTTGGTGGCTGGTGCCAAGGCTGCTCTGTCGCTGGTGCGACTGCATAGGCCTGATGTAGACATTGCAGCAATTGCGGCTGGGCCACCTGTGCCGCCAGCGGGTTCTACCTGGAACATGGTGCCTCACTACCAGGCAGTGGATCGCCCAGCAGAGGAGATCGTCGACTTCTTCGAGGAGCAAACCAATGTTCTCTTGCTGCAATAGTAGTTTAGTTTGTATCCTGCACATAATTGTACCAATGTTGTAAAGTTCGTAGATATGCTCTATATAACTGAGTTTCGATGATGTATAAAAGAGCTTGTTAGCGTGTATGTTTTGTGAGTGCGTTGCACTATGCGACTCCTTTTCGTTAGCCTAGCTATGCGCTTATCTCAGCCCCTTGTCAACCCGTCAAGTGCGTTGCAACTGGATTGATGTTTGTCAAGGGTTTCGATTGATGTGCTAGCTACTCAGGATATCGCGTTTTAGTTTGTAAAACATATGTGTATAGGGTGGCGCAGCCCCCGAGTGGATAATTTGCAAAAAATAAAGGAAAACACAGAGTCTTTGGGGCACTTAGCTTTATCTATTCGCGAGATAGTATGAAGTACAATGTGTGGCTAAGTATCCTTGGCTAAGTAGCCTTATTTGCAATGTAAAAGTAAAAAGGCGACTAAGGGTAGAAGCGTCGCAGCTGTGCGACATTCCAAGGGTTGGAGTATGAGACTCCTGTCTCTAAATCTTGAAGGCGATAGGCGCGAGCTAGGATTACTTCTGTAATCACGTATGGTCCTTCCCAGGGGGACTCGAGCTTCACATGCCCTTGTTGCTTCAGTTGAAGGACCAGGTCGCCATCGACGAAGGATCTGGGGCGTAGCCTCCTACTGTGGTAGTTGCGCAGGTTCTGCTGGTAGATCGTTGATCTTTCCGTGGCGATTTCCCTTGCCTCGTCAAGGAGGTCGACGGAGCCTTCGAGTGCCAGAGTTGACTCCTGCTCGCTGTAAACGACCACACGCGGTGCTTTGTATCGTATCTCGGCGGGTAGCACCGCTTCAGCCCCGTGCACCATGACGAACGGGGTGTACCCCGTAGCACTGTTTGGACTTGTGCGTAGGCTCTAGAGTACTGATTGTAGTTCGTCTGTCCAGCAGCCTGCGGCTTGTTCGAGTGGCCGGAGGAGTCGCTTCTTGATGCCGCCGCAGACGAGCCCGTTAGCTTTTTCGACCTGACCGTTGGTCTGTGGATGTGCCACCGAGGCATAGCTGACGTTGATTCCCAGATTCTCGCAGAATTCTTGGAACTCCTTGGATGTGAAGTTCGTTCCATTGTCTATGATGATGCTGTGTGGCACTCCGAAGCGATAGACGATGGACTCGAAGAACTTGACTGCGTTGTGCCCTGATTGATTGGTCACTGGCATGGCCTCTATCCACTTGGTGAATTTGTCGACTGCGAGTAGGAGGTAGACGTAGCCTCCTCGTGAGGACCTTGGGAGTTTTCCGACCATGTCGAGTCCCCATTGCGCAAAGGGCCAGGCCAATGGAATTGGCCGGAGCTCTACGGCAGGTGCGCGCAGCATGTCCGCGAATCGCTGGCAAGCATTGCATTTTTGGACGATGTGTCACAGCTCGCAACCGTCGAAATCCCCTTCGAGTGTGTCATAGAGGTCGTGCTAGGTGATCATGTTGTCGTTCAGTGCGTCGCACTCATGCATTGTTTGGTTGACGACCAGCTTGGAGTCGCCGTATATAATGAGCCTCTTGGTGCCGCAGGCTTTTGCCATCCTCATCCCGTGTAGCAGGGCCTCGTATTCGGCTTCGTTGTTGGAGGCGATGAACTGCATTCGCAGAATATATTTCAGCTTGTCTCCCTGGGGCGATGTCAGTATGACACCTGCACCAGCTCTGTCCTTCCGTTTGGATCCGTCAAAATGCATTGTCTAGAGGTAGGACATATCTGGTTTTTCAGGGAGATGATTTTCCATCCAGTGAACGAGGAAGTCAGGGAGAACTTGCGACTTGATTGCGTCTCGCTTTTCATATGTGACGTCTCGTGGAGACAGTTCGATTCCCCAAAGCGCGACTCGCCCAGTGGCGTCGGGGTTATTGAGGATATATCCCAACGGCGCATCGTTGGCCACCATAATTGGGTGTTCTTGGAAATAGTGGCGCAGTCGCTGGGCCGTCATGAAGATGTTGTACGCCAGCTTCTGGTAGTGTGGGTACCATTGTTTTGTTGGCGTAAGTACCTCGCTGAGGTAGTAGACTGGGCGCTGTACCCCGTGGGCCTTGTTTTCCTCGGCTCGTTCGACAACAAGCACTATGCTGACCACCTGGTTGGTGGCGGAGATGTATAGCAACAACGGTTCCCTTTCTCGTTGGGTCACCAGTACTGGCGAGGTGGATAGCAGGCGCTTGAGGTCTTCGAATGCTTCCTGCACCTAATTGGTCCACTCGAACTTGTCAGCTTTGCGGAGGAGTTGGTAGAAAGGTAGTGCCTTTTCGCCCATTCGACTGATGAATCGACTGAGCGCCACAATTCGCCCAGCCAGCTGCTGGACGCCTCTGACATTCTTTGGCTTCTCCATGGCCAGTATGGCTTTTATTTTCTTCGGGTTTGCCTCTATCCCTCTCGCGGAGATAAGATACCCGAGTAGCTGCCCAGATGGTACGTGGAAGGCACATTTGTCCGGATTGAGCTTGATCTGGTAGCGGTCGAGGTTGGCGAAGGTTTCGCGCAAATCATCGATTAGTGAGGCTTCCTCTTTGGTCTTGATTACTATGTCGTCGACATAGACTTGAATGTTGCGACCAAGTTGGTTCTTGAGGCAACCCTGCATGCACCGCTAGTAGGTGGCTCCTGCGTTCTTTAGCCCGAAGGGCATTGTGTTGTAGCAGAACACACCAAAGGGCGTTGTGAATGCTGTTTTTTCTTGATCTTCCTCCTTCATTCGAATCTGGTTATAGCCTGAGTAGGCGTCGAGGAAGCAGAGGCGCTCGCATCCCGCGGTGCAGTCGATGATCTGGTCGATTCGTGGTAGCGGGAAGTGATCCTTTCGACAGTGCTTATTCAAAGAGGTGAAGTCCACGCACATCCGCAGGATATCCGTGTCCTTTTTTGGTACCAGCACCGTGTTGGCGAGCCAAGTGCTTTCCTTGATCTCGCGTATAAATTTGGCGTCGAGGAGTCTGTTGATCTCCATTCTGACTGCTTTTGCCCTTGTTTCAGATAATTGTCGAATTGTTTGTTTGACTGGCCTTGCGTCTGGGTTGACGTTGAGTGCGTGCTCGGCGAATTCCCTGGGAACTCCTGGCATGTCTGCTGGACACCAGGCGAAAATTTCCCAGTACTCACGGAGGAATTTGACGAGCGCGAGTTCCTATGCGGGACTCAAGTTGTTGGCGATGAGGGTCGTCTTGGCGGGATCCGATGGGTGGACCTGAACTTTCTTTGTGTGCACCGATGAGTCGAAAGATAGATTGGGCGAACTTCGCCGGCTCAGGGGAGGCAGACCGTTGTTTGTCGACTCCTTTAGTCTCGCGAGTTCTTCCTGGATGCCAAAGGACTAGGAAATTATGTGGAATTCCCTGTCGCAACTATCGAATCTCTCGAAGCTCCCGTTGATTGTGATAACGCCATTAGGACCTGGCATTTTCATCTGCAGGTAAGCGTAGTGTGGCACCACCATGAACCTAGCGAACGCGACACATCCGAGGAAGCAGTGGTACTGCGAGGGCCAGTCGACGACCTCAAAGTCGATGCGCTCGCGCCGAAAGTTTTTCGGCGTGCCGAAGATGACGTCGAGGTTGATTTTGCCAAGGGGATACAGGCCTTTTCCTGGGACGATGCCGTGGAATGTTGTGTCCCAGGCTTCTAAGAAGGTTAGAGGGATCCTCATTGCTCGCAAGGTACTCGCGAATATAAGGTTGATGCCGCTTCCGCCGTCCAT
The DNA here is from genome assembly GCA_910589775.1 of Avena eriantha. Taxonomy (NCBI): domain Eukaryota; kingdom Viridiplantae; phylum Streptophyta; class Magnoliopsida; order Poales; family Poaceae; genus Avena; species Avena eriantha. The sequence goes on along the minus strand of OU342742.1, from coordinate 329,279,991 downwards.
GAAGACGCGGCTCATGTCAAAGCCTCCGATTTGCGCCTCGAGTACGAGGGGACAATGGCCTAGAAGAGATACTTGATGCGGGTGGTCGTGCTTGTCAAAGGTGATGCAAGACTCGTTGCCGCTGAGGTACTCAGTGGTAGATGGTGGCGAGTTTGTGGCCAAGTTGACTTGGCGAGTGATGGCCTTCTACACCCTATTCGAGGGGCGTCCCTTTTGGATCATCATGGTACCCATGGCCCGTGGGTATGGTTCGCCTCCCTTGTGCTGGTCCGGCGCAGCTGCATTTGGGGGTAGTCCAGGTGGTGGCGGAGCGCCATCTGCCCCGGCGCCTGGAGCGGCTCCATAGCCCCTTTCGACTGTGTTGCGATTCATACCAACCAGTCCCTTGTGTAGTTTGAGGAACTCGCGGCAGTCCTTGAGGAGGCGGCTGGACTTCTTCTTTCCATCATGCTTGTCGATCTACAAGTGCACAGTGCATGGCCTGGACAGTTTATCTTCAATGGATGTTGTGGGTGCCTCATCACGATTGTGACGCTGCCATACTTGCGTGGTCTTTTCAGAGTCGCGGTATCCGCCGCTGTGGTAGCTGCTATTGCGGTTGTCGTCGCGTCCGGCTGCGACCATGTTGACATCGTCACAGTCATCGTAGATGCGCATGTGACGTTTGCCTCGGCGGTCCCGTCTTCGCTCGAGTTCTTCCTCGTCGTCTGAGTGAACGCGATGTTTTACCGAGTCTTCTCCATCTGCCCAGCGATTCACAATTTCCATCAGGTGATCGATGGTTTCGGGCTTCGAGCGGCCCAGCTCCTCCCTAAGCTCTATGCGGCGTACGCCCCCATTGAATGCGTCAATCACACGATCTTCCGAGATGTTCTCTATGGAGTTCTTGATGATGGAATACCTTTGGATGTAAGAGCGTAGCGACTCGCCCGATCTTTGCTGGCAGCATCTCAGCTTTTCGATTGATGCGGGCCGTTTGTATGTGCCCTTGAAGTTGCGCACGAAACTGTAAACCAGCTCTTCCCAACTGCGAATGGATCCGCATGGGAGGTTGTTGAGCCATGCTCGCGCGGCGCCTTGCAACTGTAGCTGTTGGCATTGCATGGCTGTTCTTCGACTTCCACCGTGAAGCCTGACGGAGGAGATGTGGTCCTCCAACCAGATCTTCGGGTCTTGTAGGCCGTTAAACTTTTTGTTCTCCAACGGGAGTTTAAACCCCTTGGGCATTCGCTTTTTCCTGATGGCCCTGCTGAAGCATCTGGCGCCACAGAGCTCCACATCTTGGTCTTCTGAGTCAGTCGACCGAGCACGTCGCGCCCTTGATTTGTCGATCTTGCGCTGCGTGAGGTCATCGCGTGCATCATAGTCGTGGTCGTGTCACCGTGAGCAGCGACATCGAGACAGATCGTGATTGTCATCGCTAGATGAGGGCAAGGAATAGCTTTTTGCCAGAGCCTTGCCTTTCTTCGGCTCTGGTGCTGGCTCTTTATCGAGGGAGGCCTCGACTAGTCCCAAGCCCGCGATCGTAGATCGGTGCATGGCGGCTCGGGGATCTCCAGCTGGTGGCTGGTTGTTCAGGAGGTACATGGTGGCTGCCATCACTGCAACTTGCGACGTTTTCGGGACCATGTTGCCTCGTATGTCGACTGTCATAGAGCTGAAGTCAAGGACCTTTGCAGCTTCTATGCGTTCTTGCTCGGTGAGATGGGCCATCCGGGATCGCCTCTTATTTGCGATGTGCTCGTTGCCCTTTGAGGAGGATCCTCCATGGGAGGAGAGCCCAGCACGTCAAAGACTCGACTCATCTGCCGCCTTTTTGCACGCCTCAAGTTGTGCGATTGTTTGCACTTGACGCTTGAATTCTTCCTTCAGGAGCCAATGTTAGCCCATTAGCAGCTCCTTTGGGGAGCCAAATGGTAGAGGGTTACCCCGTAGGGCCTCGCGGCAGCGAGCCCACTCGAGTTCATTGAGCCTGATCATGACGCGTTCGCCAGTCTACTCGTTTATTATGGTCGGAGGCTCGACTGCTCCTCCGTTGTTGACGGGGGCGTCATTTGGTGATGGTCCGCCGTTTTGTGGTGGTCCACCGTTGGGTATGCCGCCGTTTGGCAGGTCACCTCCATGGCCGCTATTGCCCGTGTTGTCGCAATTGGCGGAGGTGTCGCCTGCGTTGATGATGGCGCACATGAAGTGGTTGGGGAAGCTGCTACTCCCGCAACTCTCAGATCCGGAGCCGTAGGCTCCATCTTCAGCTGCCAGATCGCTCAGATCGGATTCGTGACTGTTGTCGCTGACCGTATTCTCGATTGTTGCCGGGGCGTTGAGCTCACTGAGGGTGCCAATCGGTGGAGGGAACCACGATGCTGGAGCAATCGATGGTACCGTCGGCTGGTCAGGCATGTGAAGCGTGCCCATCTGACCAACTTGGAAGCGGAAGCTCCCGATCGCCAGGCTGACTCCGTCGCCCATAGACTCGAAAGCTGGACGAGTGGCCGATGTGTGGACGGTAAAGTCGAACATGCCAAAATGCTAGCAGATCTCCGCTGTTGTGGAGTTGTAGATCGAAGTTGATGGGGCCGAAGAAGCCGCAACATCAGCACTCCCAATTCCCATAGACGGCGCCAATTGACGAGGGTTTAACTCATCAATGCCCATTGTTATGGACTTAGGTTTTGGAGAAGGAGGGAGCGCTGGAGACATCTATCGGCTAGCAAACAAGCACACAGGGGACTCGAAGATTTACCCAGGTTCAGGCCTTGTAGAGGTCCCTACACTTGCTTGTCTGCTCGTGGAATTATCAAAGGAATCGAAGATTACAATGGTGCGCAGATGCAATCTGGCGAGGGTTGTGGAAACTAGGGTTGCGTGGTGTCTTCCTCGCCTCCCCCTCCTAGCCTTTATATAGATAGGCTGGGTCTCGGGTAGCAGGTCGAGTCGGTTACAAGTTAGGGTTTTCCCCTTTGAACTTTCTATCTTTAGCTTCTTCTTGTTCTTCAAGCAATCGAGAGTCCGTAGGTTACTCGAGTTCCTCATTTGGGCCTTGGCGACACCGTGAGCCTCTACGTATTCAGGCTGTATATACCAAGCTCGAGTACCTGTAGGGTATACTCATGTCACCCGAGGAAGTCTTCAGTGAAATGGCGCCAATAACTTGCCAAACCAAGGAAAAAGCTCTAGAGCTGGTTGAAATTTGTAGGATGACTAGAATCAACAATTAAGTAGATGATTTCGGAACTATAGCAATGTCTTCAGCATAAAAAGACGTTTTGTAGATAAGTGACTTCAGAAATCCAAAATTCATACTTTCAGAATTTTGCACATAGGCATTGTTCACGAAGCTTGAGAGAAAGGGACCAAGATGATCTTCCATTGATTTAGAGTTGATAGGAATATCCACAAGCTATACCACCATGAAATTATCTAGATATTCTAAGATACCAAGTTCATGAGGCAGGAGAAACAAACAAATGCTTGAAACACTTTCAGAGCTCAATGTTCTTCGAAATATAACATTAAGAGCAAGGATGTGTGTTGAAAAGATGCATGGAAGAATATATTTTCTAGCCCTTTGGATGAGAAAAGAGATCACCATTTCAAATAACAAATAGATTTTTGATAAAGAATAGATGATAACTCATACATTTAAGAAAAGATACCAGAGATGGCAGGATGAGATTATCTTGTAGCAAAGAGAACCTTTGCGGATATGGAGTTCAAACAAGATAGGAAGCATGGAAATCGGATGATAATCCATCACAGTGGCTTAAGAAATCTTCGGATTGCCGAAGATAGTTGAATATGAGATAGATATGATTGTAGTATAACTCAAATACACAAGAGATAACCACAATTATTTGGTGAATTTTGTTGATAGGTGTCATATAGCTATACGGAAAACCAAACTAAAATCGCAAGCAGCAGATCAACACAAGTTATGTATTTAGCCCAAAAAAAATTTAAGATGAAGTGAAAACTTCAGATTTATGCGTTGGTGGCAAAAGATCGAGTTAGCATGAATATGCCGAACAAAAATAAGATAGTTAGTGTATCACACATGACAAAAAAGGAGTGGAAGCACAAATGTATCAAATAAAAAATTCTGCATTTTTTCGCATTAATATTCCAATTAGATCCAAAAAAACTTATCAGATATATATTATCAAGTCCACAATCTGTGAAAAGATGCAAAGGAAGGGACACCCTTAACAAGATAGCATCGGTTAACTGAGAGTCAGAGAGGTTGCATCGGTTTACACATAAATTCTATCAGTATGGAATATACCAACAGTTGATAACGAAAGAAAGATTACCAAACAAGGTTGGATGCAACAAATCAGCAAAGGATTAGAAGATCCTATGGCACTATAAATACCCAGAACACAAGACTCCTAGTTAGAAGTTTTAGAATAGGATATACAAACGTTTCACTTCCTTATCATAATAGGATGGGGGTGTAAGAATAAAAATGGAAACATTCCTACTCTCACGTTTAGTTTTTCGCTAGTATATAGCTACCAAAATATTTCTAAACTAACAACGACCATCTTGGTTGAGACCTGAAGGGAGGAATGGCTCTGATACCAATTGTAATATCTGGACCTCACGATTCTAAATCACAAGCTGATATAACACAAATTGGGGAAGTACGTACTACCGTGGAGGCCATGAGGCTGCCCATAAGTAGTCCGCAATGGTAGGGCATGGTACCGGCCAACCATCCCACTCAAATTCATGGTTATAGCTTCAAGTGCGAGAAATGTGCCTAACTAGTCTGTAAGTCAAGTGTACACAAATGAGTACGTACGCAAACAACATACGATAGTACATCAGAGCATATCCATCTAGAAAGAAATAGGAATATATTGGAACGCCATTACAGCAAGACCAAAATATATAGATATCGGAAATAATATTTTAGGATCATATTCTCATACATCACTCATCAAACATCAGGCGAAAGTGGAAAACACGTATCCGAGTATGGATTAAGAGTCAAATCAGCATACGGTGCCATGAAAAAAGAGCATTACCGCCCATAGATTTCAGACATCTCCATCTCTGGAATCTCTACTCAAGGGGCTCATTACCTCCATCATCTGCCTCATAAACGTAGTAGACTCCATATAGGTATACCTGACAATCAGCAAGTCTTATGCAACTAAAGGAATGAACTGAGTTAACGCATTACAACGAAAGATAAAATATCTAAACAATTTTGTAGAGACACACTACAACATCCGCCCACCCAATTATAGATGGATGCTCATTAATTAGAACCAATTGTTAGATATACAACATAAAATAAACATAATGCTTCTTCCTTCTTGCTCATTAAACGAGAAGGCGGAAGATTATCCAATCCATAGGCAATTCTATTAACCATTCCATGAGTATTGCACTAATTACTACTCATGTTTAGTCAAGTTAAACATGATACTTTATTTTGAGTTGTATATGATCATGAACTTGTGCTCCATGTTGTCCATAACTGCAGACACAACTTTTCGAAAACATTTACCCTGCAGAGTGTACAAATAGCAACACAAACATGATGAACCTCGGGAAAAACCAAATAAAAGCAAAGAGGCATCATGGCAAAGCATTTGAAAGATTCAAAAATGATTTTAGCAGCCACCCCAACTAAGCTATGCACGACGAAGTCAGCCGAGCTCCACAGCAAAACCATTGTTTGCGACAATGGTTGAGAAAGACTTGGAACCCGAAAGGGTGATTGGGCTTGTCCATACAATGTAAATGTAGCACGTGCTTCCAAAAGAATACAAGTAAATGCTCCTCGAGCCACAATCGTAAATAAAGCGGTTAATCATGGCATACATACAGGATAGTATAAAATCCCAAACTACTTGTGCATCCAAGAAATAAGATGTGAATCAAGCGCATACCAAGGGGTTCCATGGGCCCACATGTGGATAGTGCGATAGTCAAGGAACAAGCGTCAAGTACTCGGGTCCGACGGAACACAAGTGAGCGGATAAAAGTGAAGGGTCCGTAGCATACAAAAATAAAATATTCCTACAATATGAATGCCTAATTACGCCAAGATCTAACCTAGTAGATGCTAGTAACAAGTAAGTGGGTAATTGTAACGCCTTAGTTTTAGTTAAAGAGTAATTAGGATTTGATGTGCATTGCATGAGGATCATGTAATTTTGCGAAGACAAAATGCAAACAAAGAAAAATTAATACAAAACCCTAAACCCCATTTGCCTCTCTTATATTCTATTCAAATGGTTTTATATTCTCAAAATACAAAATGCATGGAACCAATTGGATTAAAAAGGCTCCAGAAGTATTTCAATATATTTTACAAAACCTTGAAATGCCAAACAAAGTTTTGAAATGGTTTATAAAATGGAAAAGGAGAGAAGAAAATAGAAAAAGGTTTTGTTTAAAAAAATGGAGCCAATAACACTATAGGCCACATCCCAGCTTCCTTCCCTCTCTCTCAAGCTTTTCCGTAGCCCAAGTCGGCCCATGCGCGACCTACTAACGTCACGTACACCTTCGACCCCTTTCCTTCGTCATCTTCTACCCCGACGTCAAGCAGCTCTATGGCAGCACCTCCATCGCCTGATGTCGTACACGCCGTGCTGCCCACCGCCGCTCTGGAGTGGGGATATGACCCACCTCCCCTCCTACAAGCTCTCTCTCCCATCTTCCCCTCCCCGACGGAAACCCTAGCTCATACGATCGTTGCCTCTTGTTGCCATTCTGGCATGCCTTGTGTCTGTCTAAGCATGCCACCAAAACTGCAGTGTTCCCCTACTACGAATCTCCAAAGGAAGCAAGAAAGGTAAGCACCCAACCAATGGAATCAAGTTGTCCTCCCCGACTGCAAAGGAGCTTGCCACCATCAATTAGCTCACTTCTGACCTCTCCTGCACTCACCAAGCCCTCCATCACGCTCAGGGTGAGTTGTTGGTCCTCCAGGACCCCTCCCCTTCTCTCTAGTTCAACCCCGCGCCTTCCACCGTCATCCGTCGCCACAGTATATAGTCGTTGTCGTCGCTCTAGTGACCCAAACCAAGTGATGCAGCCACCATTTGGTTCCTCATCATCCCTTGGTTCGAATGCGTGCATCCATGTAGGCTCGCTCGCTCTGTAGCACCATTCCTCGCCATTGTCTGTAGTGCTCATCAGTGAGTCCCACATGGAGCCAAGGTGGCGTCGATGTGGTTCCTGTGTGGCTATGACGTAGGCACTGACCATGGTCATCCTGCATGGCCTGATGAGCTGGTCATATGGCCTATCCGTTAGTGACTAGGGCTTACTCAGCCCTAGTGAAAAACGACCCCACCCTGTGCTGACATAAGCATTACCTAATAAGTGCCTTAATGTTTTTAGAAATATATTAAATGTTGTAAAATCCTTAGACCCAGAATTAGGGTTTACTTTCCTTAGACCCTGTTTCAAATGGTCAAGCACATGTTAGGGTTTCATTTTAATACTATTTAACCTATCATATAATCATTATTGCTTGAGCAGTTTATCGAAGCCATGTGTTGATTGTTTCCCTTTTTTTCTGGTATTTTAGTTCTTTCTGGTAGAATTCAAGATTGAGTCCGAGATCAAAAAATGTCAACACCATCGAAGATTGAAGATCAATACTTGACAAACTATAATAAAGTAAAGTAAAAGGCTTTTGGATATCTATTTATTGGTTATTAACGGGCAAAGGAAAGAATATCCCCACCATTATACAATCCCATGCTTTCAAACTATTTTAATTTGTGCAATGTTGCATATGATTCTAGTTTTGTTTTTATTGATAGATGTAGTATCCTATCTATTGAATTACTCCCTTTTGAATCTTATATTACCTGATCAACTGCTCCTAGCAGACTAGGTATGGCTTGTGTGCACTGCTAGAGCTTATATGTGTGTCATGTTTCTCCATGCTTAGTTGTTCGAGTCTTATCCATTCGGAGATGTATCAGAGATGTGAAGAATCTAGTATGACAAGGAATGAGGTATTAAGGTGATATAAGGTTAAACATGCTAAGGCTTGTATGGGAGGCCATAGTGGGATGTGGTTTTTGTAGTCCCATGCTCGCCACCACTAGATCCCGAGTTCTTTCCTTTGGAACCAAGACAAGCATTCAACCACACAGGGACTAGAAAACCCCTCACCTAACAAACTTGCCTAGTAGATTCCATGAGTCACATAGTTCGGGCATTCCATTTTGCATATGCATAGTAAATGTTTTGAAAGATTTTGTGGGTGAAGGTGCATCATAACAGGTTGGGAAGTGTGGCCGGGGTTACTTGGGGTGGATAGAACCCCTGGTAAACCAATCTTGCCTCACATCTCTAGGGACCGACTTCAGGATTTAACCCGTTATGGGGGAACCATCCTGAGGGTGTGACTCATGGTCTAGGAGAAAGCAAAGTAATGGTCGTGGTCAACCACACTCTAGCATTAAGATTCGGTTGTGTGGGCAGAGTTACGCCCCTATAGTGTTAAATCCTTTCGAAAAGTTGTGTTCACGGTTATGAACGACTTGGTGACCAAATTCTAAGATCATAGATATCTATAACATAATCGTAAACCTAGCTCCAGGTAGAATCGGGGGCCAGGCTACGGGACCCCGCATGACTCCACCCTCGATGGTCTAGGGCTTGGTCCTAGGTCTGGAGCAAGCGGAGGGGGCATAAGCGTAAAGAGGCACATCAAGAAGGAAGAATCACCACCCCCGAACAACTTCCCTCCGCCTGAGCTCCTGACTGATATACCAGGGGCAAAGCCACTCAGAGAGCATAAACCCCTGACTAGGACAATAGAGCTACCTTTGACCTATACATAAGGCTACTTCACTAGGGTTCAGGATAACGCTCAGAGTCAACATCATAGTCTCTCCATGTTGATGCCATGCATATCTTGACCCACCGTGTGACATTAGACCATCTGCCACGTGTATCCCGCCTGTTGTGGTGTCCCCTTTCAGTATAAACGTATGCCTAGGTCAGGAGCAGAAGGGAGAGGAAAAGGAGGAGAAAGGAGAGATCCTTCCTAGTGAAGGAACCCATTGTAACCGTGTGACAAACAGATAGTAGTAAGTTGAAGGACGTAGGGGTCCACTAACTTCGCACCAGAACCTGGCTAAAACCCCGTGTGTCTCTCTCTATGATTGTGTTCGTCTAGATCGCCGATTAAGCTCGCCAGATGTTGTGCCCCTGGATGAAAAACAAAGGGGGACTCATACCCCCCCCCCCCCCCCGTGTCAAAAATCAAGACACGAATTCTAGATCTCCAGGTAAGGGGTCCTCACAAGGCCACCTCGATCGATGGAATCTTTGCTCTTGTCCATGAACTAGAAGAAGTAGAGCTCCTGTCAGGGTGGCTCGGGGGCTCCCACTTGCCAAGGTGCCGCTCGATGACTCACCCACCGATGGCAACTTCAGGCCAAGAACCCATCATCACGACTGTGTCCTTGCCACCCTACGCCGCGGGCAGGACCACTGCACCGTTACTACCTACGAAGGTCCCTCCAAACCGCAGGCCCTTCGCCTTACGGAGAAATAGGTCCTTCCATGAAAGAATGGCATATATTGCGTACTACCTTCTTGTTCGGGCTTACTCAGGCCCCAGACGGAGACCTCAGGAGCTACATCTAGTGGTTCGTCATAACACTTACTTTCGACCTCCACACCCTTCTAGAATTGGCCATCGAAGCCTTCTATAGGGGCGTGCGCAACGCGCCCCTACGGCGGAGGATCGGCGCCCGACACTATAGTTCATTGGATAAACTGCTCACCGAAGCCGACTTCATCGCAAGGACCAAGGCTGGGGATTGGCTCGATCTGAGGAGAAGGCTACCACGCCCCCGTATCTTCTCCATCACAAGGAAACAGAGCCAAATTCCATCGGCAACATCCTCGTAGGTCTAAGGAGACACGATCCCCCTACGGCCCCTCAATGATGATCGAAAGAAATCGCATCCGCCTCCCGCGTAAATTTCCAAGATTTTTTTGAGCGAGTCATCAGGAGAAAATGCTCCTGCACTACCCGTAGTCCGCGAGGAGCCACGGGGTGAGGGCTCGTTCTGTCAAGGGGATGTGGCTACCACCCCTTGAGCTCACCCTCCTCCCACCTTGAGAGCAGACTGAACACCCCACCCGTGGATATAGAATGCTTTCACCTATTCAATATCGGGGAGGGATAGGCACCGCCAAGCAAGTTGTGTATTGCCCCCTTTGATGGGGTTCGTTGTATTGAAAACAAAAAATTCATATGGTTGCAACCACGAAGATCATATCTAGGAGATACATGTAACGGTTTTAGATGGACTCACCCTCGAAGATCGTAATGGGGGATAATGTTCCCACAAACAAACGTGGCTATTATAGAGTGTACACGACCATCCTCAAGGGCATGCAAACGATCATCACCACAAGAGGGAAATGCCTCTGTAATCGGTCACACATACGGCCGCGGAAGTAGTGGATCATCGGGAACTCTAGCTACACTATGGCATAGTGGTGGTGGTGGTGGAGATGATCTTGATCAGGGCTTTGACTAAGAACCTTGCTCGTGGCAATGGACAAGCTAGGAAGGGGAGGAAGATGCCAACCAAAGGGCATATGAGAGAATAGTGAGTGAGTGAGATGAGAGGAGGAGGAGCGACCTTTTATAGGTGAGGGGGAAGCCCAAGAGGCCATGGCGCACCAACCATGGTGGTGCCCCGCCTCTGGACACTCCACTCACATAATTCACCTCCACTCATCCTTAATTAAATTCCCACTCAAGAAATCAAAGGTCTTTCCATTAAAGCACTTTAAATTCACTTGTTTTAATGAAACTCAATTTAATGAACACTTTGTTTAATGAGTACTTCATTCTATGAACACTTCATATAATGAACACATTAACATTTTATTCCCTTTCTTTGGTTCGATACACTGAAACTATTTCGGCAGATTTGATAGAACAAATTCCTGCGATGTCCAGTATCTTCTCCTGTATTCCCTATCCACTCAATTGTGTCGACTACACTCAGGTGTGTCTCCCTACGGGTTCGAGAACTATGTAGACATGATCGAGACTTTCTCTGATCAATAATCATTACCGTGATCTGGAGATCCACAATGACTCCCACTAGTTCCACAAAAATCCAATGATCGTCTGAACCTTTTTCTTAGTTATCAAATTCCTTTTGTCTCGCGATATTTTACTTGTCCGAGATCCGATTGAAGGAGATATGCCCAAGAGACAAATAATAAATAGGTTTTTATTATCGTATCTCAATTAGTTTATAATAGTTTCATATTGTGCTATAACTGTGCCAAGTAGAAACATTGGTACAGGTGTGGTATGAAACAACCAAGTCCCTAGTAGCCTCTAATTATACTAGTTCGTTGGTCATGAGGATGATCTGGGTTTCAAGATCATGGGCATTTATGCCAATTGACAACGGGCTCATATCATTGGAGAATGATGTGATGGACATTCCTCGAAGGATTGCAACACGATCAAGTCATACAGTTCATTGTTGTAATAGCTAAATCTAGACTCCTAATTCCTTAGACCATGAGGCTATATCAATCACTGTCTCCCGAGAGTGCTTAGATAGCATCAAACGTCATCTAGTAATACGGTGGCAATAAAGGTGTGTTCAGGTACTCGGAGGAACCGTAGAGGAAATATATGTCAAGAGCGGGATTTATTCACCCCCATGATGGGTAAATATACATACGGCCGACTTGGTGAGATTACATCCATAAATATTGCAACATGTGACTCGGTCACGAGGATGTAATATCATGGTAACAAGAAAATAGAACTTGTTGTGAACGAGATTGATCAAGGTATGTGATACCAATGATCGGATCTCGGACAAGTCGTATCAAGAAACAAAAGGAATATGGATGCTACATTTACCGGTTCAAACGACATTGTCATCAGGAATGCATAGGGGTCACATGGATATCCATGGTCCCTCTGTTGATCATTGGTTTAGATCATGTCTAGAGCATTCCCGAGCCATGAGGGGATACACTTAAGGGTACGATGAGAGGGATCATTCATAAGACAGAATCATAGTAGAGAAAGAGAAAGCCGGAATTGTTCCGCGGAGAGATCCGAAGTTGTTCAAAGAAAGAATAAAGGAAAAGACCAGAAAAGTGTTTTCGGATAAATGGGAATTTGAATATATATTTCTTATATGTTAATTATGAATTAATATATTCTAAATAATATTTATGTTAAGATTTATAAAAGCAACTTTTATATTAGGCCAAATCTCCAAAGGAAAATAGCCTCGAAGAAAAGCTGCAGAAATTGGAAATGAGAAAAAGCTAATAGCCCACGTGGGCGGCGAATAAAAGCCACCGCACAGGGTAGAAGAATGTTGGGTGCCGCGCCTAGGCAGCGGGGCGCCGAGCTGGGGCGACGAGCCTAGCCGGCCCACCCAGCTACAGCCGCAGGCCACCGCCATGCAAGGCTGGCAGGCCGCGTGCGTGCTCCAGGCCAGCCCATCTGGCTGAGATGAAAATCCTGTGGTTTTTTCCTTTAACATTTAGTCCCACATGGCTTAGCCTTTGAGAAAGACACACCCTCTTAGCCTATAAAAAGGGGTGCCCATGGGTGGGATTAGACACACCAATTTTTGGAGAAGTCCTTTGTTTGACTTCCTCCTTCCCTCTCTCTCTAGTCCTTGTGACCATGGCCCCAAGTTTGGGCTATGCGAACAAGCCACACCTGCATCACGCCGTTGCGTTGCAGGGATTCCTAGTCGGATATCAACTTCCACACTCCCAGCGGGATCGTGGTGCCGGAGGTCTCATTGTGCACCAGATGTGTACGAAGACACGAGGCGCAACACTTGGGGCACTTAAATGTCGTGAGCCCGAGCTGCTGCACGATGAAGAAGGAGCAAGGGGTGACCTGCGAGGAGCTTTGAGACCTTGAGGTCGGCTACGAGTACGACTACTTCAACCACGTTCCCCGCGGAATGTTAACCGTGTACGGTCTACAAGGGTATGTATTCTTTACTGTATTACTACATAGATAGATCCTAGGAAGTTTTGGGGGTTCCAACATAGGAAATTTTTTGTTTTCTGCTGCGGATCCCCTACAGTGGTATTAGAGCCGATCTATGTGTAGGAGTGTTGTACGGCCAGTACGCACATGTAATGTGCGGGCATTTATCCGTTAGTTGTTACCCTCTAACGTGTACTTGTTTATATCACGGTATTATTTGATGAAGCGACCCGGACCGACCTTACGTGTATTCTTATGCGAGACTAGTTCCATGCCAACATACGGCTTATACCGTATAATTGGCTAGTGGGTGGCTGTCTCTCATTCGATAGTTGATATAGCATTTACAACGGAGGGCCCCGAAATGGGTGTAACAACTGTTGGATCCATGTTGTTGTTGGAAAGTTCGTAGATTAGAAACGTTCTGTTGCGAAATCCCTAACAACCACGTAAAACTTGCAATAGATAAAGTAGAGGCGTCTAAGTTTATTTTGCAGGGGGAATGGGATTTGATATGGTATTGGTCGTTCTGAAGGTAAAGTAGTTTATTTTTCTATTACTAATTAGTATAGTAATAGTCACCGTTGCTATGGACGACCTGGTGGAGGCGTCGTGGACTTGCCATCAAACCAAGGGCAAGATGGAGATCATGCCGGAGCGCTCGATGGAGATCAAGGCGCAAGAAGCACCATATCATAAAACATTATACATATGATGTTGGTACCTGTTTTACATCTTATTGTGTGCTAGTATTAGATACCCAACAGTAGCAAATAATATAATCCCTATTTAATTCCAATGTTCCATCTTCCCCTTGTGTGTGCACCACCAAGAAAGTACTTCGTTATGAGGCGACCTGAGGTGAGCATGTGTCAGACATATGTTCGTATACAATGGGTGTAAGCCATGTTGCACAGTTAATACACACAAGTTTAGATTTGGCGAGCCTAGCATGTGTAGACATGGCCTCGGAACACAAGAGATCGAAAGATCGAGCATGAGTCACATGGATGATGTGATTGATATTAGGGAATGTCTACCTTTGATACTGCACTGATGTCCATGATGATCAGGGGAGGTGCAGAGGATAGGGATCATGTGATCACTAAAATCGTCCAGGGGATGACAATTTTAGTGGAAACCAATTATAAATTGATCTCTTATTATGAACTTAGTCTAGATGTTTGTTTGCAAATATCTTAGTAGATCATGGCCTATCCCATTGAGGTCCTGTGCGACCATGGGAATATATTGCTTAATTTGGAACTTAGCAAAAGGGTCCAACTTCATAGATTAATACCCACGCATGAGGTATATCCTCGTAAAAGGTGATCTTCTTTTCTTGATGCAATAACCATTAGGAGATAATTCGATGACCCTGGAATGTTTGTATTTTCTCCATAATCATCCAATAAGCCATTCTCCATTCGATGGAGAGTTGGGCTACATTTTGTATTCTGCAAAATAAGGCACACAGAGTATGAGCCGTTAGATGGGTTTTCTTCCATCATGGATGAAAAGGTTATTTTGAAAATCACTTAGCGATCTTGCATTAGAGTTGAGAACTCTTAGAAGGGCTTCATTGCAATGGAGGTCATGGATGAAAAAGGTATATGTAAGATACACAAAATTATAAATGTGGTTCTTGCAAAAACTCATTGCCGTTTGCAAAGTATTTGATACTCGTCCTGCTTTGTGAAAACAGGAGGATCTTCTTGAGAATTGCTGGATTTGAGGCAACGTGACTTGATGAAGGCAAGCACAATAGTTGATGGCCGACATCACCTCTTTCCTCAAAGTTTATCATTTGGATTAGTGGACTTGAATATAATTTTGTAATCCCTACTTGTGTGTCTTGCTTATGGCGAGATGATTATTCACATGAACAAGTTACAAGCCAGTTTGTACTATTCTTATGAACAATACCGTTATGGTCACATTATGATTATAAATAAGTTATTCTCATCACTATGTTAATGATAATGGTTTAAACGTTTATAAAGGATTAGAATGTTGAAAGATATCCAAAGTTTAATAATGAAATGATACTATAGTTTAAGTCATTTTGGTTATTGCATGTTCTTCATTGTAAATGAAGATCAGGGCCATTTATGATTAATCTAGAGACTTTGCAAAACCATGACTCGTTTGGCAGATGACTAAAACTTTGCATTCTGGTAAAACAGTGATATGCGAAGAAATGTTGAATCTTATACATAGTGATGTATCGTATTTTCAACAAATAGTGGAAATCATTAGTTAGTTGTGGACTTAAGTGAATAAGCTTATTTACTTAATGAAACATGAAGTTTGAAACGATTTGAATTGTTCAAATGAGTTCACAACAAAGGAGGATGTTGGAATTAACAAGAATACGAAGTCTCTTCGATCTGATCGACATGACTAAAGTATTCAAGTTAAGTTTAGCATAAAAGGGACTTATGAAAGATGTTTCACAAATTATGATAATTGGACAAATTCAAACTGTGTTGAAATTTCTAAACATTTTGTATCAGATACATATGATCTAATATTATCTCTTATCAGGGTTATAGTTGTCGTTTAGAGTTAGAGATCGAAATAAGCAAAACACTCATTTGAAATACAAAGGAACATCTTAAAGATTCGTGGAAACAACACCATAAGTGTTATGGCAAGTTCGAGTTTCTGGATATTTCGATAAGTTGAAATCGTGGCGAATAAACAAGTCTTTGTAGAGCATTCTTAGGAAGCTATGAATGCATCTTCCACAAAGGGGCAAACCTTCTGTTGTCCAAAGTTGACGTGTCTTGATGAAGATACAGGTGGAAGAAAGTAAAATATCAAAACATGGTATTAGACCTTACCTCCAGATTGTTGAGTGGCACAACGGAATTTATTCCATGAATCCAAACTCTACAAATAGAGGAGAAACCAATGATAATGATCATAAAGTTTCAGGGAATACTTTTACTAAAAGAAAGCAGGATTCAACTATATATTCTACAAGTTTGTGGAATTATATTGTTGATTCACTTATCATGTTTTAAACAAGACATACTTTTGAAATACAAAGAAGCGTGATGTACCTAAGTACGAGAAAAGAATGGTCATTAAAATCTCATTAGTGGAATTCTTGATTTGATGGTGATCAAGAAATTTTGGAATGTCCAAGATTGTCAGGAGGACCTGGATTTGAGTGGGAGGAAATCAGCTTGTCTAAATCATAATATGTAGGAGACATATTTTGAGTGGGAGCTAAGTGAAATCGCTGGATCTCAAACATGATTGTCATATTTGAGTGGGAGCATAAAATCATTCTGTGATATGTGGACGACATATGTGAATGATGTGATTGGTGTTAATAACATTTAAGTTAGATAAATAAGGATGAAGTTTAAGTTATTAAACAAGAAAATCTATCAAGATAGATTAGTGAGTTTAATAAAAACTGAGTGTCGAATGCTTCCTGGACTTGATTCTGAATGATGTTCAGAATGTCCTAAGCAAGATTCTTAAGAAGCTTAGAATGGAACAAGGTAAGAAAGAAGTTCTTACTATATGGAGCATTGAGTTAGTATTGCAATTATGGTTAAAAGAAAGAGATATGTTGCAACTCCTATGCCTCAGTCATTGGTTCTTCCATACAACCATGTTATACACTCGACGTAATGTGACCCGAGGTTTTGGTTGATAGGACAAAGTCTTAACTGTAAGAACGTGTGTTTAAGTGATTCCTAAGTTGATCACTGAACCAAAATTAAGTTTGTACATAAATGGCAAGAAGCAATGTAAGTGGCATTGATGCATTTCATGCACTAAGATCTACATAGATATCGAAGTATAAAGGCTCCATCTGATGTAATGTATAATGTTATGGAGGGGCTAGTTCCCTTTTAACGTAGAATGATGTATCCCAGGGCACAGTGCCCATGAGAAAGCCCTCGAGGTTGATATAAAGTCACTGTAGGCTCCTAGAATCTGGCCTCGTTCTGCTGCCATGACTACAGTATATACACAAAGGATAGCAAAGTGTGTTTCGAAGTTTAGATGACAACAATGAAAATGACCGTCATTATAAACACTAGAAACAAAGTCTCACTTTGTTGCCAAACAAATGCTTTGACCCATTATAAGATAATGGAGTGAATGTCAAAATTAGGAAGACATTAACGATTTGCAAAAGACATAATGATCTGGTAAAACAGAACATGGACATGACATTTCCCATGAGCATGCATGATCTATAAACGCATATGTTATATGGTTTATATGAGTAAAATGCGAGCTAGATTATTTGTACTCTAGTGCAAGTGGGACACTGAAGGAGATATGCCCTAGAGGTAAATAATAAATAGGTTTTTATTGTCATATCTCAATTAGTTTATAATAGTTTCATATTGTGCTATAACTGTGCCAAGTAGAAACATTGGTACAGGTGTCGTATGAAACAACCAAGTCCTAGTAGCCTCTATTTATACTAGTTCGTTGGTCATGAGGATGATCTGGGTTTCAAGATCATGGGCATTTATGCCAATTGACAACGGGCTCATATCATTGGAGAATGATATGATGGACATTCCTCGAAGGATTGCAACACGATCAAGTCATACAGTTCATTGTTGCAACAACTAAATCTATACTCCTAATTCCTTAGACCGTGAGGCTATATCAATCACTATCTCTCGAGAGTGCTTAGATAGCATCAAATGTCATCTGGTAATACGGTGCCAATAAAGGTGTGTTCAGGTACTCGGAGGAACCATAGAGGAAATATATGTCAAGAGCGGGATTTGTTCGCCCACATGATGGGTAAAGATACATACGACCAGCTTAGTGAGATTACATCCATAAATGTTGCAACATGTGATTCGGTCACGGGGATGTAATATCACAGTAACAAGAAAACAGAACTTGTTGTGAACGAGATTGAACAAGGTATGTGATACCAATGATCGGATCTAGGACAAGTTGTATCAAGAAACAAAAGGAATATGGATGCTACATTTACCGGTTCAAACGACATTGTCATCAGAAATGCATAGGGGTCACATGGATATTCCTGGTCCCTCTGTTGATCATTGATTTAGATCATGTCTAGAGCATTCTCGAGCCGTGAGGGGATACACTTAAGGGTACGATGAGAGCGATCATTCATAAGACAGAATCATAGTAGAGAAAGAGAAAGACGGAATTGTTCCGCAGGGAGATCCGAAGTTGTTCGGAGAAAGAATAAAGGATAAGACCGGAAAAGTATTTCCGGATAAATGGGAATTTGAATATACATTTATTATATGTTAATTATGAATTAATATATTCTAAATAATATTTAAGTTAAGATTTATAAAAGCAACTTTTATATTAGGCCAAATCCCCGGAGGGAAATAGCCTAGTAGAAAAGCTGCAAAAATTGGAAATGGGAAAAAGCTAATAGCCCACGTGGGCGGCGAATAATAGCCACTGCACAGGGCAGAGGAATGCTGGCTGCCGCGCTTGGGCAGCGAGGCACCAAGCTGGGCCATCGAGCCTGGCCGGCCCACCCGGCTGCAGCCGCAGGCCACCGCCGCGCAAGGCTGGCGAGCCGCGTGTGTGCGCCAGGCCAGCCCAACCGTCTTGGGGATATACTTTCCTAGTATCCTCACTGCACCTCACTGACAAGGGTGGCCCTCTTCGGTTTAGAGCTTTGCTTCACGGGCAGCCTAGTCAAGGAGAAGAGACGGAGTACAGTCCGGCTACGGGAAGGCCTAGAAGACTTACCGACATAGGCCCATAGTGTTACTTGTAGTCCAAGATGTACTCTGTAACCGACTCTTAGTCGTAGCCGGATAGATCTCTTATGTAAACCCTAGGCCGGATATCTATATAAGTCGTCCTAGGGAGAGACTTTAGGTCAACCAGATAATAATCTCAATAGTCCACAATCTCAACTCGCACAGGCAAAACCCGTGTAACCCATATTTCGGCTTTGCCGTATTACTGGATTGCTAGCAGGAGTAGGATCCGTCCAAAGCCGGTAGATTCGAACCTGGGTAAACTTGTGTGCTCACCATCCCGGAATACCGTACATCTCACACCCCTCTCTTCCACATGCCTCGAGGACCCCCTCATGGCGTACTTGTCCTCAATCCAACGACAGTTGGCACCCACCGTGGGGCAAGTCAGCTTCGGATCTGTGTTCCGAGCGGAATCTGCAAGAATCGGAATCGGCGAGAATATCATCGTCTGTCGCATCCTCTAACGTCCCTCTCATCGTTCTCGATGAGACATGGATTCTGGCTAGGGAAGTCATGACCACCTACACCATTATGTCTTTTGGTGAGATCGATGTTTACATCGGCTTTGCTAAACCTGTCCCTCCCACCCCAGCGGTGATGATAGAGGCAGAAGAAAATTATGGGTCCCCTCTGTCCGCGGAGGTGGCAGAGTTCCAGATTTTAGAAATCACTAATCCCACCCAGCCCACACCCATTGCGGAGATAGTGGAGAAAGTTGAAGATGAAGCAGGTCTTGCAGTACAAATCGAATCTGGAGTGGATCTCCCTAGGGAGATCGAATCCCAAATTGATCCACCTGTGGAGGTCGAAATACAGGAAGAGCAAGAAAACAACTCTGATTCCGGCTCTGATAGTACCGGAACTGATAAACCCTTCCTGAGATACACGTTGAGGCGCATGATGATGCAAGATGCAAGTGTAGATGAAATTCTCGAGACCATCAGGTGTTTCGAAGAAGCCGACCACGAGAGCCGCAACTATCTCAGGAGGAACCTATCGCACTTTGTCGGATATGTTGGATCTGGATCTGGCTCTGCCGATGCTGGGGACAACGAAGACTCAGTGCTGGAGGAAATTGGAACAAGCATCGACTTACTGAAATCTTCAGATGATTCCATGACGTCGGCAGATTTTCGAAAGTTCTTCGCAGAATACGAAGAGGAGCTTAATTCCACAGCTGCAGAAGAAGGATCAGCCATGGACGAAGGATTCGGAGAAAACTCTCTTAAAGCGCAGGATAACATGGATCTCGGAGATAATCCCGAGGACCAAATGGCCGAAAGTACCGATCAGATTTTGACTCCGGGAAACGGGCCCAAAGCCATCTTTGCTAGTAGCGCTACCAAGAGGGCAAAGAAGAAAAACAAGAAGAACAATACCCCGACCAAAGATCTTCCAGCAGAGGAAGTGATTGACGAGGAATACTCGGATGGAGCACTTATCCCAAACGAGTCCAAAGAAGAGTCGGTGGATGGACATGTGGTCACCGCAGGTGCGCGTAAACACATTGATGCTGCATTAACTACACATATCCCTAGAGCTGCAGAACTTACTTCTATAGAACTAGAGGGAAGGGCCAAGGCCCTAGAAGCGCGTCGCCAAGTACTCCTGGATGAAGCCAACAACATCGAGGAAGAAAATAAATGCATGGCAACTACAGACAAGTACATCTCTCGGTAGCACCAAAAGACCCGGAAACGTCACACGCGTGAAGATCAATTTCGGGAAGTTCACAAGGTCCTCTTTGAAGGAGACTCGGGGATGCCTCGACTCGGCAGCATGGGAGATCTGGTGTACCCAACGCCGGTGCAAAACACTGTTGCAGCTCGAGATATCCTGTCAAATAATCCAGGCCTAGAACAGGTTCGATTGGGCATTCAGCTACTCACCAAGGGTCTGGAGCAGTAGAGGGCTGTGAAATCCAGAAGCGGAAAACTGGTCTCCCAATCTGACCAATGTCGCATGGATCAGGCCTGGAATGACATAAGACCCCAACGGGTTAGGGAATAGCATCACTGTTGCGACCGTCAGGAAGACAACTACTCAAGAACCGGATCTTCAGGGCAGCACCATAAAACTGCACGTGACTAGCGCAATGTCGCTCTAGCTGCTGAGCAAGAGGCAATTGCTACACTGTATCCGAGGAATCCTCCCTGGCGAGAGTCGAACGATTGTAGGGAAGAAGACAAAGAGAAGCATTGGGAGGAGGATCGTCAAAAAATGCCACCTCCTAGACATACAAGCCGTCCGGCTGAGCCCCACCATGGTGGGACTGACGGACAAAGAAACGATGGACACCATGCCGAGACAATCCAGCAGGGGGCTCATCGCAATGAAGACCCTCTCCGGAACATGAATAATGACGCTTCGGACGGAGGCCGATGATTAGCTAGAAACAATCTAGCTGCCCCACCTTCTCCACCAAGTAGCCATCACAACGGCTCCCAAGGAGGCCAAGGAGGGCGTCGCGGCGGAGGAGGTGGTGGCAGAAGCCGAAGTCCGGCTCCAAGGCACCGCAGCCACAGCCATCACTCAGGACGCGATCTCTGTCACCAAGTGACGCGAGACATCAGATCAACTCCAATATTGAGGCGCGACGCTACAAAAATGATGATATATACATGGGCCCAAAATGCTTTGGACCACGCATAAGAGCAACAAAATTCTCGGAAGGATTTGCTATCTCAAGACACATCCAGCCCTACGACGGTGTAGCTTGGCCAGATACTTGGCTTCATGATTTTTTCTAGGCTTGCTGCATCGCCAAAGGCGGAAATACCTTGGTCACAACCCGATATCTCCCACTTTTGTTGCGGAAGACGGCACGATCATGGCTCAATGAGCTTCCGGAGAACACCACCCACAACTGGTATGACATGCAAAGTGCGTTTTTCAAAATTTCGAAGGCACATATCGGAGGCCCTATACGGTAGGAGACCTACAACGTTGCACCCAGAAAGCCGGAGTAACTTGCCGAGATTATCTCGGGTGATGGATTAACACTAAGAACTCTTGTGAGGGAGTAAATGACCAAACTGCGATTGAAGCTTTCATTGCAGGTCTCCCAATTGGTTTACTACGTCATTGCTTGAAGTGAGACAAGGTCACTGATCTAGGAGAGATGATAGAAACAGCGAGCAAGTATGCAGATGCTGACGACGATGTAGAGGGATTACTGAACGCCCTGGCTGTGCCACAGTCGGCAAAACAACCAAAGCAGCAAGCTCAAAAGCGCAAGAATACCTCGGAAGAAAAACCCAACGCGGAAACTGCAGCGGTCACTGCTACTTTCGGGTCTGGAGGACGAGGAGGGCGCGGTGGTGGCCGTGGACACGGTCGTGGGACATCAAGAGTCCAGGCTAGAGGAGACCAGCAACCTGGCAAAACCTATTCCTGGGCCGACATTGCCAATAATCCGTGTGTGCATCACTTAGATGCTAATGGGGGCTCGTCTCACACAAATGCCGAGTGTTGTTTTAATGACGACATCAAGAAATACGATACCGTTGGCTACAGGGCTAAGCGGAAGAAGGGAAAGAAGAATCCTGAAAAAGATAAAGAGACTAAGGAAGATTCCAACATGGAGGAAGCCGACCCTTCAAATCCCAAGCCGCAGGGGAAGAAAACCTTCCCCACAAAGAAAGACACCTACGTCACCTTCCTCGGATCTCAACCAGCTAAAGTCAAGAAAGCAGTTCTGCACGAGCTCAACACAATAGTTCTGGCTATCCCTCAGTACCTAGACTGGGTGGAAGTTGCAATTACCTTTGACCGTGTTGATCATCCGCCTAATAAGTTGCATAGGCGAGGAAAATATGCCTTAGTCGTCAATCCACTTATTAACGGCTATGGTTTCTCCAAGATGCTCATGGACGGCGGTAGCAGCATCAATATTCTGTATGTTGAAACGATACACCAGATGCGAATCTCGGAGACCCAGCGGAATCACAGCTCTATGATCTTTCATGGAGTTGTCCCAGGAAGACAAGCAAATTCCCTGGGAGAAATCACTTAGGATGTTACCTTTGGAACTCCAAAGAACTATCAGACGGAGGCTCTTTCCTTCGAAGTGGTCCCGTTCAAGAGCGCGTACCATGCTATATTTAGACGAACGACTTACTAGGCTTTCATGGCTTGTCCGTGATACATTTACAATATGATGAAAATTCCAGGTCCCAACAGCGTGATCACCATCAGGGGAGACCCAAAGAAAGCGCGAGAGTGCGAGGATGGAAATGCCGCTTTGGCTGAAGCCGTGCTGCACGCCCAGGAGTACCAGGAGATAAAGAAGACCATAGATTAGTCTGAGATCCCCGCAACAAAGAAGGAGGTGACAAAGCCAAATCCGGAGTTCAAGGCATTAGAAGAGACGAAGAAGACACCGTTGAAGGATGATGATCCCTCCAAGGTGACCTAGATAGGCATAGGCCTAGATAGCACATAGGAAAGCGCGCTCGCCAAGTTCCTCCAAGAAAATCAAGACATCTTCGCATGGCAGCCATCTGACATGTCCGGAGTACCTAGGGAACTTGCAGAGCACTCTCTAAATGTACACCTGAACGCTAAACCCGTCAAATAGTCCCTACGACGTTTTGGTGATGTAAAGCATAAGGCCATAGCTAAGGAACTAGCCCGACTCGAGTTAGCCGGATTCATAGAAGAGCTCATCCATACTGATTGGTCAGCCAACCCTGTAATGGTCCCTAAAAAGGAAACCACTGATTTAAGGATGTGTGTTGATTATACTGCCTTGAACAAGGCTTGTCCCAAAGATCCGTTTGCTCTGCCTAGAATTGTTCAAGTTATCAATTCTACGGCAGGCTTGGAACTCCTCTGTTTTCTCGACGCATATTCCGGTTATCATCAAATTAGAATGGAGGAATCAGATAAAATCAAAACTTCATTCATCACCCCTTCGGAACCTTCTGTTCCATTACGATGCCCTTTGGGCTCAAAAACGCAGGAGCTACGTACTAGCGCACTATGCAGTGTTGCCTCCACGACCAAATCGGACGCAACGTACATGCATATATGGATGACATTGCGGTGATGTCCAAAAAGAAGAAAACATTAATTTCCGACTTGGAGGAAACTTTCGCTAATCTACGAAAATACAACATAATGCTTAATCCGAAGAAATGTTTCTTTGGAATCCCAGCCAGAAAATTGTTAGGTTTCATCGTGTCTCAAAGAGGCATAGAGGTGAACCGAGACAAGATCAAGGCTATACTCAATATTTCCAGGCAAACTCGCCTGAAGGATGTTCAAAGACTAACTGGTTGCATTGCTGCAGTTAGTCGGTTTGTAGGCCAGCTTGGAGAAAGATCCGCACCACTCTACAAACTCCTGAAAAACACCAAAAAATACATTTGGACTGATGAATCTGAAGCTACACTACAAGACTGATGAATCTGTCGTCTGCTCTATCCTGGCAGCGCCGGAACCAAGGGAACCAATGTTACTATATCTCGTTGCGACAAACAGGGTCGTCAATGTCGTTATGGTAGTGGAGAGACCAGAGGAAAATCAGCAACACCTGGTGCAGTGTCTGACTTATTACCTCAATGAGGTCTTAACTGAATCAAACCAGCGATATCTGCACTATCAAAAGCTGGCTTATGGTGTGTTTTTTGCATCCCGTAAGTTACGGCATTATTTTCAGGAACACCCGATTACCGTGGTGAGCATAGCTTCCGTGAGAGATATAATCAACAACAGCGAGGCCACAAGACGAGTCGCAAAATGGGGCATAGAGCTTTCAGCTTTCGACATTGAGTATAAACCTCAAACATCAATCAAATCCCAAGTCCTTGCTGACTTTGTTGCTGATTGGACAGAGACAAAGGAAAATATGACCCTCCCAGAGTCGGATTATTGGACCCTATATTTTGATGGGTCTAAGGCTCGAGGGGGCTCAGGGGCTGGCGTGGTGCTCAAATCACCCCAAGGAGATAAACTTCTATATTTGTTGCAGATCCACTTCACAACGACAAATAACATTGCCGAGTATGAAGCTCTGCTGCATGGAATCCAATTGCTAAGGATATCGACATTTGACGTTTGATGTGTTACAAAGATTCTGATCTTGTTGCTCAACAAGTGTCAGATATCTCTAATGCAAATAAGCACATGGCAGCATATAAAGCTATCGTGGATGAACTATCTAAGTCGTTTGAAGGGTTTGAGGTTCAACACATCCCTCGAGCAGAAAATGAGGAAGCAGATGCATTATCTCGAATAGGCTCTACCCGGAAACAGGTCCCGGATGGCGCTTTTTTAGAGCACCTCAAAGTTCCCTCTATAAAAGGAGTAGACAAGGAATATCCGACCAAATCCGACTCACCTTTAGTAGTAGTTCTGGCTGTAATTCCCAGTTGGACTCAACCCTACCTTGATTACTTGGTAGATGGCAAATTAACCGAAGACGGAGTTCTGAGCCGACAGATTGTCCGACGAGCAAAATCCTATACTATAATTAGTGGTGAGATCTATAAGCCGAGCGTGTCTAGGGTCTTTTAGCACTGTGTATCTTTGGAAGAAGGAGTGGAAATCTAATGAGAAATCCACGAAGGCGAGTGTGGTCACCATGCTGCAGCCAAATCTTTAGTGGCAAAAGCTTTTCAACATGGTTTTTTCTGGCTCACAGCCAAGGCAGATGCGGAGCGGCTGGTCAAAACGTGCAAAGGTTGCAAAATTACGCCAAGCAAGCTCATGTTCCGGCTGATCAGCTGTGAACAACACCTATAACATGGACTTTTGTGGTCTGGGGGCTTGACATGGTAGGACCGTTTAAACGGGCTCCAAGTGGATTTACTCACCTCTTAGTGATGGTGGATAAATTCACCAAATGGATTGAGGCTAAACCCGTCACTAGTTGTGATGGAGCAACAGCCAGAAGATTTGTCGAAGATGTTATAATCCGATACAGTTATCCACATAGCATTATCACGAACAACGAGAGTAACTTCTCTATGGGAGAGCTTGCCGAATTTTGCAACGAACAAAATATCCGGCTTGACATTGCGTCAGTCGCATATCCGCATGCTAATGGACAAGTCGAAAGAGCAAATGGTTTAATCCTACAAGGCCTAAAGCCAAGAATCGAAGCACCACTGAGACATGCTGCGTGGGCTTAGGCAGAGGAATTACCTCTGTAATATGGAGTTTGCGAACAACTTCGAACAGGTCAACCGGATACACACCTTTCTTCTTGGTCTATGGTGCTAAAGCAGTTCTTCCTAGTGATTTGATTCAGAATTCTCCTAGAGTTGTCGCGTATACCGAAGAGGATGTCGATATTTCTCGACAAAATGATCTCGACTTAGTCGAAGAAGTTCGCGTCGTTGCTGAAATGAGATCAACAGCCTATCAACAGAAGTTACGCAAGTATCATAGCTAGAGAGTCAGAAACTGGTCTTTCAATAAGGGCGATTTGGTTCTCCGGCTTGTGCAGCAAAGAAAGCACAAACTTTCCCCAGTTTGGGAAGGGCCTTTTTAGTTAGTCGAGTATTGCACAATGGTTCATACTACTTAACTGATATGCCGCCAGTCAAAGAAAGACCTGCTACTAAGAAGAGAAAGAGAGATGGAGGCAGTACAAACCTGGAAGAATTAGACTGACCATGGAATATTGCTCAGCTACGTCCCTTTTATTCTTACTTTATCCTTCTTTGTAATCATATATGTGTACATGTTCAAAAACAAATAAAGTATTGGTTGCCTCAAAAAAAATTCTGAGAAGTATTTTCCCATCTTATTTCCGAGTGATCATGTCACAGTCGAAAATCCCAGAATACTTGAAAGTACTTTATGCTCACGTTTGTTCTGGTTTAGATTTCCGATTCTAAAATTGCTACCCTCGGGTATAAATTTAAATTTTATAGTTTATGCTTTGGTTATTTGTCTGATTGCCGGATGCGGGTATTTTCTGAGTAGTAAATTGTTGGTACTGGAAGCCGTCTTTGTATTCAAGTTTAAACTGGTTTAGCAAGTGAGCTCCATCGCTCGGCAAAGTTTCCGTGCTAAAGGTTGTCCGGCTCACGAAAGCGACGAGGCGGAAAGCCAAATAAACGATAAGTGCAGACAAAAAACACAAGTGCTTATGCAAACATTTTCAGGCACATAAAATTAAAGCCAAAAGTGCTAAATAGAGATAATAGAATCTTAGCACTAGCATAAGTATCATACTACTTATTTACAGACCCAAATTGTTTTTAGAATAACACATTATTCTTTTTGATACTCTATGATGCAGGGGGAGAGGTAGGAGCTGCCGGCTCGCTGGATACATCAGCCTCGCCTTGATACTGTTCCGAGATGTTCAAAACTGATGCGGTTTGATCATCGTCAGAAACTTCTGCTGTTTCTTCGATAGGCGGAGGTGGCATGTCCACGTGGGTGAAGAAAGGAGTGTCGTAGTTGCTTAAGTCGGCTACGTGACATCCATATCTCGCGCAGGAGTCCATGATGGCTTTGATGTTTTGCTCATGTTCGTCTTCGTCCATAGTAGAATACCTTATGGTTACTTGCCAGTTTTCCATGGTTCCATGGTGGCTCATAACCATGGTGAGCGCGTTCTACGCTGCGGTTCACGCGTAGGACAGGTTCCAGTCCTGGACAAGCTGTGGCATCTCCTTAGCCTTGTCTCGCACCTCAAACCCAGACATGTTGTGCATATCCGGGACCTTGAGAACCTCGCCAATATCTTCAATGGATTGGCGGAAGTCATGAAGCAGATCACCGACTTGTGTAAGCCGGCTGGTGCGAGATTCGGCAGAAGCTGAATCTAGTAAGTTTAGAGAACATGCGCATGTAATGCAAAATGGTTAATAAAAGAAATCCGACCTCGAAAGAGTTGAAAGATGCAGAAATTCAGAAACTGGGAAACATACCAAAGATGACATTGTCGACTTTGGTCTTCTCCTCCCGAAGACTCTGGAGCTCAGCCCGGAGTGCCTCGGTGATATCCTTTTCTCTAAATAATTCATTGCTGGTATCCAAGATTTTCTGATCCTGGGCGGCAATCCTTCGATCACACTCGTCGGTGGGCATTGAAGAGGATTCAAGAATCTAAGCAATGCTCCGTTCATGATCCGACTTTAATTTGTCTAGCTCTTGATGTAAATTGGCGTTCTCCACCGCCAAGGTTTTCAGGTTCTCGGCTTCTTCAATCATGGCACATGATTGCTTTACTAGTGTTGTAGTCAAAGGAACAACAGTTGAATAAAAATCCGAGTATGTACTAAAGAGCAAGGTTTGAGTGCTGGAATGTTTACCTTCAGCCTCATCCCTTGATACTTTCAATTGAGCATTTTCAAGTCGGAGAGCTTTGATCTCTTTCCACTTGTTACAGATATTCTTCAACAATTCCTGGTTATATGAATTAATTTTCTATAAGTCCGAATACCCAGAGTCAGAAGTCTACTAAAGACTCGGGCTAATATTGTAACTAATATCAGCTCTAGCCTTGGGGGCTACACTAGTTCATTGTTTAGCATCCTAAGAAAGCATAAATCTAGATTTATCTATCCAACTTCATGCTTGGGGGCTAGAGGGTATGATGTAAAATAGCATAAAGAAAAAGTGAGTTGGAATTCTGACTTACATGTTGCTCGTGAGTGAGTTTGCTCAAACTGACGTTCACTTCGGCACAAGCATTCTCGGCGAGGGTTAGTGGAATAATTGGTGGTGGTGGAAGCACACCGGCTCTTAGTACCTCATCACGAAGACGAATTTGCTCGAGGAGTTCGGAATACTTGATATCTTCCGCTTCTTGTGCAACCTCCTCGGCAATAATATTCCGGCTCTCCAAGCATTGCCTGGCGAGCCGCTGGATTTCCTCTACTGATTTCTGGGTAATGCCAAGCTTGGTAAGACCCGGATTTTTGAGAAGGTTCTCAGCGAAGATTTCTGCCGAGGGATCATTACCCGAAGAGTGTTCACCCTTATCAAGACCTGAGTCACCCATGGTCACGTCAGTTTGTGACCCAAGGATCGATGGTTCTGCTAATTGAGCCAGATTTTCCATGACAAATCAGAGATGGAGTAATCTCCGGCGCCGTGGAAGGCTGAGGAGCAGAGGCGGTAGAAGGTTGAGGGGCAGGTGTTGGAGGAGCTACGGCAGGAGAAGCCAAGTTTAGCTTCGGCTGATGCAGGGGCTTCAAGGTGACTCCCTTCCCCTTGCCCTTGGTGAGCTGTTTAGCTCTGAGAATATAATAGAGTAAAGAACATTACGTCTCGGAAAGAATTATGAATAGAGTACAAAGGTAGAATTTGTGAGGAAAGTTACCTCTTCATAATGGGCACCTCCTTTGTGTTAATGGACACTGTCGGAACCTTACGCTTCCGAGTAAGGGCTTCCGGCAGTGGAACTAATTCTCCCTCATCCTGAGAAAACTAAGGAGGATATCCCTCGATAGGAGCAAGTTCCGACTCAGGGAGGTCAACAAGCTGAAAAGAAGAAGTATCTCAGTATTGCAAAATAATATAAAGAGGAGCACATAATACGAGTTGCAGCTGAAGCTTACTAGCACTACGGGATCTTCCGCCGTATGCATGTCCAGAGACAGATCTGGAATCTTCCTCTCAATCCGCTCCCTTATCAGCCACTTAATTTGACATACATAATCTTTTGACGAGTAGGCCTTGGGGCTAACGCGGTGGGAAACGTTTTTGGACAACGTGATGGAGTGCATCAGTCAATCTCCATGATGTTGAAGAGGCTGGATCCGGCATGCCACCCAGCATTGAATTAAGTCGGACCCTTTCAGGCCCTTGTGTTTCATCAAATACTCAATCCGCCTCTTGGCGAGAAGCAGATCGTCAATGAGAGCTGGTGTGACCTCATCCCAGGAATCTTGGGGCGTGGCGGCTCCATCGACAAAAGCCAGAAAAGCAGTAGCTTTGTCGGGAGCGGAAATATCCTTGTGATAGAAGAAAGTGGACGACCATTGCTTGACCGACTCACTGGCCATAATCCGGGGATAGACATGCTCTCTTCTAATAGAAAAACTAATAGTACCGGTAATATAAGGATTACCGGCAGTGATGGAATTTCTCCGGACATGGAAATCGAACCGGAAAAGAGTAAGGCTCGACCTAATGCCGAGATACCCCTCACACAAAGATGCATACACGCTCATCTCTAAGAGAGAGTTCGGAGGAAGATGATGGAGATGAACTCCGTAGTGATCTATAACCTCAGAAAAGAAATCTGAGGGACGGAAGATCAAACCTCTATCGCGGTGAGTGCCGAAGTGCACTCGCTCGCCATCGCGAGGGTTGGGGATGGTTTCGCCGAAGCCGCTTCGCCAGTCGCCGGCACGAAAGAGCCCTTACTCTTCCATGACGTGGAGCTTGGTGTCGTCGAGGACGCACGGGATCCAAACCCCGTGGTTGCTCTCTTTCTCCGCCGCTGCTGCCGTCACTGCCGTGCCAGAGGATGATGCAAAAGTCATTTTCCCCGTGTGCCGGTGACCTTGAATGGGCGGCGCTGGAGGTTTCTGGGGAGAAGATGAGATCTGAGTTCATAGGGAGGCGTTGGGGAGAAGGACGGTGCAAAGTGCTAGTGAAGGAGATGAAGAAAAGGATCCTCACCACTTATATCCACCGGCTATGTCAAGATCCGTGTAAACGCTACAGTGAATGTGTCACGCGTCGTGGAAAGAACTGGGTAACCCCCCATGTGATGATTACACCGCCTCGATCTCCATGCACGCATTGAAACGGCGCCTCGGTTCCGCGAAAGGAGGACCCACTAACGGGCGTGCTGAAAGGAAATGTCTGGCAGTGACATGACTTCACCATGACTGGTGTCAGATGGCATCAGAGACCACGTTCCGGCTTAGTTTGAAATTCGAGCTGTAAACCCGAGTAACGTTATCATAGGTCCATCTCATTTTTGATACCCGGATGGTATCTTTTCTTTTGAAGTTTTAGGAACCCTTCAAGATTCTGCAAGCCGAAGATCAAGCTAGACAATGATGAATCCGACTTTGGATCTTGGAGACTTTCGAGGGCTGCTGTTGGGGATATACTTTCTAGGTATCCTCACTGTACCTCACTGACCAGGGTGGCCCACTTTAGGTTAGAGCTTTGCTTCATGGGTGGCCCAGTTAGGGAGAAGAGACGGATTCCAGTCCAACTACGGGAAGGCCCAGAAGACTTACCGACATAGGCCCACAGTGTTACTTGTAGTTCAAGATGTACTCTGTAACCGACTCTTAGTCGTAGCCGGATAGATCTCTCATGTAAACCCTAGGCCGGATATCTACATAAGCCATCCTAGGGAGAGCCTTTAGGGCAACCAGACAATAACCTCAATAGTCTACAATCTCAACTCGCACAGGCGAAACCCTTGTAACCCATAGTCCAGATCTGCCATATTACTGGATTGCTAGCAGGAGTAGGATCCGTCCAAAGCCGGCGGATTCGAACCTGGGTAAACTTGTGTGTTCACTATCCGTGTAACCCTCACACCCGTCTCTTCCACATGCCTCGAGGACCACCTCATGGCGTACTTGTCCTCAATCCGAAGACAAACCGGGCGCGTGGTGGGCAGCTGGCCGCCGCCGCTGCCTCTAGCGGGCTACGCGGTCTGGCCGGCCCACCCGGGCTGCTCGGTGCAGGCCGCTACCAGGTGGGGGATTGGCGGATGCAGAGTGGGCCGCGCCAAGGCCCACTCAGTCAGTCCCTCCCACGCTGCTATTTGTTGCTCCCCTCTTTGCTTGTTGGGCTGCCTAGATTCAGCACATCTGGCTGACGAAAATCCTATGGTTTTTCCTTTGACATTTAGTCCCACATGGCTTAGCCTTTGAGAAAGGCACACCCCCTTAGCCTATAAAAAGGGGTGCCCATGGGTGGGATTATGTTGGGCCACGTAGAGATAAACAAAACTTTTTCCCTACGTGGTGATCCCAAGATCCAGCTCAGGTAGAAGGCCACGAGGATTACCACTAGACGCGCAGTTGCGGAATTGATGAAGCACGTCGCTTGATGCAGTGCAGTCCTCGCGATCCGTTCCGGTTCCATGATCCACGATCCGTTCTTTCTTCACGATCGTCGAAGTGCTGAACGTACAACTCCTCTGCCAGTATCGACACGTACGAGGAGGAGCGGCGGTGATGGACTGCTAGGTCCAGTACGGCGGTGACAGGACGGACTAGGGCTAGGGTTTCCAACACATGGAGTGACCTAACCTTGTGCTCTAAGCACCTGCGCCCCAGCTTATATAGGGAGTGAAAGTGGGCTCCACTCACTTGTGGCCCATTTAAAAGGCCTATATTAGCCAAGTCTCACTTGCTGACTAAGTCCATGTCTCTATTTGGGTCCAACCCAAATAGGTTTCCTGTTTGGGTCTAACCTTGCTCCCGCTCTTAAGTGTGTGACCCGACAGGCTCATGGTAACCCGAACACGATTCCAAGTCTCACTCGTGATCGATCAGTTGGTAGCGGCTCCTAGCAGAACGTACCAACTCCCAAGTACCAATAAGTCATGATGACATACCTTTCCAATGTGACTTTCGTCTGAGTCCCTTTTGCCTCATGATATACCTTGTCGGACTATAGGCGAATGATCGTCATCCCTTAAATAGTCCGACTCTCTTTCTCGATCCGAGATAAGTGATTCATCCGACTAACTCTTAGTCGGTTGCCTCGGTTAACACTTAACCGAGACGCGCATGGCCATGCTTTCCGAATCATATCTTCCGAGAGGGCCTAGAGAATATCTCTCTAGATGGAGGGGCAAAATCTCGTCTTGGTTATTCACATCACGCAGCTTGATTCTCAGTCGACCCGAACTTCACCTTTATAACTGCCCAGTGATGGAACAGCGCTTGACAGAACCTAAGTCGGAGATCCTCAACTCGGATTGTGCAATAACCTTAGGTCTAAGGATTACATTGATTGAGACATGCAAATGACGACTTGTTCGTTGCATCTCAATATGGGTCAGTCCGACTCGCTAAACTCCTTAGCCGAATCCGTGTAAGTCGGAATAGCATCTCCATGCCCATGACAAGTGGAACCTAGTCATCTGCCGACTTTCACATTGGTCTAAGTTGTGTGTCCGGCACAACCTCAATGACCAAGGACAATTAGTATGAACAGCATGAATATGCAGTTCCACAATCAAATCACATATTCGATGATACATATCAGCAGTTCATACATGGACCATAACCTTATGAATACATTAGGAAATACCATCAACCATGATTGCCTCTAGGGCATATTCCCAACAGTCTCCCACTTGCACTAGAGTCAATCTTCCGACATCACATGTCTAGGCATCTAATGCCCATTGCTCTCAGGTGCGCCTCATGCTTCGGCTGTGGAAGTGGCTTTGTCAATAGACCTGCAATGTTTGCATCCGTGTGTACCTTGCATAACTTGATATCACCTTGATCCACGAACTGGCGAATAAGGTGGTACCGTATGAGTATATGTTTGTTCTTCTGGTGTTGTCTAGGTCCCTTGTCTTGTGCAATAGCACCATTGTTGTCACAATACACGTCTAACGGATTGGACGAGCCCTGAACCACACCAAGATCCATGAGGAAAGTCCCCATCCAAACGGCTTCCTTTACCGCCTCCGAGGCAGCAATATACTCAGCCTATGTCGTAGACACAGACACTGTTTCTTGCTTGGAACTTTTCCAGCTCACAGGCCCTCCGTTTATCACAAACACATATCCGGATTGCAAACAAGAATCATCCGAGTCAGTGAGATAACTCGCATCCGTGTAACCCTTTACACTGAGTTCATCCTCACCTCCATAAACCAGGAACATATCCTTAGTCCTTCTCAAGTACTTGAGGATATTTTTAGCCGCTGCCTAGTGGATCTCTCCAGGGTCAGCTTGGTATCTGCTCACAACACTTAGAGCATAGGAAACATCCGGCCTAGTACAAATCATAGCGTACATGATGGATCTGATTGCAGAAACATACGGAATCACACTCATCCGACTTTGCTCATCAGTTGTCGAAGGACACTGAGTCTTGCTAAGTTTCACGCCATGGGACATCGGTAAGAACCCCTTCTTAGACGATTCCATGTTGAACTTCTTCAACACTTTGTCCAAATATGTACTCTGGCTCAATGCAATGAGCCGCCTTGATCTATCTCTATAGATCCGGATTCCTAGTATGTAAGTTGCCTCACCCAAGTCATTCATCGAAAAACTTCCAATGACTCCTTGGTCTCTTGCAACATCTGGACATCATTTCCAATCAGTAATATGTCATCCACATACAAGATCAGAAAGTTTACTTTGCTCCCTCTAAACTTCTTGTATAAACAAGAATCATGATCACTCTTGATGAAGCCAAACGATTTGACTACCTCATCAAAGCGAATGTTCCAACTCCGAGATGCTTGCTTCAACCCATAAATGGATTTCCGAAGTATGCATACCTTGTCAGCATTAGCCGGATCGACAAAACCCTCGGGCTGTATCATATACACGTCCTCGGTTAAATTTCCATTAAGGAAAGCCGTCTTGACATCCATCTGTCATATCTCATAGTCGAAATAGGCTGCTATAGCTAACATCATACGAACTGATTTAAGCATCGCTACAGGAGAGAAAGTCTCATCGTAGTCAACTCCTTGAACTTGTCGAAACCCTTTCGCGACAAGCCGTGCTTTATAGATAGAAACATTTCCATCCATATCAGTTTTCTTCTTAAAGACCCATTTGCACTCAACGGGTCTTGCACCGTCTGGCAGATCAACCAAGTTCCAAACTTGATTTTCATCCATGGACTTTAACTCGGATGTCATGGCTCCATGACTCGGAAAAAGAACCCACCATTGCTTCCGAATAAGTTACTGGCTCATCACTGTCCAACAGCATCACATCACGAACACTTCGCAATCTGGCCGATCTTTGCAGTGTAGGTGCAGTTTCCGGCTCAGGTACCACGTCTGGCTCAACCTCTAAGGCTTTTGCTGACTCGCTGCTAGCCGGCATCTCTCGAATTTCTTCGAGATGCACCGTACTCCCACTGACTCCCCGACTGAGAAACTCTTTCTCAAGGAAGACACCGTTTCAAGCGACAAACACTTTGCCCTCTTCTCGGTTGTAGAAGTAGTAACCCAAGGTTTCCTCGGATACCCTGCGAAAATACACTTATCCGACTTAGCTGTAAGCTTGTCCGACTGAAGTCGCTTGACAAAAGCTTCACAACCCCAAATCTTGAGAAAAGATAAACTCGGCTTCTTGCCAGTCCACATCTCATGCGGTGTCTTCTCTACCGACTTTGATGGTACTCTGTTTAGTGTGAACGCTGCAGTTTCTAGACAATAACCCCAAAATGATAAAGGAAGATATGTCCGACTCATCATTGATCGTACCATGTCCAACAAGGTCCGATTCCTCCTTTCCGACACACCATTTCTCTGCGGCGTTCCTGGAGGAGTGAGCTAGGGAACTATTCCACAACTCTTTAGATGGTCATCAAACTCATGGCTCATGTACTCGCCTCCTCGGTCTGACCGAAGAAAGTTTATTTTCTTGCCAGGTTGATTTTGTACCTCATTCTGGAATTCCTTGAACTTTTCAAAGGCTTCCGACTTATGTTTCATCAAGTAGATATATCCATACCTACTCAAATCATCAAGTGAAGGTAATGATGTACTCATAACCACCTCTACCTGTCGTGCTCATTGGGCCACATACATCACTATGTACTAGTCCCAATAAGTCAGACGCCCTTTCACAACTCTTTGCAAAAGGTGTCTTGGTCATCTTGCCGAGAAGGCAGGATTCACATGTCTCGAACGACTCCAAGTCGAACGAAGTTAGGAGTCCATCATCATGGAGCTTCTTCATGCGTTTCCAACTTATATGACCAAGCCGACAATGCCAAAAGTAAGTCATATTCAGATCATTTGGTTTTAACCTTTTCACATTTATATTATAGACAGATTCACCCTCAAGATTCAAATAAATAACCCGTCCCAGACGGGCGCAAAGCCATGAAACATATCATTCAAATATAAAGAACAACCATTATTCTTAATACTTGACTCATAGCCCTGTCTCATCAAACATGAGGCAAAAATGATGTTTCGACTAAGCACTGGAACATAATAACAATTATTTAGCTCCATTATGAATCCATAAGGTAAATGAAGTTGCATTGTGCCGACTTCAGCGACTCTCGCTTTGTTTCCGACTCTAATGTCAACCTCGCCTCTTGCCACACTCCTAGTTCTTACCAGTCCTTGCAACGAGTTGCAGATGTGAATGACTGATCCGATATCATATACCCAAGAACTACCAGGTGCATCTGCAAGATAAATGTCTATAACATTGCAAACAAGCGTACCTGAGCCAGAAGTCACACCTCGCTCTTGGCTTTATCAGCCAAATACTTGCTGCAATTCCTCTTCCAGTGGCCATCCGACTTGCAGTAGAAGCAAGTGGATCCAGCTGTAGGAGATGGCTTAGTCCCTGAGGAAGCGCTTTGGACTGGGTCATCCGCCTTACCTCCTGACTTTGCCTTCTTCTTCTTAGTCCAAGAACTCTTCTTGAACTTAGCCTTGATTTGTACCATCAACACTTGACTGGAACCTTTCTTGAGATCCGCCTCAACCTTCTTGAGCATCCCATGTAATTCAGTGAGCTTCTTATCCATACCATGCATGTGGTAGTTCGATATGAACTGGCCATACGCACTAGGAAGAGAGTTCAGAATTATGTCCGTAGTGAACTCTTCGCTAATGGGGAGGCCAAGCCTTTCCAGAGACTACACGTAACCAACCATCTTGATCACATGCGGACTCAGTGGATCACCATCCTTAAGCTTGCAGCTCAACAAGGCCTGAGAGACTTGATACCTCTTAGTCTTTGCCTGAGCCTGCAACATACTTTTGAGGCTTTCGATCATATCGTAGGCCTCAACATTCTCGAACTGCTGCTGCAAGTCCGGTTCCATGTGACCAAGATAAGACAGCTAATCTCCGTGGATTCATCACAAATCCGACGGTAGGCATTGGTGGCT
This sequence comes from Avena eriantha, assembly GCA_910589775.1. NCBI lineage: Eukaryota > Viridiplantae > Streptophyta > Magnoliopsida > Poales > Poaceae > Avena > Avena eriantha. Next base: position 329,243,226 of record OU342742.1, on the reverse strand, counting down.
GCGACAGTCGCATTCTCATCCGGCTCAGCTGGAAGTGGGTTGTCTAGGACACGATCCCTTTTTTCTTGTTTGAGAACAATTCTCATATTACGATACCAGTTGGTGAAGTTAGTTCCATTCAGTTTATCTTTCTCTAAGATGGTTCTCAAAGCAAAACCGGAAATCTGAGGAAGACTGCTAGGTGCCATTGATCTACAACAGAAAATATGCAAAACACTTAAGACATGTATCCATAAAGAGCAAGCATATTAAACACTTTAATATTTATGCTCCCACTAGAACCAAGACCCCTCCGATGGTTACTTAGTGATTCAGGATCCTAAATAAGCAAGTCGACTAGTGAGCTTTAGCATCACCGATAGCCGTCAAGTGATCTAGGTAGACAACTCCTTGTCAATCGTATCTCATACGACTCCTATTGGATGGGTGGCATCACATGCCCCGGCTCCCATCCGACTTTTCCCCAAGTCCCACAACCGTTGTGATAGACCTGTCTAGATTACCAAGTGCTTCGCTGTAAGAGTTCAACTCGAACCCACCTAGTCAGAAAGAATTGATAGCACCTCAATTTTATGAGCCCACTACCAAAAATGTCCGACTTGTGATGGTGCAGCACTGGCGGGGAAACCGACTAGACCTTCTTTGAGGGATTATTTTCTACCAACTATCCAATAGAGGTAAAACAGAGACATAACAATAACACAAAATAAAGCAATTATAATGTGAAATGGTATGGCTCTCTTCATGGCGATCTCCATCTCCATAAAGCCTGTAATCCGACTCGTGTCAACTCTTGTCACGTGCCGTCTTACACCATGTAGCCGACTTGTACACCGACTTGCATGCCTTCCGGATTCTCCAAACAGCTACACTAGCTTGTAATGCAAATTACACAGAGAATCTGACACACAGGCCGTTATACAATAAGATGAAAGCACCTAGGCTCCAGCCGGCTGACAAAATCCGTGATACGCAGATCACGTATGGATTACACACATCACATGCACATAAGCCATACCATTCACAACATCATCCTGCAAAAACAAGTTATGCATAGATACGATATGTAGCGGTGTTGTGAAACTCGCAACGACATCTAAGGCGCTACGACAAGGCAAAGCCGGTGGTCCCGCTAGCCGAATAGCAGGCGGGGATCGAAAGGATAGTGCCCCACGATATTTCTGAAAACGCAGATCTCATCTGCATTCCGTACATGGATTTTATCATCAAATAAAACAATTTTACCCAAATCCGATCCGAAACTCCGATTCGACCAAACTCTTTGATCTTCGATCACCGCATCCGGGTTTACGTGTCATAGTCTACCCCGATGGCGGAAACCGACCGGTAGGGGTATGTCGTTCCACGACCTCAGTAGTTAGATCACGGAAATCAGATCATCCATTCCCCCGAGTACAGTTGATCCAATCGACTGTGAACAAAACCAATCTATCTCATAGATCGACCACCAAAACTGCAATTAGATCCAATCTAACGCCAACCGCATATCACATATACGCGATCTCGAGCCTAAAACTAGAAGCTAATGCTCTGATACTGATGACCCACAAGTATAGGGGGTGTATCGCAGTATTTTCGATAAGTAATAGTGTTGAACCCAACGAGGAGCAGAAGGTGTTGGCTAGTGGTATGTATCAGGAATTCTCTTCAAATACTTAGCAAATGGATTTTTAGGGGTTTTCGATAAAGCAAGTAAACAAAGTACGAGTAAATAAAAGATAGTAAGAATGAATGCAGCAAGTGGCCCAATCCTTTATGCAGCAAAGGACAAGCCGGTTGTATTTCTATAGATGACCAAACGTTCTCAAGGACACATGGGCAGACTGTCAAGTGCTTTCGCTTCATATAGCTGATTAATCTTCTTTAGCTTGCTAAGTGTTGTGTGGGTGAACCTGTGCTAATCTACCGCCCCATCCAAGACTAAATACATACGTGTGATTATACCCCTTGCAAACATCCATAAGTACAAGAAAGTAATTAAGGTAGAAACCTAACCACAGCTTTAAACTCTAAGACCCTTACATCCCTTGTGCAATGGTTTCCTAACGGGGGTTCAGGTTTCTGTCACTCTGGCAACCCCTACGATTAGTAGCCAAATACACAATGCATTCCCCTAGGCCCATATAGGTGAAGTGTCATGTAGTCGACGTTCACATGACACCACTAGAAGAAGTACACCACAACTTAAATAACAATCTATTGAATCTTTCTCAACGCAACTCTAACAACAAGACTTATCCCATGTCCTCAAGAACAAAACGAACTACTCACAAGACATCATATGGATCATGATCAGAGATGAAATAATGATGTATAACAATTTGAACATAAACAATAATTCAATGGTTCACTCCATAGCATCAACTACAAGGAGTAATCAACACCGGGAAAGTTTCCCCTATGAACTATGCAAAATTCAACACAATTGTTACAGCAATATGGAGATGGTGATGAGGGTGTTGATGGTGATGATGGTGGTGGTGATGATGATGATGATCCCGATGAAGACCAACTTGATGGTGGTGTTGATGGTGACAATCTTCCCTCTCCGGGAAGGAATCCCCCCGGCAGAAATCTGTCTACCGGAGAGATCTTTCTCTCTCGGTGTTTTCCGCCCCGCAGAGGCAGCGGAATCTTTCTGTGGTTGCTCCCCGAGTCTTATTGTTTCGGTAGGTTGATATATGCCAGAGGGGAGAGGCTGGAGTGGGCCAGGGCGGCCACACCACTCCCTGGCGCGACCTAGGCCTGCCCGCACCATGGGGTGGTGTGGGCCCCCTGTGGCCCACCTCCACTCCATCTTCTGGCATCCTGAGTCTTTTGGAAAAATAGGATTTTCCGTATATTTTCCCGGATTTTCTGATCTCGCGAATTTTGCCTCCAAACAGCACCTTTTCCATCAGAATCCTGACTGCAGCGGTCCATGCTCCAAAAGTCATCAACCATGCAAAAATAGATGAAATAACATAAGTATCACCTCTCAATACGAAATATATCAATGAATAGTAGTGAATTAAGACAGAGAATAGTGATGCAAAATGGACGTATCAACTCCCCCCAAGCTTAGACTTCGCTTGTCCCCAAGCGAAACTGAGCTCAATAAACATGACCTCAAGTTTATGGAGTGAAGAGTCGATAAAAGAATACGGACAGGAAGCATCACATTCATCAAATACATAGATCATAATAGAAGACAACTCACTATTATATAACTCAACTTGTAATGAGTAAAGGAAACACAATAAAGATACATAAAGTGAATCATAATTGGTAATGGCAAACTTAGCTCTTGGTCGAAGAATAGTTGATAATTTGCTGGAGTTCACAAATAGCTGGTTTTCAAAGAAAGCTTTCAAAGTAGTAAACATCAAGATAAGAGCAACGTGCAAAACAAGGAACATAAGAAACATGATTGAATAAATCATCATATGAATGAATGAAACGCATCAACTCAAAATACTTGCTGAGATAGAAGGGAATAGGTTTACTGACTCAACTATAAAGTAAAAGAAAGGCCCTTCAAAGAGGGAAGCAGGGATTGCAAGTCTCATAAAGAGCTCCCAAAAATTATGATACTTACTAGCTTTCAGCTCTCATTGCCCCTATCATAGGCATATTTAGGTGATTAAGGTGAAAGTGAGGTCCAATCTGAGTTATATGCTTGACAGACTATAAACTGAAGATCCCAAGTCCCTTGAGTACGAGGGCCGCTCCTCATGCTACTCAACTTTAGTTACCGGTAAGTTCTTGTCATCGTAGGTATGTGCGTATCATTGAGAACCGCCTACGGGGTACCCCTTGCCCGATGATACGGAAGAATCCCCATATCAAAATGACAAGGCAAGCAGACAATGAGTATCTCAGTAATGTTCTTATTTACCATGGGAAAATGGTGCTTTTTTTCTCTCTTTCCTCTTTTCATAGTATCTCTTTTTTTTCTCTTTTATTTTTCTCAATAGCTATCTCTCTCTTTTTTATAAGAAGAATGCTTCATAGATATCATTATGGTTACACTGCAGGTTTCCACCATGTCAGCATGGATTAGACCCGCGGCCCAGGCGTTTCTCTAACACACATACATAACTCCATGGACTTACAAGCTCCCCTTTTATTTCACACCGACGACATCCGCAAACAAAAGAGCAAGGTATCAGCTGGGTATATATTTACAAGTGTTGAAAGCGTTCCCCGTGACAGCATGGTTCTGCTAATCCTCAGCCTATAATTTGCAAGCATATAACTTTCATGGAGAGTTCACAATGGTTCAGGTTTATTAAATGCAGAAAATAAAGTGTGCCATCAAGTTTGTGAGAGCTTTAATCACTAATTTTATCATAACAAGTTTAATTTCAGAGGTAAACGAAACAAGAATTTACTTGGGATAGCAATAATGCTACTAGGTAGGTATTGTGGACACAAATGGCAAAGGTTTTGGTTTAAAGGAGGTGGATGCACGAGAAGAATACCCTCTCAATATAGGTTTTTGGCTAGCAAGGTTGGGTAGCAAGTACAAGAGTTGAAGGAAACAACCAAACATACAAATGATAAAGTCAAACATGCAATCTTCCTTGGAAGCACAAAAGATCTTAACTAGAGAATACTAGACTTATGAGCAAATCAAGAAAGAAAGATGATGAAATAATTTTTCTCTAGAGTACTACTATCTTTTTCTTTTCAACTCTCAAAAAGGTGTTGCTACTAACCGAGCCAGGTTTGCCAAAACCAACTAAATTAACTCAATGATCCCAGAGTGCTACCAATACTAACAACAAGATCAATCATATAACCATGAATTGAAAACTAACATAAGCTATGCAAAAGAGTAAATGAAAGAACTTCTCATTAATATTCCATAACGAAAACTCACACCAAGGGATACAAATCTAACGAGAGAGGGGACACTTCCATAATGCAAACCATACTACAAAATAACTCCTCTATTCATGATATGACTCTACTAATAAGGTAAAAAGATAGAAGATAGTGATATGATACCGCGGTACTCCCCCAAGCTTGGAACAAACCAAGGGGATGCCAAACCTGATGACGAATTACTCCTTCGGTGGTGGTGGTATCCTCTCAATGAGCTTTCTGATAAGTTTCCCCAAGTCCTCAATCTCAAAGGTGAGATTACGAATAAGCTGCGAGTTTTGCTCAATGCGGCTCATGATCATGTCGTGTTGAGAATTCCAGCTCTTGCTATTCTTTCCCCACTCTTCCTCCTTGAAGTCTTCTTTTCCTGCATGGCTAGAACGAGGCAAATCCCAATTGGAGGGTAATTTCTCCTTGGGCATATTCTGGTATTGATGCTCATGGATAAGGGTATGGAAAGGATTCTTGGTGCGTGGAGAAGTTATCTGTGGTGCCAAGCAGTGACGCGGAGGCTTCCCTCTAGTTGACATCCGTGCAGTCCTTCTAATCCTGGCAGGGTTCGCCACCACTCCAATTCTTGCAACGGTAGTGTCGGTGTGCGGACGTTGGCCTTGCTCCTCTTCGCCTTCACTCTTGATCTCCTTCTCCTTCCCGGGGTCTTGGAGATCTTCCTCCATGGGCTCCTTTCCTTTATCCTTGGCAGACACCATTGTGCTTCTAAACTTTCAAAGAGTATGTCCTGGCAGAAACAGATCGAAACAAAAGCACGACGAAAACACAATATACAAACCGCGGGGGATCCGGGGGGTTATATATTACGAAGTTTCATATCAAAAGGAAAGTACTGGGAGAAAACGGGTCGGAGCCGGAGTCCTGGGTGGCCTCACCACCTGGTGGCGCGGCCAGGGGTGGGCCCGCGCCATGGGGTGGTGTGGGCCACCCTGGCTCCGGTTCCGTCCCTTTTTCGCTTCGTAGCTTTCCTTATTGACTGAAAACTACAAAAATATAGTTGGATTGTATTTTCTTGGAACTTTTCTTACCAGAACTATTACCTAGTTGGAAACGGACTCTACATGTCTCTGAATTTGGTATTGAGTGGATCCTTCCGGATTCATCACTTGAATATCATCGATATCTTCATCTTCATATACTTATTATTTGAGTCATAAAACCTTTCTCTTCCTTATTACACCATTATCTCCCCTTCCTGAAAATTCCTCACACAAAACTTCACACAGTTCTTATTAGCAACATTAGTATAAGTGAAGTGATAAAACCTTTTGAGTCCAACTTCAACTAAAAACCATCAAAACATAAGCTACTATAGCAACTCCTTCCGAAGACCCAAAAAGAATTCAAAAAGGAAATCGAATAAAGAAGCAAATGCAGGAGTGGCAAAATCTGTTAAAACAGACCAGCAGGTAAAGATCATTTTTTCGAAAATCTTTTGTTACTCAAATAAAAACGTTCAACACTAACGAAAGTTAAATAACAACCTGGGGCAGAAGCACAAAAAATTACAGCTCGATCCGACTTACAGAGATCTCTCACGAATTTTTACGGTGAAGCACAAAAATCTGTTTCGGGACAACAACTTCCCCAAATATTACTTCTCTCTCATTAGAGGTTGATCTTGACACAAAAAACCAAACAAAACGGATAAGGAGCGGTTATTACTGAATTAATAACTTCCAAGACTTAAATAAACAAAAACAAACTACAAGCAAAAACACATTGGGTTGTCTCCCATAAAGCTCTTTCTTTATAGCTATTAAGATGGGCATGATAATTTTGAAGAAGCTCTCATAGGGATATGAATTAAAGTGAAAGAGAGCATTAAGAAGCAAAAACACACACACATTTAAGTCTAACCCACTTCCTATGCAAGGGAATTTTGTAAACAAACAAGTTGTTGAAACCAAAGGCTATTTGCATAAGAAGGAAAAACAAGTGCAACATAAAAACTTTCAGCATAAAACGAGGAAACTTGATATTATTGAGATGCATAAGAACAATTTTCCCTCTCTCATAATAACCTTCAGTATCATGCATAAACTTAACAATATAGCTATTACAAGGACCATCATAATAATGATCACTTATTCTAATAGAAAACACAGGAATACTAGCTCTCATAGCACTACTATGTGAAACAATTTTAGAGGTATCCTTACAAAGGATAGTGTGTCCCTCTTCCTCATACTTAGTGACAAAGTCTTTCATATTTGCTATTATAGGTTCATCACCCATTTGTTTACCAGGTTCAACAGCCTTATTCATACTTTCATCTACCATACTAGCCATCATAGAATGTTCCTTTACCTTAACTAGAAAAGGCATTTTCTCAATATAAGGTTCAGGTAAAACATGATTAGCAGTATAAACTTGAGTATTTCTTGAAAGAATACCCTTAGCAACATCTTTACAAGGTTCATGATACTTATTCCACTTCTTTTTAGGCACTTCAATGTAGGAAGCAAAAGCCTTAAAATAAGAAGCAATAGCTTGAGCGTCTAGACCATAAGCATTTTTAATATTTTGAAAGTCATCAGTTCCCATAAAAGATTCAATGCATTCATAATCATAATTTATACCTGACTTTCTACCTTTGTCATTCTCCCAAGCTTCAGCATTGTCTTGAATACGGTCTAGAAGGTCCCATTTAACTTCTTCTTCCATACGAGTGAATGATCCAGCACAAGAGGCATCCAATAAATCTTTGTCATGTAGAAGGAGCCTTGCATAAAAGTTGTTGATAATAATATTGTTGGGGAGCTCATGAATGGGACATTTGAGCATTAGTAACTTCAATCTCCCCCAAGCTTGAGCTGTACTCTCTCCATCAAGAGGCCAAAAGTTTTATATTTGATTTCGATCTTTATGAATTTCACTAGGAGGATAAAACTTTGAATAAAAGAGAGGCACTATTTCCTCCCATTCCAGAGCTTGACCATTCTTCAGCAGCTTATACCATTCCTCAGCTCTTCCTTTCAGTGATAATGAGAATAACTTCTTCTTAACTTGATCTGTAGTAATACCTGCACACTTGAACAACCCGCATAATTCGTGTATAAAGAGTAAATGATCACCGGGATGGACAGTTCCATCCCCAACGTAGTAGTTATCCATAACACGATCAATAATTCTTGTAGGTATTTTGAAAATATCTTTCTCAGCAGGTGGTGGCTTATCTACTACCTTAGCAGTGGTAGTAGCATTACCAAATAAGAAACTCAGCGAATTATCCATAACGAAAATAAAGCAACTAGCAGAAGTAAACAATACTCACAGTAGAAGTTTCCTTTACCAGTTCCACTCTCCAATAGCGCTTCACTCCCCGGCAACGGCGCCAGAAAATAGTCTTGATGACCCACAAGTATAGGGGGTGTATCGCAGTATTTTCGATAAGTAAGAGTGTCAAACCCAACGAGGAGCAGAAGGTGTTGGCTAGTGGTATGGATCAGGAATTCTCTACAAATACTTAGCAAACGGATTTTTAGGGGTTTTCGATAAAGCAAGTAAACAAAGTACGAGTAAATAAAAGACAGTAAGAATAAATGCAGCAAGTGGCCCAATCCTTTATGCAGCAAAGGACAAGCCGGTTGTATTTCTATAGATGACCAAACGTTCTCGAGGACACATGGGAAGACTGTCAAGTGCTTTCGCTTCATATAGCTGATTAATCTTCTTTAGCTTGCTAAGTGTTGTGTGGGTGAACCTGTGCTAGTGTACCGCCCCATCCAAGACTAAATACATACTTGTGATTATACCCCTTGCAAACATCCGTAAGTACAAGAAAGTAATTAAGGTAGAAACCTAACCACAGCATTAAACTCTAAGACCCTTACGTCCCTTGTGCAATGGTTTTCTAACGGGGGTTCAGGTTTCTGTCACTCCGGCAACCCCTACGATTAGTAGCCAAATACACAATGCATTCCCCTAGGCCCATATAGGTGAAGTGTCATGTAGTCGACATTCACATGACACCACTAGAAGAAGTACACCACAACTTAAATAACAATCTATTGAATCTTTCTCAACGCAACTCCACTACTAACAACAAGACTTCTCCCATGTCCTCAAGAACAAAACGAACTACTCACAAGACATCATATGGATCATGATCAGAGATGAAATAATGATGTCTAACAATCTGAACATAAACAATAATTCAATGGTTCACTCAATAGCATCAACTACAAGGAGTAATCAACACCGAGAAAGTTTCCCCTATGAACTATGCAAGATTCAACACAATTGTTATAGCAATATGGAGATGGTGATGAGGGTGCTGATGGTGATGATGATGATGATCCCGATGAAGCCCAACTTGATGGTGGTGTTGATGCCGACGATCTTCCCTCTCCGGGAAGGAATTCCCCCGGCAGAAATCTGTCTGCCGGAGAGATCTTTCTCTCTTGGTGTTTTCCACCCCGCAGAGGTGGCGGAATCTTTCTATGGTTGCTCCCTGAGTCTTAGGGTTTCGGGAGGTTGATATACGCCAGAGGGGAGAGGTTGGAGTGGGCCAGGGCGGCCACACCACTCCCTGGCGCGGCCTAGGCCTGCCCGCGCCATGGGGTGGTGTGGGCCCCCTGTGGCCCACCTCCACTCCATCTTCTGCCATCCTGAGTATTCTAGAAAAATAGGATTTTCCGTATATTTTCCCGGATTTTCTGATCTTCGCGAATTTTGCCTCCAAACAGCACCTTTTCCATCAGAATCCTGACTGCAGCGGTCCATGCTCCAAAAGTCATCAACCATGCAAAAACAGATGAAATAACATAAGTGTCACCTCTCAATACGAAATATATCAATGAATAGTAGTGAATTAAGACATAGAATAGTGATGCAAAATGGACGTATCAGATACCACTGTTGGGCCACGTAGAGATAAAAAAAAACTTTTTCCCTACGCGGTGATCCCAAGATCCAGCTCAGGTAGAAGGCCACGAGGATTACCACTAGATGCGTAGTTGTGGAATTGATGAAGCACGTCGCTTGATGCAGTGCAGTCCTCGTGATCTGTTCCGGTTCCACGATCCACAATCCATTCTTTCTTCATGATCGTCGAAGTGCTGAACGTACAGCAACTCCGCCGGTATCCACACGTACGAGGAGGAGCGCTGGCGATGGACTGCTAGGTCCGGTACGGTGGCGATAGGACAGACTGGGGCTAGGGTTTCCAACACATGGAGTGAACTAACCTTGTGCTCTAAGCACCTGCGCCCTAGCTTATATGGGGAGTGAAAGTGGGCTACACTCACTTGTGGCCCATTCACTAAAAGGCCTATATTAGCCACTAGAAGTCTCACTTGCTGACTAAGTCCATGTCTCTATTTGGGTCCAACCCAAATAGGTTTTCTGTTTGGGTCTAACCAAAACTTGCTCCCGCTCTTAAGTGTGTGACCCGACAGGCTCATGGTAACCCAGACACGATTCCGAGTCTCACTCGTGATCGATCAGTTGGTAGTGGCTCCTAGCAGAACGTGCCAACTCCCAGGTACCAATAAGTCATGACGACATACCTTTCCAATGCGACTTTTGTATGAGTCCCTTTTGCCTCACGATATACCTTGTCGGACTATAGGCGAATGATCGTCATCCCTTAAATAGTCTGACTCTCTTTCTGGATCCGAGATAAGTGATTCATCCGACTAACTCTTAGTCGGTTGCCTCGGTTAACACTTAACCGAGACGCGCATGGCCATGCTTTCCGAATCATATATTCCAAGAGGGCCCAGAGAATATCTCTCCATATGGAGGGGCAAAATCCCGTCTTAGTTATTCAAATCACGCAGCTTGATTCTCAGTCGACCCGAACTCTGCCTTTATAACTGCCCAGTGACGGAACAACATTTGACAGAACCTAAGTCGGAGATCCTCAACTCAGATTGTGCAATAACCTCAGGTCTAAGGATTACATTGATTGAGACATGCAAATGACGACTTGTTCGTTGCATCTCAATATGGGTCAGTCTGACTCGCTAAACTCTTTAGCTGAATCCGTGTAAGTCGGAATAGCATCTCCATGCCCATGACAAGTGGAACCTAGTCATCTGCCGACTTTCACATTGGTCTAAGTTGTGTGTCCGGCACAACCTCAATGACCAAGGACAATTAGGATGAATAGCATGAATATGCAGTTCCACAATCAAATCACGTATTCAATGATACATATCTGCAGTTCATACATGGACCATAACCTTATGAATACATTAGGAAATACTATCAACCATGATTTCCTCTAGGGCATATTCCCAACAGATTAGACACACCAATTTTTGGAGAAGTCCTTTGGTTGACTTCCTCCTTCCCTCTCTCTCTAGTCCTTGTGACCATGGCCCCAAGTTTGGACTATGCAAACAAGGCACACCTGTAGCACGCCGTTGCGCTGCTGGGATTCCTAGCCGGATATCAACTTCTGCACTCGGGCGGGATCAGGGAGACGGAGGTCTCATCGTGCATCGGATGTGTACGAAGACACGAGGTGCAACATTTTGGGCGCTTAAATGTTGTGAGCTGAAGCTACGACACGATGAAGAAGGAGCAAGGGGTGACCTGCGAGGAGCTTCGCGACCTTGAGGTTGGCTATGAGTACGACTACTTCAACCATGTTCCCCGCGGAACGTTAACCGTGTACGATCTACAAGGGTATGTATTCTCTACGCATCGGTCGTTACTGCATTACTACATAGATAGATCCTAGGCAGTTTTTGGGTCCCAACGTAGGAAAATAATTCTTCTGTAGATCCTCTTCACCGATCATTTTGTGTCATCCATACCTAGTTCAATATCGTTACCAACAAGTATTGTTTTTCTCGTTCCTGTGATATAACACTCTAGTGATCAAATCACTTGCTTGTAAGATATGTCAATGTGATATCACCGAAAGGGCCCTGAGTATATCTCTCCATCATCTAGATGGACAAATCCCACTATTTATCCACGAGCCTCAACTAACACTTTCCAAGTACATGAATACACTTTTATAATCACCCTGTTACAGTGTGACATTTGATGGAATCAACGTACCTTTTCAGTGAAAGTGATTGATGTGATGTCATGATCTAAGGACATTGAGTTACTACGAATGTGATAGCAATATGAACTTGAGGACCTGATCGTATTGCTACATCTACTTTGGGTTACACTTCATCATATCATTCTCCAATGATATGACCCTATTATTTAAAACATCCAATGTTCATGATCAAGAAACCTTGACCATCTGTTAATCAACAAGCTAGTATTAAGAGAGGCATTACTAGGAACCTTTTATGTTTGTAAATCACACATGTATTAATTTTTCCTCTTAACAAAATTATAGCATGAAAAATAAACATTTATCATAAACATGGAATAAGATAATAACCTCTTTATTATTGCCTCTCGGGCATATTCCTTTCAGTCTCCCACTTGCACTATAGTCAATAATCTAGGTTGAAAAACTTACACCCATTCAACACCTATGGCAATTTGGTGTTGTATATACATCAGAAATTAAGGTGCACCTCAAGCTTGTGGGTTGCCCATAAAGAATAGAAAAATGATTTTCCCTCTATCCTCTCACTTCTATTTTCTGAGTTCATGCCGATTTTCACTTGAAACATCCTCCATTTGAACTACAACGGTCGCATACTTTGGCTCATGTTTTTTTAACATTGGTAGCTCCAAAATATGTCATTTCATCAAAATTTCCCAAAAAATGATGCATGAAACCCCTTTTTGGGTGCACAGGGTGTTCTTCTATGTGTCGTAGTGCCGGGCCCTGATTGGTCGAGACGTACCTCACACGGATCATGGCCACCCACTTTAGGATCCTCTACGATCCAACGATCTTGATATCTCCATGGTGTCTCCCTTTTTGTTCAAATTTATCAAACCACAAGTTTTACACCAAAGCCATAAAAAAGTTCTTCTAAAAAAACATAGGCTTTTTTTGGTGATGTTTTTTATAATTTGAAATTTGTGAGGCTTTTTGGGAAGCTTTCCCTTTGTAATTTGAAATTTGTGAGGCTTTTTATGATGCTTTTTATAATTTTAAATCCGTGAGGCTTTTTGTGATCCTTTTTATAAGCTAAAATTTATGAGATGTTTACAAATATAGGATTCCTTTTATAATTTGAATTTGGTGAGGATTTTTTGATCCTTTTTATAAGTTGAAATTTGTGAGGATGTTTATAAATATATGACCGTTTTATATTTTGAAATTTGGGAGGCTCTTTGTGTTGCTTTTTATAATTTGAAATTTGTGAAGTTGTTTATGAATCCGTGTTGCTTTCTAGAATTGGAAACTTGCGAGTATATTTCAAAATTTATGATACTTTTTATAATTTGAAATATGCTGGGCGTTTTGTTATGTTTTTAATGTTTAAAAACATGTGGTACTAAATGCAACTATGTGATGCTTTTATAATTTGAAATTTGTAAGACTGTTTACAAAATTTACCATGCTCTTTATAATTTTAAATATGTGAGGCTTGAGTGGATTAAAATCCTCTAGGATTCTATGGTAATAATCCTTTGAATCCAAAAGAGCGCTATGAAGCAAGGCACGATAGTCAGGTAAAGCTCCTTGCACTAAGCGGTTAAGTAGTTTGGTGAGGGAAGCAAGTGAAAATACAGATACGAGAAAATATGAATGTTTGAATTGCTACTACTCTTACTATACATGCCAACGCAAGTGGTGAACAATCCAGATGGACAGAGACACACACACACAGACCCATCGACACAAGGGATGTTGACCCAACATGCGCAGCGTCCGTTGTGGATGAGGGAGAGATGAGTCGGCCGGTGCGGGGCAGAGAATGGGGGAGGAAACCCAATTTGTTTTGTGTGCATATATTATCTTATCTTACCAATATATAGTGTACGAATAATTTTGAATGTTGACCGTTGGATCAAGACTCGTGAATCCCAACATTTCTAGCCGTTGGATCTTCTTTTCCATTCTAGCATCTAGCACATCCTATTGATAGTCTTCGGCATAATAAATTCTATGCACAAACCTCAAAACACACTTCTCCATCATACTAGAATCTTCTCCTTCGTTTCTCTAGACCATGTTACCAAAAATTTCAAGTGTTAGGTAGCTAATAATATTTGACTTCTACATGATGATAAAACATACAAGAACCAAATATACACCCATACTTTATAGATATTGATCAAATTTGTAAATTTTTGTGCTTTACCGATTATAATTTTATATAGTGATGATATGTAATATGTCTATTATCTAAGTCTCACATGCAGGACATGTGCAACTTACTAGTATATACTAGGTCATGAATTTTACTAAACTATATATACCTCGTCTTAGTAACATATCTTAAATTTGTTCAAACATCACACCACCTTCAACTCCTCTTCGCTCCTCTCACATTGCCCCCGATTTCTCTACTACTATAATGGAGAAGTTTTGAATTGGATACATAGCACCAATTATGACCATTAGACTGTTAGATCCAATGGTTTAGAGCAGTTGGACTCATGTTAAACAGTACATAGAGAAAACTCCACCATGTTCTAGAACCATCATATCACAGCCCTCCCCAAAAATCCATAGCATTGTAGGATGTATTATAAATATTTGTAATAGTTATTATTAGTAGACTTAATGTATGTCTTTTTTCTCTAACAAGGCCATTGGTTAACAACAATATAATGTTTGTTAATAAATCACATTTCATACATATATATGTGTGTAGCACGTGCCTTTTACTATTATTCTCTAAGCTCATAGTCTCTTTGATTATTTTCAAAACACAGTCAAATTATTAGGCATGCATATTCTTAGCAAGAAGTTGAATCTTTCCAAACTCTCACTCATTCTCGATACATTGACTGCCTGATGGGTCCATTGAACAGATTGTCGTGAGATTTGAAGTTAATTTCGAAACACGGTAAAAATTTCAAAACACGATGAGTCATAGTCTTTTTGATTGTTTTCAAAACACGGTCAAATTTCTAGGCATGCATATTCTTATCAAGAAGTGTGAATCTTTCTAAACTATCACTCGTTCTCGATACATTAACTACTTGGTGGGTCCATTGAACAGATTATCGCAAGATGTGAAGTTAATTTCAAAACACAACCAAAATTTCAAAACATGGTGGGTCATAGTCTCTTTGATTGTTTTCAAACACGGTGAAATTTCTAGGTATGCATATTCTTAGAAAGAAGTTGAATCTTTCCAAACTCTCACTTGTTTTTGATACATTTACTACCTGGTGGGTCCATTGAATAGATTATCGCAAGGTGTGATGTTAATTTCGAAACACAACCAAAATTTCAAAACACAGTGAGTCATAGTATCTTTGATTTTTTTGAAAACACGATCAAATTTCTAGGCATGCATATTATTAGCATGAAGTTTAAATTTTCCAAACTATCACTCGTTCTCGATACATTGACTTCCTGGTGGGTCCATTGAACATATTATCGCAAGGTGTGAAGTTAATTTCGAAACACAACCAAAATTTGAAAAAAGGGAGTCAAGTATCTTTGATTGTTTTTAAAATACGGTCAAATTTATAGGCATGCATATTCTTAGAAAGAAATGAGAATCTTTCCAAACTATCACTCGTTCTCGATACATTGACTGCCTGGTGGGTCCATTGAACAGATTATGGCAAGGCGTGAAGTTAATTTCAAAACACAACCAAAATTTCAAATCACGGTGAGTCATAACCTCTTTGATTGTTTTAAAAACATGATCAAATTTCTAGGCATGCATATTCTTAGAAAGAATTTGAATCTTTCCAAAATCTCACTCGTTCTTGATACATTGACTGCCTGGTGGGTCCATTGAATAGATTATCGCAAGTTGTGAAGTTAATTTTGAAACGCAGCCAAAATTTCAAAACATTGTGAGTCATAGTCTCTTTGATTGTTTTCAAAACAAGGTAAAATTTCTATGCATGCATATTCTTAGCAAGAAGTTGAATCTTTCCAAACTCTCACTTGTTCTCGATACATTGACTCCCTAGTGGGTCCATTGAATAGATTATCGCAAGGTGTAAAGTTATTTTCAAAACACAGCCAACATTTCAAAACACGGTGAGTCATAGTCTAGGCATGCATATTCTTAACAAGAAGTTTAATCTTTCCAAACTCTCACTGGTTATCGATACATTGATTATCTGGTGGGTCCATTGAACAAATTATTGTTGGAGATATGCCCAAGAGGCAATAATAAAGTGGTTATTATTATATCCTTGTGTTTATTATAAATGTTTACATCCCATGCTATACTTTTATTAATAGGAAACACTAATAATTGTGTATTTTGTAAACAAAAAGAGTCCCTAGTAAGCCTCTTGTTAAGTCTATTTGTTGATTAATAGATGATCATGGTTTCCTGATCATGGACATTGGATGTTATTAATAAAAAGATCATATCATTAGGAGAATGATGTGATGGACACACACCCATAGTAAGCATAGCATAAGATCAAGTCATTAAAGTTCATTTTGCTACAAGCTTTCAAATACATAGTAACCTAATCCTTCGACCATGAGATCATGTTAATCACCATCACCGGATGAGTCCTTTGATGACATCAAACGCCACTTTGTAACTGGATGGTTATAAAGGTGGCATTAGGTATTCTGACAGTATGTGTTGAAGCCCATGGATCAAGAAAGGGATTTGTCCATCCAAGTGACAGATAGATATGCTTTGGGCCCTCACGGTGGAATGACATCCAATTGGCTTGCAAGCATGCTACTAGGTTATAAGGGATGTCATATCACGGTACGAGTAAAGAGTACTTATCGGTAATGAGGTAGAAATCGGTATGGATATACCGATGATCGAACCTCGGATAAGTAGAGTATCGAGTGACAAAGGGAATCGATATCGTGTGTAAATGGTTCTTTCGATTACGAAGTCATCGTTGAATACGTAGGAGCCATTATGGATCTCCAGGTCCCGCTATTGGTTATTGATCGGAGAGGTGTCTTGATCATGTCTACATAGTTTGCAAACTGTAGGGTGACACACTTAAGGTTCGATGTTTTTTAAGTAGATATGGAATATGAGTTGGAGATCGAATGTTGTTCGATGTCTCGGATTGGATCCATGACATCATGAGGAGATCCAGAGAATAAGATTCACATAATGGAAGTCATTTTTTGGGGTTCGAAAAAGTTCTCGAGTTTCTGTTTGGAGTTTCTAGAAGGTTTCGGAAGGTTCTGGAAGGTTCTAGGGAGATAAACTTGAATCCCAAGAAAATAGGAGATAAGACTTGGGGGGAAGAAAGCTCCCCCCATGCGCCAGCCCTAGGGGAAGTGGGCCAAGGGGGAACCCTAGACCGCACCCCCCTCTATATAAAGAGGGGAGGGGTGGGCGCCTCCCCCTTACCCCTTCCACCCCAACCCAAGCCACCACCCTCCTCCTCCTTCCTCTTGCTTCGGCTTAGGCGAAGCCCTCCAAGATTCTCTCCTCCATCACCACCAACACGCCGTTGTGCTACTGGGATTCCGAGGGGATCTAATACCTTCGCTGCCCGCTAGAACGGGGAGAGGAAGGTCTTGCTCGACTCTGTATGTGTGACCAAGTGCAGAACCGCTGCCGAAACAAGGCACCAGAAGGATCGTCAATGCGATCTTGAGATCGGCAAGTAATCGACTACATCAACCACGAGATTCGATCTCGTTAAAGGCTTTGGAACTTCGAGGGGTAGTTCTCATCTTTCTCGTTGAACTTATCTTGTAGATTAGATCTTGGCTTTTCCATAGATTGGATCTTGGTTTTGTTCATTCTTGTGGTAGAATTCTTTTGCTTTCCATGCTACGAACCCTACAATTATCACATGGTGTAAAATTAATTTCGAAACTGGAAAAGTTTGAACGTTTGATTTGCTACTAGTAGTACATATTACTCCTACTTTAAAATCCCGACAAGATCCAAAATGCTTCCTTCCAAGGTACACCAACGCATCTGATGAACACGCCAGACATAGAGCTGCTGTACAAGGCACACATGCGCAGTTGCCAAGCTGTGGACGAGGGAGAGATCAGCAGGGACGGTGCGCGTGGGGAGAGGGGAGGAATGATGGTAACTGGAGGCACCAAAGGAGAGAGAAAACACAAATTGTTTTGCATGCATATATATATTAAAGATCCTAAAATTTACTAGTAATACTACTCATCATACCATGTACCTCGTGTCAGTAGCCCAGCATAGCTTTGCACTGACATCGCCCACTACTCTTCGCTGCTCTCGCGATACCTCCCATTTATTTTTCCTCCTCTTTGTTTCCCCTCCATTTTTTCTTCTCTTCTAAAGATTTGGGGTTAATTTTCTTGTACCCTTGGTTCAATAGAAGTAAGACGGAGTATTCAAGTTTCTAGGAATGAATCCTATTTGTATGCAAAATAGGTTTGTAGCATTCACAGCCATATGCTTTGTCCTTTGCTTAACGGGAAAAACATTCTCACTACTACTTGGTGATATTGTCGGAATGAGCCAACAATTTTCACACACATGTATATTGGTATATCTTCTTGTCCTTACCACTCTATGGTGTACGAATAACTTTGAATCTTGACCGTTGGATCAAGACTCACGAATCCGAACATTTCTAGCCATTGGATCTTCTTTTCTATTCTAGCATCTAGAAGATTCTATTGATAGTCTTCAACATAATGAATGCTATGCACAAACCTCAAAACACACTTCTCCATCATACTAGAATCTTCTCCCTCGTTTTTCTAGACCATATTATCGAAAATTTCAAATGTTAGGTAACTAATAATCTTTGACTTCCACATGATGATACAAATTACAAGAACCAAATATACACCCATAGTTTATAGATGTTGATCACATTTGTAATTTTTGGTGCTTCACCTATTATAATTTTATATAGTGATGATATGTCATACGTCTATTATCTAAGTCTCGCATGTAGGGCACATGCAACTCACTAGTATATACTAGTTCATTTATTTTACTAAACAATACCTCGTTGATACCTTCGATCTGGATGACATATGTAGTATAGCTTATTTTTCCCTAGTAGACCTAGGTTTATCGAATCCTCTGGAAGTAGATGCGTAGTGAAGTTACTTTAATGGACCTTCGAGAGTTTTAGAATTTCCTTTTGTGTTTTTACCGGACCAAGAGTTTGCGTCCTTTTGTTGTTGTCGATGATGGAGAAAGAGTGCCTAGGGCATTCGGTTTCACCTGTAGTTGTGCAAAACATCTGATGGGAATAAAAGATATAAATAAAGTATGCATGTAATTGTTAGAGCAAGATAAATTATATGTGGGCAGTACATCCATAATTGTTATGCCTCGGCAACCGCTTATAGCAATAACCTACTAGTCTCATCCATAGAATAAAGAGAACTAGTGATATGAATAGTGATGTCACCATTAATCCCAAGTAAACCCCTCACATACAACCATACTACCCCTTCTGTCACTAGGGTTCCCAACCTGCAGATTCGTCATTACTCATACTCCCTATTCCTGGCTCAATGCTCGTGGTCTTGGGTACCTAACAATTCCTTAGATTGAGGCAAGAGAGGATACAATAATCATCATGTCATACAAACTAATACATGATCCCATCTATGATAAATAACATGCACAAAAAGCTACATGGCTAGGTCAAAGCCCTTAGCCCAAGGAGAATTACTCACACATAGAGATGAGATCAAAGATCATAAACATTGTAGCAAAAATCATGAGATTGATAGAAAATAGTCTTACAATGTCGCCATTTGAAAAAAATATCTACTATTACAACTTGTGGAATATGGCTATCATGGTGGAGAGGTTAGATCTAAGTCTATTCCTCCGGTGGCTCGTCGGTGTTGTGGATGGAGATCTAGGGGTGGCTGATGGTTTTCTATGAGCACCCTTTTCTCGTCACCCGAGGCCTCTTTATATAGGGGTCCCTTCATGAAAGTTGTTCTATTCGACCTAGCAGCGTCGATGGCAACTATACAGCCGGAATTTTATTCCAGTCGTATAGTTGGTCGTTAAAGCGTATGCCTCCTACCCACGACTCCTGGTGTCTTCTAGTTATTGGAAATCTCGTATCTTGGACTTTAATGTAGTGATTCCCATCATCAAACGTCATTATCTGTGCAGGAAAAAATAGAAAGAAAGGATTGCATACCTCTTTGATTACTAGGCATTAGTGGCAGGGTTTAGAGAGATATTTCATCAAAAATATAAGTAATGTCCAGTTTAAATATGGATGTGGATGGCTATATTTCAGAGCCATCACTCGTCTTTGTAACACATCTTAAATTTTCTCTACATCGCACCGCCTTCAACTGCTCTTCGCTGCTCTCGTGTTGCCCCTGATTTCTCTACTACTATAATGGAGCAGATTTGATTTCTCTACTAGTATTCAGAGCAGCTGGATTCATGTTGAACAGTACATAGACCAAACTCCACCATGTTATAGAACCATCATGTCATACCCATCCCCAAAAAAATGAATAGCACTTTAGGATGTGTTCTCAGTATGTGTAGATTGTTATTATTAATAGACTTAATGTATGTATTTTTTTCTCTACCAGTATTGTTGGTTAACAACAACTTAATGTTTGTAAATAAATCACATTTCATACCGTATATATACGTGTGTAGCACTTTCCTTTTACAAGTATTCTATACGCTCATAGTCTCGTTTGTTGTTTTCAAAACACGGTCAAATTCCTAGGCAGGCATATTCTTTGCAAGAAGTTGAATCTTTCCAAACTCTCACTCGTTCTCGATACATTGAATGCCTGGTGGGTCCATTGAATAGATTATCGCAAGGTCCAAAGTTAATTTCGAAACACAACAAAAATTTCAAAACACGGTAAGTCATAGCCTCTTTGATTGTTTTCAAAACACGGTCAAATTTCTAGACATGCATATTCTTAGAAAGAAGTGTGAATCTTTCCAAACTACCAATCATTCTCGATACATTTACTACATAGTGGGTCCATTGAACAAATTTCACAAGGTGTGAAGTTAATTTCAAAACACAGCCAAAATTTCAAAACACGGTGAGTCATAGTCTCTTTGATTGTATTCAAAACACGGTCAAATTTCTAGGCATGCATATTCTTAGCAAGAAGTGTGAATGTACCTAAACTATCACTCGTTCTCGATACATTGACTACCTAGTGGGTCAAATAGATTGTTGCAGGCTGTGAAGTTAATTTTGAAACACAGCCAAAATTTCAAAACACGGTGAGTCATAGTCTCTTTGATTGTTTTCAAAACACGGTCAAATTTCTAGGCATGCATATGTTTAGCAAGAAGTGTGAATCTTTCCAAACTATCAATCGTTCTCGGGACATTGTCTGCCTGGTGGGTCCATTGAATAGATTTTCGCAAGGTGTGAAGTTAATTTCGATACATAGCCAAAATTTCAAAACACGATGAGTCATAGTCTCTTTGATTGTTTTCAAAACACGGTCAAATTTCTAGGCATGCATATTCTTAGCAAGAAGTGTAAATCTTTCCAAACTATCACTCGTTCTCGATGCATTGACTGCCTAGTTGGTCGAATAGATTGTCACAACACGTGAAGGTAATTTCGAAACACTGCCAAAATTTCAAAACACGGTGAGTCATAGTCTCTTTGATTGTTTTCAAAACATCGTCAAATATCTAGGCAAGCTTCTTTTTAGCAAGAAGTGTGAATGTACCTAAACTATCACTCCTTCTCGATACATTGACAGCCTGGTGGGTCCATTGAACATATTTTTTCAAGGTGTGAAGTTAATTTCAAAACACGGCAAAAATTTCAAAACATAGTGAGTCATAGTCTCTTTGATTATTTTTAAAATACGGTCAAATTTCTAGGCATGCATATTCTTGGAAATAATTGTGAATCTTTCCAAACTAACAATTATTCTCGATACATTTACCCCTTGGTGGGTCCATTGAACAGGTTGTCGCCGTGTGTGAACTTAATTCCGAAACATAGCCAAAATTTCAAAACACGGTGAGTCATAGTCTCTTTGATTGCTTTCAAAACATGGTCAAATTTCTAGGCATGCATATTCTTAGCAAGAAGTTGGAATATTTCAAAAGTATCACTCGTTCTCGATACACTAACTACCTCGTGGGTCCATTGAACAGATTATCACAAAGTGTGAAGTTAATTTTGAAACACAGCCAAAATTTCAAAACACGATGAGTCGTAGTCTCTTTGATTGTTTTCAAACACGGTCAAATTTCTAGGCATGCATATTCTTAGCAAGAAGTTGAATCTTTTCAAACTGTCAATCGTTCTCGATACATTGTCTGCCTGGTGGTCCATTGAATAGATTATCACAAGGTGTGAAGTTAATTTCAAAACACATCCAAAAAGTAAAAACACGGTGAATCATAGTCTCTTTGATTATTTTCAAAACAAGGTCAAATTTATAGGCATGCATATTCTTAGCAAGAAGTGTGAATCTTTTCAAACTATCACTCGTTCTCAACACATTAACTGCCCGATGGGTCGAATAGATTGTCGCAAGGTGTGAAGTTAATTTCAAAACACACCCAAAATTTCAAAACACGGTGAGTCATAGTCTCGTTGATTGTTTACAAAACATGGTCAAATTTCTAGGCATGCATATTCTTAGCAAGAAATGTGAATCTACCTAAATTATCACTCGTTCTCGATACATTGACTGCCTAGTGGGTCCAATGAACATATTGTGACAAGGTGTGAAGTTAATTTCAAAACACAGCAAAAATTTCAAAACACGGTGATTCATAGTCTCTTTGATCGTTTTCAAAACACGTTCAAATTTCTAAGCATGCATATTCTTAGCAAGGGGTGTGAATCTTTCCAAACTATCGCTCGTTCTCGATACATTGTCTGCCTAGTGGGTCGAATAGATAGTCACAAGGTATGAAGTTAATTTCGAAACACTACCAAATTTTCAAAACACAGTGAGTCATAGTCTCTTTGATTGTTTTAAAAAAACAGTCAAATTTCTAGGCATCCATATTCTTAGCAAGATGTGTGAATGTACCTAAACTATCACTCATTCTCGATACATTAATAGCCTGGTGGGTCCATTGAATATATTTTCGCAAGGTGTGAAGTTAATTTCAAAGCATAGCAAAAATTTCAAAACATGGTGAGTCATAGTCTCTTTGATTGTTTTCAAAACATGGTCAAATTTCTAAGCATGCATATTCTTAGCAAGAAGTATGAATCTTTCCAAACTATCACTCGTTCTCAATACATTGACTACATGGTGGGTCCATTGAATAGATTTCAGAAGGTGTGAAGTTAATTTCAAAACACAGCCAAAATTTCAAAATACGGTGAGTCATAGTCTCTTTGATTGTTTTCAAAATACGGTCAAATTTCTAGGCATGCATATTCTTAGCAAGAAGTGTGAATCTTTCCAAACTATCACTCGTTCTCAATACAATGACTACCTGGTGGGTCCATTGAAAAAAAATCACAAGGTGTGAAGTTAATTGCGATACACAACCAAAATTTCAAAACACGATGAGACATAGTCTCTTTGATTGTTTTCAAAACACGATCAAATTTCTAGGCATGCATATTCCTTATTAAGAAAAGTGAATCTTTCCAAACTATCACTCGTTCTCGACACATTGACTGCCTGGTGGGTTGAATAGATTGTCGCAAGGTGTGAAGTTAATTTCAAAACACAACCAAAATTTCAAAACACGGTGAGTCATAGTCTCTTTGATTGTTTTCAAAATATGGTCAAATTACTAAGCATGCATATTCTTAGCAAGAAGTGTGAATCTACCTAAACTATCACTCGTTCTTGATACATTGACTGCCTGGTGGCTCCATTGAACATATTTTCTCAAGGTGTGAAGTTAAATTCAAAATACGGCAAAAATTTCAAAACACAGTGAGTCATAGTCTCTTTGATTATTTTTAAAACACGGTCAAATTTCTAGGCATACATATTCTTAGAAATAATTGTGAATCTTTCCAAACTAACACTCATTCTTGATACATTGTCTGCCTAGTGGGTCGAATAGATTGTCGCAAGGTGTGAAGTTAATTTCGAAACACTGCTAAAATTTGAAAACACAGTGAGTCAAATTCTGTTTGATTGTTTTCAAAACATGGTCAAATTTCTACGCATGCTTATTTTTAGCAAGAAGTGTGAATGTACCTAAACTATCACTCGTTCTTGATACATTGACACCTTGGTGGGTCCATTGAACATATTTTCTCAAGGTGTGAAGTTAATTTCAAAACATAGCCAAAATTTCAAAACACGATGAGTCATAGTCTCTTTTATTATTTTCAAAACACGGTCAAATTTCTAGGCATGCATATTCTTAGAAATAATTGTGAATCTTTCCAAACTAACACTTATTCTCGATACATTTACCCCTTGGTGGGTCCATTGAACAGATTGTCACCATGTGTGAATTTAATTCCGAAACATAGCCAAAATTTCAAAACATGACGACTCATAGTCTCTTTGATTGCTTTCAAAACACGGTCAAATTTCTAGGCATGCATATTCTTAGTAAGAAGTTGGAATATTTCAAAAATATCACTCATTCTCGATATACTAACTACCTGCTGGGTCCATTGAACATATTATAGCAAAGTCTGAAGTTAATTTTGAAACACAGCCAAAATTTCAAAACACGATGAGTCATAGTCTCTTTGATTGTTTTCAAAATATGGTCAAATTTATAGGCATGCATATTCTCAGCAAGAAGTGTGGATCTTTCTAGACTATGACTCGTTCTCGATACACTGACTGCTTAGTGGGTCGAATAGATTGTCACAAGGTGTAAAGTTTATATCCAAACACTGCCAAAATTTCAAAACACAGTGAGTCATAGTCTCTTTGATTGTTTTCAAAACATGGTCAAATTTCTAGGCATACTTATTTTTAGTGAGAAGTGTGAATGTACCTAAACTAGCACTCGTTCTCGATACATGGACATCCTGGTGGCTCCATTGAACATAATTTCTCAAGGTGTGAAGTTAATTTCAAAACACAACAAAAATTTCAAAACACGGTGAGGCATAGTCTCTTTGATTATTTTCAAAACACAGTCAAATTTCTAGGCATGCATATTCTTAGAAATAATTGTGAATCTATCCAAACAAACAATTATTCTCGATTCATTTACCCCTTTGTGGGTCCATTGAACAGATTGTCGTCATGTGTGAACTTAATTCCGAAACATAGCCAAAATTTCAAAACACGGTGAGTCATAGTCTCATTGATTGGTTTCAAAATACGGTCAAATTTTTAGGCATGCTTATTTTTAGCAAGAACTGTGAATGTACCTAAAGTATCACTCGTTCTCGATACATTGACAGCCTAGTGGGTCCATTGAACAGATTTTCTCAAGGTGTGAAGTTAATTTCAAAACACAGCAAAAATTTCAAAACATGGTGAGTCATAGTCTCTTTAATTATTTCCAAAACACGTTCAAATTTCTAGGCATGCACATTCTTAGAAATAATTGTGAATCTTTCCAAACTAAAACTTATTGTCGGTACATTTACCTTTTGGTGGGTCCATTGAACAGATTGTCGCCAGGTGTGAACTTAATTCCGAAACATAGCCAAAATTTCAAAACATGGTGAGTCATAGTCTCTTTGATTGCTTTCAAAACACGATCAAAGTTCTAAGCATGTATATTCTTAGCAAGAAGTGTGAATCTTTCCAAATTATCACTCGTTCTTGATACATTGCATACCTAGTGGGTCGAATAGATTTCGCAAGGTGTGAAGTTAATTTCGAAACACTGCTAAAATTTCAAAACACAATGAGTATAGTCTGTTTGATTGTTTTGAAAACATGGCCAAATTTCTAGGCGTGCTTATTTTTAGCAAGAAGTGTGAATGTACCTAAACTATCACTTGTTCTTGATACATTGACAGCTTGGTGGGTCCATTGAACATATTTTCTCAAGGTGTGAAGTTAATTTCAAAACAAAGCCAAAATTTCAAAACACAATGAGTCATAGTCTCTTTGATTATTTTCAAAATACGATCAATTTTCTAGGCATGCATATTCTTAGAAATAATTGTGAATTTTTCCAAACTAACACTTATTTTCGATACATTTACCCCTTGGTGGGTCCATTGAATAGATTGTCGCCAGGTGTGAACTAAATTCCGAAACATAGCCAACATTTCAAAACACGGCGAGTCATAGTCTCTTTGATTGCTTTCAAAACACAGTCAAATTTCTAGGCATGCATATTCTTAGTAAGAAGTTGGAATATTTCAAAAAAATCACTCATTCTCGATATACTAACTACCTGATGGGTCCACTGAACAGATTATAGCAAAGTGTGAAGTTAATTTCGAAACACAGCCAAAATTTCAAAACATAGTGAGTCATAGTCTCTTTGATTGTTTTCAAAACACGGTAAAATTTATAGGCATGCATATTCTTAGCAAGAAGTGTGAACCTTTCCAAACTATGACGAGTTCTCGATACATTGACTGCCTAGTGGGTCGAATAGATTGTCACAAGGTGTGAAGTTAATATCGAAACATTTCCAAAATTTTGAAACACGGTGAGTCATAGTCTCTTTGATTATTTTCAAAACATGGTCAAATTTCTAGGCATACTTATTTTTAGTGAGAAGTGTGAATGTACCTAAACTAGCACTCGTTCTCGATACATTGACAGCCTAGTGGTTCCATTGAACATAATTTCTCAAGGTGTGAAGTTAATTTCAAAACACAACAAAAATTTCAAACACGGTGAGGCATAGTCTCTTTGATTATTTTCAAAACACGATAAAATTTCTAGGCATGCATATTCTTAGAAATAATTGTGAATTTTCCAAACTAATAATTATTCTTGATTCATTTACCCCTTTGTGGGTCCATTGAACAGATTGTCGCCAGGTGTGAACTTAATTCCGAAACATAGCCAAAATTTCAAAACACGGTGAGTCATAGTCTCATTGATTTCTTTCAAAACACGGTCAAATTTCTAGGCATGCATATTCTTAGCAAAAAGTTGGAATATTTCAAAACTATCACTCATTCTCGATATACTGACTACCTGGTGGGTCCAGTGAACAGATTATAGCTTAGTGTGAAGTTAATTTCGAAGCACAGCCAAACTTTCAAAACACGGTGAGTCATAGTCTATTTGATTGGTTTCAAACACGGTCAAATTTCTAGGGATGCATATTCTTGGCAAGAAGTTGAATCTTTTCAAACTCTCATTCCTTCTCAATACAGTGTCTGCCTGGTGGGTCCATTGAACAGATTATCACAAGGTGTGAGGTTAATTCAAAACACATCCTAAAAATTAAAACACGGTGAATCCTAGTCTCCTTGATTATTTCCAAAACAAGGTCAAATTTATAGGCATGCATATTCTTAGAAAGAAGTGTGCATCTTTCGAAACTATCAATCGTTTTCGACACATTGACTCTCCGATGGGTTTAATAGATTGTCGCAAGTTCTGAAGTTAATTTTGAAACACAACCAAAATTTCAAAACACAGTGAGTCATAGTCTCTTTGATTGTTTTCAAAACATGGTAAAATTTCTAGGCATGGATATATTAGCAAGAAGTGTGAATCTAATTAAACTATCACTCGTTCTTGATACATTGACTACCTGGTGGGTCCATTGAACGATTGTCGCAAGGTGTGAAATTAATTTCAAAACACGGCAAAAATTCCAAAACACGGTGATTCATGGTCTCTTTGATTGTTTTCAAAACACGATCAAATTTCTAAGTATGCAAATTCTTAGCAAAAAGTGTGAATATTTCCAAAATATTACTCGTTCTCGATACATTGACTGCCTAGTGGGTCGAATAGATTGTCACAAGGTGTGAAGTTAATTTCGAAACACTGCAAAAATTTCAAAACACGGTGACTCATAGTCTCTTTAATTATTTTCAAAACACGGTCAAATTTCTAGGCATGCATATTCTTAGCAAGAAGTGTGAATCTTTCCAAACTATCACTTGTTCTCGATACATTGACTGCCTGGTGGGTCCATTGAATAGATTTTCGCAAGGTGTGAAGTTAATTTCCATACACAACAAACTTTCAAAACACAGTGACTCATAGTCTGTTTGATTGTTTTCAAAACACGGTCAAATTTCTAAGCATGCATATGCTTTGCAAGAAGTGTGAATCTTTCGAAACTATCACTCGTTCTTGATACATTGACTGCACGGTAGGTCCATCGAACATATTTCACAAGGTGTGAAGTTAATTTCGAAGCACAGCCAAAATTTCAAAACACGGTGAGTAATAGTCTCTTTGATTATTTTCAAAATGAGGTCAAATTTCTAGGCATGCTTACTCTTATCAAGAAGTGTGAATCTTTCTAAACTATCACTCATTCGCAATACATTGACTGCCTGGTGGGTCCATTGAACAGATTGTTGCAAGGTGT
This sequence comes from Avena eriantha, assembly GCA_910589775.1. Classification (NCBI taxonomy): domain Eukaryota; kingdom Viridiplantae; phylum Streptophyta; class Magnoliopsida; order Poales; family Poaceae; genus Avena; species Avena eriantha. Next base: position 329,214,961 of record OU342742.1, on the reverse strand, counting down.
GAAGTTAATTGCGATACACAGCCAAAATTTCAAAACACGAAGAGTCATAGTCTCTTTGATTGTTTTCAAAACACAGTCAAATATCTAGGCATGCATATTCTTAGCTAGAAGTGTAAATCTTTCAAAACTATCACTCGTTCTCGATACATTGACTACACAGTGGGTCGAATAGATTGTCGCAAGGTGTGAAGTTAATTTCGAAACACAGCCAAAATTTCAAAATACCGTGAGTCATAGTCTCTTTGATTGTTTTCAAAACATGGTCAAATTTCTATGCACGCATATTCTTAGAAAGAAGTGTGAATGTACCTAAACTATCACTCGCTCTCGATACATTGACTGCCTGGTGGGTCCATTGAACAGATTTCACAAGGTGGGAAGTTATTTTCGAAACACAGCCAACATTTCAAAACACGGTGAGTCATAGTCTCTTTGATTGTTTTTAAAACATAGTCAAATTTCTAGGCATGCATATTCTTAGCAAGAAGTGTGAATTTTTGCAAACTACCACTTGTTCTCGATATATTTACTGCCTGGTGGGTCCACTGAACAGATTGTCGCAAGGTGCGAAGTTAATTTCGAAACATAGCAAAAATTTCAAAACAGGGTCAGTCATAGTCTCTTTGATTGTTTTCAAAACACGGTCAAATATCTAGGCATGCATATTCTTAGCAAGAAGTGTGAATCTGCCTAAACTATCACTCATTCTCGATACATTGACTGCCTGGTGGGTCCTGAACAGATTGTCGCAAGGTGTGAAGTTAATTTCAAAACATAGCAAAAATTTCAAAACACGGCGAGTCATAGTCTCTTTGATTTTTTTCAAAACACAATCAAATTTCTAAGCATGCATATTCGTATCAAGAAGTGCGAATCGTTACAAACTATCACTCGTTGTCGATACACTGACAGCCTGGTGTGTCCATTGAACAGATTGTTGCCGGCTGTCAACTTAACTTCGAAACATAGCCAAAATTTCAAAACATGGTGAGTCATAGTTTTTGATTGCTTTCAAAACACGGTCAAATTTCTAGGCATGCATATTCTTATCAAGAAGTGTAAATATTTCCAAACTATCACTCATTCGCAATACATTGACTGCCTGGTGGGTCCATTGAACAGATTGTTGCAAGGTGTGAAGTTAATTGTGATACACGGCCAAAATTTCAAAACACGATGAGTCATAGTCTCTTTGATTGTTTTCAATACACGGTCAAATATCTAGGCATGCATATTCTTAGCTAGAAGTGTGAATCTTTCCAAACTATCACTCGTTCTCGATACATTGACTACACAGTGGGCCGAATAGATTGTCGCAAGGTGTGAAGTTAATTTCGAAACACAGCCAAAACTTCAAAACACCGTGAGTCATAGTCTCTTTGATTGTTTTCAAAACACTATCAAATTCAAGGCATGCATATTCTTAGAAAGAAGTGTGAATGTACCTAAAATATCACTCATTCTCGATACAGTGACTGTCGGGTGGGTCCATTGAAGAGATTATCGCAAGGTGTGAAGTTAATTTCAAAACACAGCAAAAATTTAAAAACACGGTGACTCATAGTCTCTTTGATTGTTTCCAAAGCACGGCTAAATTTCTAAGCATGCATATTTGTAGCAAGAAGTGTGAATCGTTATAAAATATCACTCATTGTCGATACATTCACTGCCTGGTGGGTCCATTGAATAGATTATCGCAAGATGTGAAGTTATATTCAAAACACAGCTAAAATTTCAAAACACGGTGAGTCATAGTCTCTTTGATTGTTTTCAAAACACGGTCAAATTTCTAGGCATGCATATTCTTAGAAATAATTGTGAATCTTTCCAAACAATCACTCGTTCTCGATCCATTTACTCCCTAGTGGGTCCATTGAATAGATTTCACAAGGTGAAGTTATTTTCGAAACACAACCAAAATTTCCAAAACACGGTGTGTCATAGTTTTTCATTGCTTTCAAAACACAGTAAAATTTCTAGGCATGCATATTCTTAGCAATAAGTGTGAATCTTTCCAAACTATCACTCGTTCTCGATATGTTGTCTGCCTAGTGGGTCCATTGAATAGATTTCACAAGGTGGAAGTTAATTTCGAAACACAGCCAACATTTCAAAACACAGTGAGTCATAGTCTCTTTGATTGTTTTCAAGACACGATCAAATTTCTAAGCATGAATATACTTAGCAAGAAGTGTGAATCTTTCGAACTATCACTCGTTCTTGATACAGTGACTTCCTGGTGGGTCCATTGAAGAGATTTCACAAGGTGTGAAGTTATTTTCAAAACACAGCCAACATTTCAAAACACGGTAAAATTTCTAGGCATGCATATTCTTAGAAAGAAGTGTGCATCTTTCCAAACTACCACTCGTTCTCGATATATTTACTATATGGTGGGTCCATTAAACAGATTGTCGCAAGGTGTGAAGTTAATTTCGAAACACAATGAAAATTTCAAAACTCGGTGAGTCATAGTCTCTTTGATTATTTTCAGAACATGGTCAAATATCTAGGCATGCATATTCTTACCAAGAAATGTAAATCTACCTAAAATATCACTCGTTATCGACACATTGACTTCCTGGTGAGTCCATTGATTAGATTGTCGCAAGAGGTGAAGTTAATTTCAAAACATGGTGAGTCATAGTCTCTTTGATTGTTTTCAAAACATGGTCAAATTTATAAGCATGGATATTCGTAGCAAGAAGTTTGAATTGTTACAAACTATCACTCGTTGTCGATACATTAACTGCCTGGTGGGTCCATTCAATAGATTTCGCAAGGTGTGAAGTTAATTTTGAAACATATCCAATATTTCAAAACATGGTGAGTCATAGTCTCTTTGATTGCTTTCAAAACACGGTCAATTTCTAGGCATGCATATTTTTAGAAATAATTGTGAATCTTTCCAAACTAACACTTATTCTCGATGCATTTATCCCTTGGTGGGTCCATTGAACAGATTGTCGCCAGGTGTGAATTTAAATCCGAAACATAGCCAAAATTTCAAAACACGGTGAGTCATAGTCTCTTTGATTGCTTTCAAAACACGGTAAAATTTCTAGGCATGCATATTCTTAGCAAGAAGTGTGAATCTTTCCAAACTATCACTCGTTCTTGATACATTGACTGCCTGGTGGGTCCATTGAATAGATTGTCGCAAGGTGTGAAGTTAATTTCGATACAAAGCAAAAATTTCAAAACACAATGAGTCATAGTCTCTTTGATTGTTTTCGAAACACGGTCAAATTTCTAGGCATGCATATTCTTAGCAAGAAGTGTGAATGTACATAAATTATCACTCATTCTCGATACATTGACTGCCTGGTGGTTCCATTGAACACATTTTTGCAATGTGTCAAGTTAATTTCAAAACATAGCGAAAATTTCAAAACACGGTGAGTCATAGTCTCTTTGATTGTTTTCAAAACATGGTCAAATTTCTAGGCATGCATATTCTTAGAAACAAGTGTGAATCTTTCCAAACTATCACTCGCTCTTGATACATTGACTGCCTAGTGGGTCCATTGACTAGATTGTCACAAGCTGTGAAGTTAGTTTCGATACACAGCACAATATTTCAAAACACGATGAGTCATAGTCTCTTTGATTGTTTTCGAAACACTATCAAATTTCTAGGCATGCATATTCTTAGCAAGAAGTGTGAATGTACATAAACTATCACTCAGTCTCGACTGCCTGGTGGGTACATTGAACACATTTTCATAAGGTGTGAACTTAATTCGAAACATAGCCAAAATTTAAAAACACGGTGAGTCATAGTCTCTTTGATGGTTTTTAAAACACGGTAGAATTTCTAGGCATGCATATTCTTAGCAAGAAGTGTAAATCTTTCCAAACTATCACTCGTTCGTGATACACCGACTCCCGGGTAGGTCCATTGAACAGATTTCACAAGGTGTGAAGTTATTTTCAGAACACAGCCAACATTTCAAAACACGGTGAATCATAGTCTCTTTGATTGTTTTAAAAACATGGTCAAATTTCTAGGCATGCATATTCTTAGCAAGAAGTGTGAATGTACATAAACTATCACTAATTCTCGATACATTGACTGCCTGGTGGGTCCAATGAACAGATTTTTGCAAGGTGTGAAGTTAATTTCGAAACACAACAAAAATTTCAAAACACGGTGAGTCATAGTCTCTTTAATTGTTTTCAAAACACGGTCAAATTTATAAGCATGCATATTATTAGCAAGAAGTGTGAATATTTCCAAACTATCACTTGTTCTCGATACATTATCTACCTGCTGGGTCCATTGAACAGTTTTAACAAGGTGGAAGTTAATTTCGAAACACAGCCAACATTTCAAAACACGGTGAGTCATAGTCACTTTGATTGTTTTCAAAACACGGTCAAATTTCTAAGCATGCATATTCTTAGCAAGAAGTGTTAATATTTCCAAACTATCACTCGTTCTTGAGACATTGACTGCCTGGTGGGTCCATTGAATAGATTGTCACAAGGTATGAAGTTAATTTCAAAACATAGCCAATATTTTAAAACACGGTGAGTCATAGTCTCTTTGATTGCTTTCAAAACAAGGTCAAATTTCTAAGCATGCATATTCTTAGCAAGAAGTGTGAATCCTTCCAAACTGTCACTCGTTCTTGATACATTGACTGCCTGGTGGGTCCATTGAAAAGATTATCGCAAGGTGTGAAGTTAATTTCGATACACAACCAAAATTTTAAAACACGATGAGTCATAGTCTCTTTGATTGTTTTCGAAACACGGTCAAATTTCTAGGCATGCATATTCTTAGCAAGAAGTGTGAATATACATAAACCATCACTCATTGTTGATACATTGACTGCCTGGTGGGTCCATTGAACAGATTTCCGTGAGGTGTGAACTTAATTTTGAAACACAAAAAAATAAAAACCACAATGAGTCATAGTCTCTTTCATTGTTTTCAAAACACGGTCAAATTTCTAAGCTGGCATATTCGTAGCAAGAAGTGTGGATCTTTATAAACTATCACTTATTGTCGATACATTGACTACCTTGTGGGTCCATTGAATAGATTTTGCAAGATGTGAAGTTAATTTCGAAACACAGCCAAAATTTCATAGCATGGTGAGTCATAGTCACTTTGATTATTTTCAAAACACAGTCAAATTTCTAGGCATGCATATTCTTAGAAATAATTGTGAATCTTTCCAAACTAACACTTATTCTCGATACATTTACCCCTTGGTGGGTCCATTGAACAGATTGTCTCCAAGTGTGAACTTAATTCTGAAACATAGCCAAAATTTAAAAATACGGTGAGTCATAGTCTCTTTGATTTCTTTCAAAACACGGTCAAATTTCTAGGCATGCATATTCTTAGAAAGAAGTGTGAATCTTTCCAAACTATCACTTGTTCTTGATACATTGACTGCCTGGTGGGTCCATTGAATAGATTGTCGCAAGGTGTGAAGTTTATTTCGATACACAGCAAAAATTTCAAAACACGATGAGTCATAGTCTCTTTGATTGTTTTTCAAAACACGGTCAAATTTCTAGGCATGAATATTCTTAGCAAGATGTGTGAATGTACATAAACTATCACTCATTCTTGATACATTAACTTCCTGGTGGGTCCATTGAATAGATTTTCGCAAGGTGTGAAGTTAATTTCAAAACACAACAAAAGTTTCAAAACACGGTGAGTCATAGTCTCTTTGATTGTATACAAAACACGGTCACATTTCTAAGCATGCATATTATTAACAAGAGGTGTGAATCTTTCCAAACTATCACTCATTCTCGATACATTGTCTGCCTAGTGGGTCCATTTCATAGATTTCACAAGGTGGAAGTTAATTTCGAAACGCAGCCAACATTTCAAAACACGGGGAGTCATAGTCTCTTTGATTTTTTTCAAAACACGGTCAAATTTCTAGGAATGCATATTCTTAGCAAGAAGTGTGAATCTTTCCAAACAACCGATCGTTAGCGATATATTTACTTCTGAGTGGGTCCATTAAACAGATTGTCGCAAGGTGTGAAGTTAATTTCGAAACACAGCGAAAATTTCAAAACACGATGAGTCATAGTCTCTTTGATTGTTTTCAAATTTCTAGGCATGCATATTCTTAGCAAGAAGTGTGAATCTTTCCAAACTAAAACTCGTCCTCGATATATTTACTGCATTGTGGGTCTATTGAACAGATTGTCGCAAGGTGTGAAGTTCATTCCAAAACATAGCCAAAATTTTAAAACACGGTGAGTCATAGTCTATTTGATTGTTTTCAAAACATGGTCAAATTTCTAACCATGCATATTCCTAGCAAGAATTGTGAATCTTTACAAACTATCACTCGTTGTCGATACATTGACTGCCTGGTGGGTCCATTGAACAGATTTCGCAAGGTGTGAAGTTAATTTCAAAACACAGTAAAAATTTCAAAACATGGTGAGTCATAGTCTCTTTGATTGTTTACAAAACACGGTCAAATTTCTAAGCATGCAAATTCATAGCAAGAAGTGTGAATCTTTACAAACTATCACTCGTTGTCGATACATTGACTGCCTAGTGGGTCCATTGAACAGATTTCGCACGGTGTGAAGTTAATTTCGAAACACATCCAAAATCTCAAAGCACGATGAGTCATAGTCTCTTTGATTGTTTTCAAAACACGGTCAAATTTCTAGGCATGCATATTCTTAGAAATAATTGCGAATCTTTCTAAACTAACACTTATTCTCGATACATTTACCCCTTGGTGGGTCCATTGAACAGATTGTCGCCACGTGTGAACTTAATTCCGAAACATAGCCAAAATTTCAAAACACGATGAGTCATAGTCTCTTTGATTGCTTTCAAAACACGGTCAAATTTCTAGGCATGCATATTCTTAGAAAGAAGTGTGAATCTTTCCAAACTATCACTCATTCTCAATACATTGACTGCCTGGTGGGTCCATTGAATAGATTGTCGTAAGGTATGAAGTTAATATCGATACACAGCCAAAATTTCAAAACCCGATCAGTCATAGTCTCTTTGATTTTTTTTTAAACATGGTCAAATTTCTAGGCATTCATATTCTTAGCAAGAAGTGTGCATGTACATAAACTATCACTAATTCTCGATACATTGACTACCTGGTGGGTCCATTGAACAGATTTTTGCAAGGCTGAAGTTAATTTCGAAACACAACAAAAATTTCAAAACACGGTGAGTCATAGTCTCTTTAATTGTTTTCAAAACACGGTCAAATTTATAAGCATGCATATTATTAGCAAGAAGTGTGAATATTTCCAAACTAGCACTCGTTCTCAATACATTGTCTACCTGCTAGGTCCATTGAACAGTTTTAACATGGTGGAAGTTAATTTCGAAACACAGCCAACATTTCTAAACACGGTGAGCCATAGTCACCTTGATTGTTTTCAAAACACGGTCAAATTTCTAAGTATACATATTCTTAGCAAGAAGTGTTAATATTTCCAAACTATCACTCGTTCTTGATACATTGACTGCCTGGTGGGTCCATTGAATAGACTGTCGCAAGGTGTGAAGTTAATTTCAAAACATAGCCAATATTTTAAAACACGGTCAAATTTCTAGGCATGCATATTCTTAGCAAGAAGTGTGAATCTTTCCAAACTATCACTCATTCTTGATACATTGACTGCCTGGTGGGTCCATTGAAAATATTATTGCAAGGTGTGAAGTTAATTTCGATACACAACCAAAATTTCAAAACACGATGAGTCATAGTCTCTTTGATTGTTTTCGAAACACGGTCAAATTTCTAGGCATGCATATTCTTAGCAAGAAGTGTGAATGTACATAAACCATCACTCATTGTCGATACATTGACTGCCTGGTGGGTCCATTGAACAAATTTCCGCGAGGTGTGAACTTAATTTCGAAACACAAAAAAATTAAAACCACGGTGAGTCATAATCTCTTTCATTGTTTTCAAAACACGGTCAAATTTCTAAGCTGGCATATTCGTAGCAAGAAGTGTGGATCTTTATAAACTATCACTCATCGTCGATACATTGACTACCTTGTGGGTCCATTGAACAGATTTTGCAAGATGTGAAGTTAATTTCGAAACACAGCCAAAATTTCATAACATGGTGAGTCATAGTCTCTTTGATTATTTTTAAAACACAGTCAAATTTCTAGGCATGCATATTCTTAGAAATAATTGTTAATCTTTCCAAACTAACACTTATTCTCGATACATTTACCCCTTGGTGGGTCCATTGAACAGATTGTCTCCAGGTGAGAACTTAATTCCGAAACATAGCCAAAATTTAAAAATATGGTGAGTCATAGTCTCTTTGATTTCTTTCAAAACACGGTCAAATTTCTAGGCATGCATATTCTTAAAAAGAAGTGTGAATGTTTCCAAACTATCACTCGTTCTTGATACATTGACTGCCTGGTGGGTCCATTGAATAGATTGTCACAAGGTGTGAAGTTAATTTCGATACACAGCAAAAATTTCAAAACATGATGAGTCATAGTCTCTTTGATTGTTTTCGAAACACGGTTAAATTTCTAGGCATGAATATTCTTAGCAAGATGTGTGAATGTACATAAACTATTACTTATTCTTGATACATTGACTGCCTGGTGGGTCCATTGAATAGATTTTCGCAAGGTGTCAAGTTAATTGAAAACACAACAAAAGTTTCTAAACACGGCGAGTCATAGTCTCTTTGATTGTTTACAAAATACGATCAAATTTCTAAGCATGCATATTATTAGCAAGAGGTGTGAATCTTTCCAAACTATCACTCATTCTCGATACATGGTCTACCTAGTGGGTCCATTTCACAGATTTCACAAGGTGGAAGTTAATTTCGAAACACAGCCAACATTTTAAAACACGGGGAGTCATAGTCTCTTTGATTGTTTTCAAAACACGGTCAAATTTCTAGGAATGCATATTCTTAGCAAGAAGTGTGAATCTTTCCAAACTACCAATCGTTCTCGGTATATTTACTGCCGAGTGGGTCTATTAAACAGATTGTCGCAAGGTGTGAAGTTAATTTCAAAACACAGCCAAAATTTCAAAACATGATGAGTCATAGTCTCTTTGATTGTTTTCAAAACTTGGTAAAATATCTAGGCATGCATATTCCTAGCAAGAAGTGTGAATCTACCTAAACTATAACTCGTTCTCGATACATTGACTGCCTGGTGGGTCCATTGAATAGATTATCACAAGCTGTGAAGTTAAGTTCGAAACACAGCCAAAATTTCAAAACACAGTGAGTCATAGTCTCTTTGATTGTTTTCAAAACATGGTCAAATTTCTAGGCACGCTTATTCTTAGCAGGAATTGTGAATTTTTCCAAACTATCACTCGTTCTCGATACATTGACTTCCTGGTGGGTCCATTGAACAGATTGTCACCAGGTGTGAAGTTAATTTCGATACATAGCCAAAATTTCAAAACACGATGAGTCATAGTCTCTTTGATTGTTTTTAAAACACGGTCAAATTTCTAGGCCTGCATATTCTTAGCAAGAAGTGTGAATATTTCATAACTATCACTCGTTCATGACACATTGACTGCTTGGTGGGTCCATCGAACAAATTATCGCAAGGTGTGAAGTTAATTTCAAAAGACAGCCAAAATTTCAAAACATGGTGAGTCAAAGTCTCTTTGATTGTTTTCCAAAAAAGGTCAGATTTCTAGGCATGTATATCCTTAGCAAGAAGTGTGAATCTTTCCAAACTATCACTCGTTCTCGATACATTGACTGCCTGGTGGGTCGAATAGATTGTCACAAGGTGTGAAGTTAATTTTGAAACACAGCCAAAATTTCAAAACACAGTGAGTCATAGTCTCTTTGATTGTTTTCAAAACACGGTGAAATTTCTAGGCATGCATATTCTTAACAAGAAGTGTGACTACCTAAACTATCACTCGTTCTCGATACATTGACTGCCTTGTCGGTCCATTGAACAGATTGTAGCAATGTGTGAAGTTACATTCAAAACACAACAAATTTTTCAAAAAACGGTAATTCATTGTCTCTTTGATGGTTTTCAAAACACGGTCAAATTTCTAAGCATGCATATTTGTAGCAAGAAGTGTGAATCTTTACAAACTATCACTCGTTGTCGATACATTGACGGCCTGGTGGGTCCATTGAACATATTTCGCAAGGTGTGAAGTTAATTTTGAAACACAGCCAAAATTTCCATGCATGGTGAGTCATGGTCTCTTTGATTGTTTTCAAAATAAGATCAAATTTCAAGGCATGCATATCCTTAGCAAGAAGTGTGAATCTTTTCAAACTATCACTCATTCTCGATACATTGACTGCCTGGTGGGTAGAATAGATTGTCGCAAGGTGTGAAGTTAATTTTGAAACACATCCAAAATTTCAAAACACGGTGAGTCATAGTCTCTTTGATTGTTTTCAAAACACGGTCAAATTTCTAGGCATGCATATTCTTACAAGAAGTGTGAATCTACCTAAACTAACACTCGTTCTCGATACATTGACTGTCTGGTCGGTCCATTGAACAGATTGTCGCAAGGTGTGAAGTTAATTTCAAAACATAGCCAAAATTTCAAAACACGGTGAGTAATAGTCTCTTTGATTGTTTTCAAAACATGGTCAAATTTCTAAACATGCATATTCGTAGCAAGAAGTGTGAATCTTTACAAACTATCACTCGTTTTTAATACATTGACTGCTTGGTGGGTCCATTGAACAGATTTTGCAAGGCGTGAAGTTAATTTCGAAACACAGCCAAAATTTCAAAACAATGTGAGTCATAGTCTCTTTGATTGTTTTCAAAACAAGGTCAAATTTCTAGGCATGCATATCCTCAGCAAGAAGTGTGAATCTTTCCAAACTATTACTCATTCTCGATACATTGACTGCCTGGTGGGTCGAATAGATTGTCTCAAGGTGTGAAGTTAATTTTGACACATAGCCAAAATTTTAAAACATGGTGAGTCATAGTCTCTTTGATTGTTTTCAAAACATGGTAAAATTTCTAGGCATGCATATTCTTAACAAGAAGTGTGAATCTGCCTAAACTATTACTCGTTCTCGATACATTGACTCCCTAGTGAGTCCATTGAACAGATTTTCGCAAGGTGTGAAGTTAATTTCAAAACACAACAAAAAATTCAAAACACGGTGTGTCATAGTCTCTTTGATTGTTTTCAAAACACAGTCAAATTTCTAAGCATGCATATTCGTAGCAAGAAGTGTGAATCTTTGAAAACTATCACTCGTTGTCGATACATTGACTTCTTGGTGGGTCCATTGAACATATTTCGCAAGGTGTGAAGTTAATATCGAAACACAACCAAAATTTCAAAACACGGTGAGTCATATTCTCTTTGAATGTTTTCAAAACACGGCCAAATTTCTAGGCATGCATATTCTTAGAAATAATTGTGAATCTTTCCAAACTAACACATATTCTCGATACTTTTACTCCCTGGTGGGTCCATTGAATAGATTGTCGCCAGGTGTGAACTTAATTTCGAAACACAGCCAAAATTTCAAAACATGGTGAGTGATAGTCTCTTTGATTGCTTTCAAAACACGGTCAGATTTCTGGGCATGCATATTCTTAATAAGAAGTGTGAATCTACCTAAACTATCACTTGTTCTCGATACATTAACTGCCTGGTGGGCCCATTGAAAAGATTTTCGCAAGGTGTGAAGTTAATTTCAAAACACAACAAAAATTTCAAAACACGGTGAGTCATAGTCTCTTTGATTGTTTTCAAAACACAGTGAAATTTCTATGCATGCATATTCTTAGCAAGAAGTGTGAATCTTTCCAAACTATCACTCGTTCTTGATACATTGACTTCTTGGTGGATCCCTTGAACAGATTTCACAAGGTGTGAAGTTAATTTTGAAACACAGCCAAAATTTCAAAACATGGTGAGTCATAGTCTCTTTAATTGTTTTAAAAACATGGTCAAATTTCTAGGCATGCATATTCTTAGTAAGAAGTGTGAATCTTTCCAAACTACCACTCGTTCTAGAAACATTAACTGCCTGGTGGGTCCATTCAACAGATTATCGCAAGGTGTGAACTTAATTTCAAAACATAGCCAAAATTTCAGAACACAGTGAGTCATAGTCTCTTTGATTGTTTTCAAAACACGGTCAAATTTTTAGGCATTCATATTCTTAGCATGAATTGTCAATCTATCAAAACAATCACTCTTTCTCCATACATTGACTGCCTAGTCGGTCCATTGAACAGATTGTCGCAAGGTGTGAAGTTAATTTTAAAACACAGCCAAAATTCAAAACACAGTGAGTCATAGTCTCTTTGGTTGTTTTCAAAACACGGTCAAATTTATAAGCATGCATATTCTTAGCAAGAAGTGTGAATCTTTCCAAACTATCAGTCGTTCTCGATACATTGAGAGCCTGGTGGGTCCATTGAACAGATTTCGCAAGGTGTGGAGTTAATTTCGAAACACAGCCAAAATTTCAAAACACGGTGAGTCATAGTCTCTTTCATTCTTTTCGAAACATGGTCAAATTTCTAGGCATGCATATTGTTAGCAAGAACTGTGAATCTTTCCAAACTATCACTCGTTCTCGATACATTGACTGCCTGGTGAGTCCATTGAACAGATTATCGCAACGTGTGAAGTTAATTTCAAAACACAGCCAAAATATCAAAACACGACGAGTCATAATCTCTTTGATTGTTTTAAAAACACGGTCCAATTTATAGGCATGCATATTCTTATCAAGAAGTGTGAGTTTTTCCAAACTATCACTCGTTCTCGATATATTGACTGTTTGGTGGGACCATTGAATAGATTATCGCAAGGTATGACGTTAATTTGAAACATAGCCAGAATTTCGAAACACGTTGAGTGATAGTCTCTTTGATTGTTTGGAAAACCCGTTCAAATTTCTAGGCATGCATATTCTTAGCAAGAAGTTAAATCTTTCCAAACTCTCACTCGTCATGGCCACCCACCATTGTATTCAGGATTGATATCCCCGCGCTCTCTCCCTAGTTTTTTGTAGGGTTGCTCTCTACCTAACTTTGTTCAAGTTTAGCGGCTGAGCACCAGTTTGCCACAGTGGCCAACAAAAAATTACTCTTACAAGTTTGCCACCATGATCTTAAAAAAACTAGGCTTTTCTGTGTTGTTTTTTACAATTTTAAATTTGTGAGGCTTTTCATGATGCTCTCCCTCTATAATTTTACATTTTGAGGCTTTTATGATGCATTTTATAATCAGGAGGGAGCGCGCCATGCCAAGAAATGAAGAGAGAGAAGAGACGAGCGGAGAGAAGAAAATCACCAAGAAATAGAGAATAGTGAAATTAATTGTCTTGATTGTGTGGTCAGGAAGCAAGGCTTTATCAAATTGCTAGGAATCGAGGCCCACCTAGGACGTGCATCTCAGCACATGTGTATCTTGCGTCTCCCTAGGAACCGTGTGATGATAGCTTCATCTGAGTAGTACAGGACTGCAGTACACTACTGAATTCTCACTTTATGAATCAGTGAGTAGGAGTACTCGAGTACTACTACTAGAACTCTACTTCCACCGTCACCCGCCGCCCTATGAGTATCCGCCTGAGGTGCACTCGCGGGGGCTGCATGTAGCAGGGCAACCAGTTGTGCCGTAACTTCACGTGGCAGACAACCAAATAGAGGTGGCTTGAAATACTATCTGTCTCAATGCTCCAAGTATTAGAGAAGATTTGAGTTTTTCCACCGTCTAAGGTCATACACCGAGGAATTTGTTTTTATTATTCTCCTCCCATGGGCACATTTTTGGGGTCGGCTACGGTAAACACCCGATTCAAAGACATGTAGAGGCAGTCGTATTGAAACAACCGGCTGAGGGATAAAAACAGAGGCGGGGTTTTCGGTTCTTTGGGAAAACCGTTTGAGTGCACAATCTCTAAGTAACGAGTTTGTACTAGTGCCTACTCTTTGGCCTCTAGATCGCAAAAGGTCTACGGGGACTCTCAACTAGTCGTTAATCAAATCAACAAAGACTACGACTCTCCGTGAATGGCACTTTGATGCAATCCACATGGAACACATCCCGCCACTACAAGAAATGTGTCAACTAGTAATCTTTTCTTAACAACCATGGTTTCTTGGTCATGGATCTATGACCATTTCAAACTAAATGGTCGTAGGCTAGTTGGGAGGGTCCAAACCTTGAAAAACAATGACCTTTTCTGCTAGGAAGGTCATAACTTGATTACACAAATAGGTCATAACAGAGACAACACTAGTCTATGAACTTAATTTTAGTCCATTAGAACCAATTTAAATGGTAATTACTACTAATACATGATTCATTCAAACGACTAAAACGCCAACTAATCAGTTTCACCTACGTGTAATGCCCACATGCCAATTTTTGCCTATGTATCATATCCACAGGACCATGTATAATGTAACCATGTGTAATGTCCATTTTTTTTAAATATTTGAAATATTTCAAATTTATTATTTTACCTGGATACTAGGTCATATAAAATGACACAATGCTAAGGTTTTTCCTGTTTTTTATTTTTTATTACTTATGGCATTTTAAGATAGGGAAACATAGTCCACCAATTAGAAGAGAGAATAAGCATACCCACGGATTAGCCCGATGAAGAAGACCAACCGTTCAGATAGCGCCACCCAAGGACTCAAAGATACAGCCAATTTCCCCCGCCTCCCTGTCCACCCACATTTTGGACATGAATTGTCCGAAATGCCCTACAATTCTTACTTTTGCACCACCAAAGTTTGCAGGGGTACTTTCATGAAATCATCACATCACCCATCCAGAATTCCAGACCGTGATGGGATCCTGGCATTCCGCCCCATCCCCTTCAAACGCTAATCGCCTCAGTCGCTCTTCTTCGACCCTGCTGCCAGCCACCCCATCTTCCTCTCTCGGTCAACATCCGTAGCGAGGCTCGTCAGCACCAAAACCTCTGCCTCATGAATGCTTCTGCTTCCCTCGAGGAGCTCAGGACCGTAGTGATAGTGTCAGACACCGAGAGTTTTGCCTTCCAGGCCGAGATCAAGATGGCTGGAGATCTGCGTCCCTGATCCGCGAAGTGTTTCAGGCGCGATGTCAACGGGGGCGGGGAGGGCTGCAGCGTCGAGGACCCCGGCCAGGTCGGTGATGGCGAGGTTTGTGCAGAGCCGGCTCTTGTCCCTCCGGAGGCAAGGTGATCGGCCAGGAGGAGAAGGTTGTTCTGGACGCTGGTGGATGCAAGATCCGGCAGCGACATGGTCGCACGATAGCAGGCGCAGCCTCCCATCCTATGTGAAACCCTCCCCATCCAGATGCCCGCCTCCGCCTCCTACCACTGGGGGGCAAGAGATCCAGCTACGACAGGTCCTCCCTCCCTCCCTTTCACCAGCCACAGCGATCGGGCACGCAGACGCGGCACCGATGTAGGCTTGCAAGGAGGGGTTCCAGGGCACGTGGAGCTTCCACCGCTAGGTTTGCCGTTACCGCAAGTCCAACATTGGCGCGGCCGCTGGGTTTGCCGTCACCGCGGGGTTCAACATATCCCTCACTCCGCCAACGACTATGGCTTCCGGTAGGTTCCGTCGCGCATCTCCAACCTCGGGGCGCCGCCTGCCACCACATCTCTGACCCCCAACGCCAAGGTAAGAACCTTCCCCTACCTGAGTGCTACTACCAGTCTGCCACATCCTGTTGCATTTGTTCTGTATGTTCGTTGGAGCCTCCTAGAAGAACACTAGTAGTCTAGTATCTCTGCTACTCTGCTAGACTACTATACATTTATATTTGTTATACACGTTTTCAAGTCTCAACTACTAGTAGACTGTTAGTGTTGGTGATTAGCTATGGAGATGTATCAGCTACTAGTAGACTATTAGTAGACTATTCATTTGGTCAGATTAAGAATTGTATTTGGCTATTTTCCATTGTGAATCGAGAGTGAATTACAGAATAAGTGAATCGCAGAATAATATATGTATCTATCCATAGTTGATAGCTGATACAATCAGACAATGTAGTTCCTTTGATGCTAATTACTAGTGGTATGTTTAAATAGGAAACGTAGCTAGCAGAACAACATCTACTAGTGCTTAGACCATAAGATTCAGTCTTTTGTGCAGAGTTATACTGTCGGCGCTATGGGCTTGGGGCCATAAGATTTCAGAAATACTGTCCAGAGTTGCTTGAAGAGCTTGGTGGAAAAGGTAAAGGGAAGCACAAAGCTGAAAGTTCAGTTGCTGCTACATCCCCGACTACATGGTATCGTTTTCGATTTTCTTGATCTATTACTCACATGATTAGTTACGATGTCTTTGTTACAATTAGATCCCTAGATTTACATGGCATGAGTTGGGTCCTTGTGGTTCGTGACTGCTATCGGTAATCCTGCTAGCCAGTTCTCGTGAAGGCGTTCTGAAGTTGTAGTCATCTGCTAGTTGCTCTAAAGGGCTTGTAAATACTTTGGATCATGATTTTTTGGCTCTACAATTTAACAGTAATCCAAAAGTTAGAAGAATTTTCACATTGTTACTTTGATCTATGCTCTGAGGGTTCTCCTAATGAAATAGAACAAACATTGTTGCTCGTCTTTTCTGCATGAGTTCCTCTATTGAAATGTAACCGATATTGTGTAACTTTCCTTGCTATCTGAATATGCACAGTTCAACAGAATCTGCTGCACCATGGAAAATCACATAACTGAACCTGAACCTGCTATACAATGATTGTAACTAGCAAATGCAGAGATTTTGCATTTAAAAAATTTAGGTAATACCACAGATTGAGCACCCATCCGGAAGCAAGTCCCTCCCACTATTAACATTTACTACTGTTTAGTGTTTATTATTATGTTGAATGATATGATGCATTAGCTTGGACGCAATTTGTTTATATTCTACTATAAGCTACTGAATGGAAGCACGTCCTGCTATGTTCTTATTTTACTATGGAAGTACCTGTGATGTAGTATAGGATAGGAGTACCACATAATGGAGTGTGTACTGCTATGTTCTCTATCACACTCTAAAGGCTTCTCTTGCAGGTTTTTTAGGGGTTTCAGAAGTAGAGCACCGAGGAGTAAGGAGGTGAAATTGCAGTGCTACTAGACCAAGTCGTTACAAGTTTGTTATAAGCATATAATGTGTATGCATGCTTGTTGTTTTATATAATTTCCTCTATCTATATTTTCAGTTGTCTTGGTTTGTTTTGTAAATACAGTGAGTGTTGACTGTGCTAAACTTGCAATGGTGCATGCTTCACTCTATAAGGCCTTTACTGGTCTAATGGTGCAGGCTTCACTCTAGAAGGCCGAGGTAGTCTAGTCGTGCTGCTGCACGCGGGTGAAGGTGCGACGGTGACTCACATGTAACTCTAGGTCACCATCCGTCCTCCTCGTTCTTCACCACCGCCAACGAAGCTGGAGAGAGTCAATCAGGAACAGAGGAGATGGCGGCCAGGGAGTGCGGTCTTCTGCTACCTGACGACCACCAGCATCTCGTCCCGCCTAGGTCGCCCCCCCTTGCATGTTGCATCTGAGCTCCGTCTGTCCTTCCCCACCTCCCTCATGATAGTTGTGTGTCTCCGCGTGCCTTTACTTCTCTTTACAGAGGGTGAATCATGAGATAGCATGTCAATTGGCAGGACCTAGATAGTAGACATCAACAAATTGGTGATGCCTAGGACTCTAGGTTCAGATTGGTTACAACAGGGAGCAATTTACCACTATGATTTCTAGTTTGCGAATTCTAGCTGGCATTGTACAAGGATGGTGCTACCAACAAGATGCTAAATATTTGCCTTAAGTTTTTAACATAATCTAATGTTGATTCATGCACAAGTGGAACACACTGTATTTGTGTAATATGATATCAATTGTGCAGTCTAAATAGCCAATTTTACCAAGCATGCTGATGAAATTCCTATGTAAATAGCCAATTTACCAAAAATATAGTTTCTCTCTGGCCAATCAATCTGTACTTTCCATGCACTTCTATAGTTTACTCTCTATGATTTGTCTTTACTCCATGCAAGGTTCAGTAGGTTGTTTATTGAATTTGCATGCCAATACATAGTGCACTAGGAATACATTGTTTGGAAGCACAAGGAGAAAATCTTACTGATGGAGTAGTTCTTGCTACTTTCTTGCACTAGCCTGTTCAAACTGAGTATTGGTTTCAGTAGTTAATCTTCTTGTGTTACTTGCAATCTTCCAAGTAATTGTCTAGACTATAAGCAGGTTGCTAAGTTATTTATGTCATTTTTTCTGAATCTTTTATCTTTTACAAGATGGAACTATATTACTAGAACCAGGACACGCTGGAGGAGGAAGGAGAGGAGCTCATCAAGGACGACCAGGATCGAGATCTTGCTGCCACATCTGCCCGCTCGAGATCCCCGTCCGAGGCAACTCCGTTGTTGAGGACGACCTCTCCTCCGCTGCCAAGGTGAGCACGTCTAACCTGTACGTCTTTGTGTAATCTAATTTGATTTTTATATGTGGAGCAGTTTGACTCCAAGTGAAGTTATTGTTGCATAAGTAGTATATTGCTAGTATGTATCAGGCGCTTGAGTAAAAAATTGTTATCTGATTGCTACGTTCGGTGCCTTTGTTGAATACCTAAGCATAATTAGTATGACCATGTGATGCCTTGCCTAGAAGGAGTCTTAATTAGAGTGTACCATGCGATGCTACTGCCATTGCCTAGAAGGAGTCTTAATTAGAGTGTACCATGCGATGCTACTGCCATTGAATTAGTATGACCATCACTAGTATTAGATTGGGTACTGTCATTTTTACTTCTCTATTGTACTGCATATGTACTGCTACTATAGCAGCGATGCTTTATTCTGTTGTGCTGCTCCTTCAGCATCTCTGTTGTCAAAAGATTTAAGGCTGCGAAAATCAATTTTTCTTTGGAGTATGAATCAATTTGGATAACTTACTATCATTAAGGCTGCGATGCTCTATTCTGTTGTGCTACTATAGCACCTACTGCTACTGTCATTTTCCTTTGGCGTATGAATCAATTTGGGCAATAAATCCAAAATCTGTAACTGTAACTTTCATTTTGTAGTATACTTCTTGATGTTCGCTGCTAATGATCTTTGCGAGGAATGTGTGCTATGCGAGGAATGTGCGGGGAGCACCTAGGAATTTGTTGTTGATGATCGAGAGGAAGAGGAAAGGAGCACTTGGGCAAGAAGGCTATGGTGCCGAGGAAATGATAAGGTGCTGCTGGCAAGAAGGCGACCTTGCTGAGAAGAGAAGGGGATGCTAGTGAGAAGGTGTTGATGGTCAAGAGGTGTGAAGAAGCCAGAAGTCCCACCCAACAAAGAGTCGGTTATATGTTGTCATAGTATCTAGGATAAAAACTATGTAAAGATTATACTATTAACTAAATTTGTCCTATCGATTGATAATATTCATTTATTTTTTGTTTTCACGGCAGTATTGTTTATTTGCTGGCAACATATGCAAATGTGCAAATTGAAATGTGGCATCTGTTCAATCCGAACGTGATAGGTACATGGGATATAAAAAGGCTACATGATGGACATTTAAGAAAAAGTAGAATGAAAAGGCATGAAAAATTATGGATTGTTAAAAGGTTGTGGCCAACAAAATATGTTTCTTAAAGGCCTAAAGTCCCCAAAGAGAAATAGGTTGTAAAACGGTAAAGCCCAAAATAGGCACTAGTCTAGAAAATTAAAAGGCTGAAATTTTGGGGTAGGCCCGTTTAAAAGGCTGAACTAGATTAGGCTGAATTTTCTGCCACGTCAGCTTCCACGTAGTATTGTCTTACATGGACAGGCCAGATGACCATCTATTTTGGTCATAGTAGTCCATGACCAATTCATAAAAGGTCCTCGGCTGTCTATAGTGACCCTCGTTATGTGACCTATTTGTTTTGGTCATAGAAAGATCATAGATGAATTATTATGACCTTTCTATGATCAGTATTTGAGGTCAGTAGTTAGCACATTCCTTGTAGTGCGCGTGGCTCCAACACCGTTGCCGACGAGCTCTCGAAGGTCACATATTCCAGGGGATGTGTACCCCTGGAGGTCATGGTGAAGAGGCTGCTCAAGCCCTCTATCAAGATCCCTCGAGATCAACTCAACAAGAACCCTCGGGGCGAGCCCTCGACCACACCCATCGTATGCGAAGCGATGGTTGCGGAGCTGTGTGCCCCTAGGGATGGATACGTGAGTATCCAGCCCCCCAATGAAGAATCCCGGGACAAGCCCTCGGCCACACCCAACATATGCGAAGAGATGTTGCGGAGCTATGTGTCATGGGGATGGATATGTGAGTATCCATCCCCGTAATGAAGAATCCCAGGGCGAGCCCTCGGCCACACCCGTCGTACGCAAAGCGATGGGTGCGGAGCTGTGTGCCCTCGGGAGGAAAGATACCATGGCAAGAACCAGACACCAGGGTGAGCCCTCAGCCACATCCATCATATGTGAAGCGATGGATGCGGAGTTGTGTGCCTCCGGAAGCGAAGACACTATAGCCAGAAGAATATCCCGAGGTTATCCCTCCGCCACAACCATCGTATGAAAAGCGATGGCTATGGAGCTATGTGCCCCCGGGAAACAAAGCACGGGAACTCACCAATCCCGCGAGATTCTCCTGGGAGAGCCCTCAGCCACACCCATCGTATGCGATAATGAGTGCAGAGCTACGTGCCCTCGGAAACCAAGGCACGGGAAGTAAGAAAATCTACAAAAAAAACCAGGGAGAGCCCTCGGCCACACCCCTCGTACCCAGATTTTTGGGTGGGGAGCTTTGTGCCACGGGGACGAAGACTTGGGAATCCTTCCCGACAAGAGCATCGTCCAAGCAAAGGAGATGCCTAGGATACCCTGGGCCTCGGATGTACTAAGGTACTTTCGGACCCAGGAGATCCCCGCCCACCGTGCCGATGCCAAGAAAGTATTTCTACAAGTGAAGATGTACACCCTAATGGACGGAGACCTCTACAGGAAGAACGAATCCGGTGTCATGCACCGCTGTATCACCCAAGAAGAAGGACACAAACTCCTTGCTGAGATCCAAGAGGGGGAGTGATCAAGTCACCTTGCCTCACGGACCTTGGCGGGGAAAGCGTTACACCAAGGGTTCTACTACCAACGACATTGTCAAACACCGAGTACTTGGTCAGAACCTGCAACGCCTGCCAATTCCATGCCAAAGAGATACATCAACCATCTCAAGCTCTCCAGACTATACCCCTGTCATGGCCTTTCGCCCTATGGGGGCTAGACATTGTGGGCCCCTACCTAGGGCGGTGGGGGGGATTCCAGTACCTATTCGTCGCCATCGAAAAATTCACCAAGTGGCTTGAAGTGGAGCCCGTGCGGGTTATCACTACTCCAACCTCTGTCAAGCTCACCGAATCATCACTGACAATGGATCAAAATTCACAAGCTGCACCTTCCTCGAATACTATGATACCCTCGACACCCAAGTCAATTTTTATTCGGTGGCCCATCATCGAAGCAACGAGCAAGAAGAGCGCCTCAACGCGAAGGTGCTTCGAGGGCTCACGATCCGGAGCTTCGATCGATTCAAAACCAATGGGCTGGGTTGGATCAAACAGATCCTAGCCGTCCTCTAGTCTATCCGTACCACCCGAGCAGGGCCAAGGGGGATACCCACTTCTCCTTAGTCTATGGTGTCGAGGCCGTGCTACCCACCAAGCTGCAGCAGAGGGAACACCGCATCGAGGACATCAAATTCCTCGAAGAGTCTCATAACCTAGCGGATGTGTGTGCAACTCACTATCAATAGAGCATGTGGCTCTATCACAATCGTCGGGTCCGGGCTCGCACCATTCAAGAAGGTGACTTGGTCCTTCGCCGGGCTCGCCGGAGGAAGGGCAGTAACAAGTTACAACTGAAGTAGGAGGGGCCTTACCGGGTAGTACAAGTCTCCAGGCCTGGAGCGGTCCACCTAGAGACCGAAGGTGGCAGCCCCGTGGAGAACTTGTGGAATATCGAGCACTTGCACAAATACCATCTTCGCAAATTCTACCAATAAGATGCTTTAGAAATATGGTTGCCTATTGTTTAGGTAGCACGTGAGTCCAGGTAGGATCACCCTGTGCATCTCGCTCACTACGACAATGGAATGCGCCATCGGCACAGTGGGCACAGTTAGATAAGGATGTGTGCTATTTAGGCAGCACGTGAGTCCAGGCAGGATCACCCCGTGTGTCTCGCCCACTACGATGATGTAACGCACAATCGGAGTAGTGGGCACAATTAGATAAGGTTGCATGCTGCTCCCGCAACATGTGAGTCCAGGCGGGATCACCCCGCATGTCTCTACCACTACGATGATTGACGCTCCATCAGAGCAGTGGGCATAGTTGGATAAGGCTGCGCGCTGCTCATGTAGCACGTGAGTCCAAGCGGGATCACCCCACGTGTCTTGCTTGTTGTGATGATGGACACGTTGTCAAAGTAGCGAGCTTAGTCGGGCTTTCCCGTTGATGGTCTCTAACGGTGATTGAGTCACCTGAAGAGCAGAAATGCTCGGGGGCTACCCCAGGCACCCTAAAGCGTTGCACTAAGGATCGTCCCAGATGATGAATGAAGGTAAAGCGGTCTCCTGCGCCCCCTCCTACCGGGGGCTGCCCGCCAACTAAAGGGTGCACCAAGATGCACTCCGAGGGTGATGAAGGAGCATACATTGCCACCGCCAGAGCACCGGTAACAGAAAAAGATCGGGGGACAAGAAGGCAGCATTGCTAGATAAGTGCCCTCTTTTATTCTTGTGATAGTAAATGCAGAATTACAGCAGGGAGAGATATAGTAGGATACATCTCCTAACAACTTACGTATTGTATTCCTTGCTAAAACCTACGTAGGTCCAACCTACTCGCTCGACGAGGGGTCTCGAGCAAGCAGCCATGCAGCAACCTCAGCAGGATTAGATCCCCTCCTCGTGGAAGCAGCCAATGCGGCGCTGGTTTCTACTGAACACCTTGACGGACAACGTCTCCACTCTATCGAACGTGACAACAAGGATCTCTCCCTACTAGAGGGAGTAGATCTCGGATAAACGGGTCCATCCCCTCCGAAGGCACATGCTACCGCCTTTTTGGAGAAGACGCGAGCCCACAAGATGCTGTTATAGCACATGGCAGGCTGCAGCATCAACCTGCGAGGCCGGTGTTGGCTGCCAAAGGACCAGGAGAAGGCATCAAGAAGGCGCAACGTTCCCGCATTCTCTCGATGCACCCTCAAATATAACTCGAAGATGGACAAATCCGTCCACGAGTCCTGAGGAGTAGGCACCCCACAGGAACGATCCCTTTCCAGGCGACGACCATGTCCAAGGCCTCTCTGCCCTCTTCCTTGATCCACCTCACCACCGCCTAGTGGAAGCCAACCCTCCGACGCTGGTAGAAACAACCTCCCCAATGCTAGCACACGGTCGGCAAGGTGGACAGTGGCCATGATCCTACAAATAGCAAAGGGAAAAAGGGGAGAGAAGGAAAGTGCTGGATATAGCCTTCACCTCCGTGGCCACTTAAATAGGCTAAGGGGGTGGAGCTACTTAGCATAGCGCTGAAGACACAAGCCGCTGCAAGGGCAGTCCTTTGGATTCCCCTTGGCAGCGGAACCGATGCGCCATGAACTTTGTCAGAATCTATTGGTATGGGCTCGAGAAGGCTCCGCGGGCCGCCACCCTGGTCCGACGCCCCAAATGGGCATGGTACCGCCCTAGGCCTCAAACCCATTAAGGCGGCACCCCGCCTAGGGGCTACTGTCGGTTTTTTGCTACCGCCAAGTCACGTAACCATGGGCTCCGGGCCGGGGGCCCCATGGCTTGTCTACCCAGGAGGCCTGGCAAGGCCTCCTCGGGAAGATTGGAGAGTCCACTTCCCAGATCGAAAGGGCCCCCAGAGACAAAGACCGACAGCTAGCCTACAACACTAGACCAACTGTAGACTGTCCACTAATCCAGCTGAAGAATCCAGACCACACATCGCCCTTCGGTAGTGCTCACCCAATGTGTGGCTGACATGCACTCTAGGTTTTGCGGGGTGGCCACTTTATAGTTCAACCAGGACGCCCACGCAGGTCCCGCCAGCACCCCCACCAACAACCCTGTTCGGGGTGAACCACCTGGACGCAAGGGCACGATCAAGTCAAGACCAGCACCAGTCTTCCACCGCCTAGTAAAAGACACACGTCACTAGAGCAGGGCTGCTAGTCCATGTTGTGAGTCAATAGCGTGGCTGAGCCCTTGTCACCGCATGAGCTCCGACCCCTGTGGTGACCCCTTACCAATATATAAGGAGGCCTAGGTCGATCGGGAGAAGGGAGGAAAAAAGAGAGAAGACAAGTGTAAAAGCGTATGGCAATAAGATACTAGATAGTTGCGGGACTTAGGGGTTTGATCACATCGAACCTGAACCTGGGTAAAAAAATACTGTGTCCCTCACTATGTGATTACATTTACTGGGTTCCCTGATTCTGCTCGCAAGGCACTGCGCCCGTAGACGAACTTCAAAGGGGACGATCACTGGTGTTGGAAACCTCGACACGACAAACAGAGCACCATAATCCCTCCTATTCTAGCATGTGGCACTACCATATGTATGAAAGTGTGGTGGGATTTTGAGATGGGCAGAACGCACCCCTAGGTGACCATGTTTACTTACATGAATGATAACATTGGAAAATTAATTAAGGTTATGTAAATGTAGCTAGAAACCCCACCAGGTGAGCCGGATGGAAAAGCTGTGAAATTAGGATCAACCTTGGTCTCCCATGTTGCTCTAACCTAAACTAAATTGAATAAGGGATAATCGTCCATTGGTCAACTGTCGTTGGAGGCCAGTTGAAGGGTAGATCTTCGGGCTGGGACCCCTCGTTATATAGGGTTTTAGTGGAAACCAAGCATATATAATAGGAGCACAGGAATTCTTGCATGCACACTACCACATGTATGGAAGTGTTGGGATGTTGATATAGGCAGATCCTGGCATTGCTGATCCATGTTTAGATTCATGCATGATAACACTAGAAAAGGTTTTCACATGTATATATAGTTGGAAACTCCCACTACGGGTGAACCAGAGGCAAAACTAGGGCTCAACCTTGGTATCGCATGTTGTTATGACCTAAACTAATAAGACACTACAACAGAAATAGTATTTATTGACAGACTCCTTTTTTCACTTAATATCCATATTTTGTCAATAAGTTGTGTTGTTGACAAAAATGGACTGTCACTAACTTTTTCATAGAAGTCGCGTCATAAAATATCCATAACCACGGTTTGCATTTTTTGTCATTGTTTAACTTATATTAGTTCACGATGTTAGTTTTGTCAACAATCATGTGCAATCAGTGACTGAAATAGTTTTCATGATATATATGAAAAGTTTTTCATTGTAAAATAGAAGGTAGTGTAGGACAGGTCATCATTACAGATGTGGCATATTCTTAATTTACTGCAATTTACTGACATGGTACTATGACTAGTGGGACCGAGTGGTTCTTACAGGTGGACCAACAGCAGGTCCGAGACAGTTCAGATAGGTGGGACCTAGAGGGTTCGGACAGGTGGGCCCCATATGGTTCGGACAGGTGGGACCAAGAGGGTTCTGACAGGTGGGACCAAGACGGTTTAGACAGGTGGGACCGAGATGGTTCTGACACATGGGTCCACGTGTTGATGATAGTGTTAGTAATTTCCTCAGGTTAATAATTATGCAGAAAATTAAAAAAATCATACAGACAAATATTTAGAACCAATATATAAAATAGCGGCAATAAAATTCTATGCAATAGTTTTAACATGAAGATACAACTAAGTAAATCACACTGATGAACAATTTCATCAAGATGGAGGTGCTATTGAGTTGTTTCCCTGTCCTTGCTGATGTGATGTCCTTAATATGAAACTAAGTGTGGCTTCTAATTCTTGCTGCTTCTTTTCAGTTGCTCTATTTTTCTCTTGTTGTGCCTTCATCAGAGCTGCATGGTCCTCTTCTTCTTTTTTCATTTCTTCAAATCTTTTATCCTGGGCTTTTATCCTTTCCTGCATCTCTTGTTTGTACCTTTCAGCTATGAGGAGTAATTGTTCCTCCTGTTCAGCAAGCTTGTTTTCTAGTTCTTGGATGCGTGCTGTGGACACAGAGCTCTTCCTTGAGATTGATCCAACTCCCAAATTGAGAGGAACATGCATGTGCTTGAGTTCACTGTTCTCCTCTCCTTGAAGACTTCTTCAATAATCTGCAATTCTGTTTTTCAGTCTTATCTTCTAGGCATGGTATATTTTTCATGGTCATTAGTGAATCCTGCAAATAAGTTCAACTGAAAGCATCAGAAATATTGAAGTAGAAAGCTTATTCATTACAAAATGGCAGCAGTATTAAAAATGTCTCACATAAGCATCTTTGGCTTCCGTAGTCATGACGCCTTCCTTGTTAGTGTGGGTAAGTCTATAACATTCAATTGGAGATATCACCTCTTCCAAGTTCTCTGAGTTCTACAAAAAATTGGAATTATGAACATGGGTTAGCAAAATTTATACTGAGTTTGGTAGAACAATTATTTCATATATGAACTTAAAAACGTACAAGATCTTCATAGTGTGCAACGAAGCATCTCGATCCAGTTGTATGGTTCTTCTTCACAGCTTCTCTGTTCACTTGATTCTTCACACATATTTCCTAAATTTGAGTATGAACTTGTGAGTTTTCTGTGCAGCAGAGATTTATGTGCTGAGTATTTGTAATTGTAAATGTTAGTACCTGATAGTGGGCATCAAACCATCTGTCCACAAGATCTTTCCAACTTCTCTCTACTACATTTGCTGGCTTCATATTATATGCTTCTTGGGGGTTCATATCTTTAATCTTGTCCGAATTCTCCTTCTTAAGCTTGTAACATAGTTGGCGCATACAACTCTGTATAATATTACTGCACACTCTCTTGGCAAATACATCATTTGTGTCCATTTCAAAATTACCCTGAAAAATGGAGATGTCTATTATGTAGTTACATAGGTAGACAATATAAATATCTATTATGTAGTTAGATAGATAGACAATATGAATAGCTATGATGTTACGGTAGATTAAAATTTAGTGAAAAGAAGATATGATAACCTTTTTTTTAGGGTTACTGAAGTTTTGGTCCTCGTCATCTGAAGTCGGCTCGTCATTAGCTGTGGCCATTTCTTCTGCACTGGGTTCATATGTAGGGTCTGGTTGAGTGTGGTTAGCATCCTTTTGTTTACCTTTTTTGGTGGCATCTGTCACTTTGCAGATGCCACTGTACACGAATTTATGTGCTACCTCTTCTATATTTTCTATAGGCAACTCTTGCGGCTTGCGCTTCTTTCAAAATTTCCATCATACGAGCTTTATTTTATTCCAAAATTTTCTACTTCTTTGCCTCATATGCATTAGTTGGTTTTTTTGTTCCTGATAAAGGATGATGAAAATTGTATTACAGCTCGACGACAGATTACATCATGAATTACAAAGTCCCGACAGTTTTCTTTTCTGAAATAACCTACCCAAGGGCATACATATTAAGAGTGTGTTGTTCAAGAGCAAACTAAAGTAGGTATAGTAGAAGTAGTTATATGTACCTTATGACCACATGAGTGAGCTATAATGTTTTTATCTCTACAAATGTGATTTACTCTAACATTTGTCTTCCTAACTGAATTTAATTTTTTTGCTAGGACCACTCTAGAATTACTATGCATGTATTCTGAGTCAAGCCTGTTGCTAGCAACTGCCTTTGGGTAGGTTATTTTAGAAATGAAAGAGTAGATGGATGGATTTACTCTAGTTCAGCTACGAATAACAAGGATTTAGCCTCACCTTGAAGAGGAGAGACGGAACAAAGAGCAGATGGATGGATTTTTTCCTGGATGTAGCCATTGCTATTTTTTGCTTGGATAAAAATAGATTGAACTCAATATGTCTACTGCGAAACAATATCATTGCGTGTGTGCAGGAAAATAATGTAGGTAGTAGATCGCTATTATTATAACTAGAATGACGGAAACAAGATGTTTGACCACATTGTAATGAATGGTTCTAGCTGATCTACTTCATATGACAAGGATCGGGGGATTGAATTATCACCTGGCGGACATTTGACGTTGGGCTTCTTCTTCTGTGTAGACCTCAATGGTTCGTGTGCCTTACCGCTGGGAAGAGTCCTAATCATGGCGTCAGCCAATGAGACCACCGATCAGATCCGGGGGAGGAGAAGGATGAGGCGCTAGAGGGGGGTGGTTTCGGGAGTTAAGATGAGACGCAAATCACGGGAGTGATTCGTGCGTCATTTTAATGTTGCGGGGTTTCAAAATTTTGCCTTAGGGGTGAGGGGGAAAGGAGGGAATGAAAATGTGTCAAAATTTTTGGAGGGAGGTTCTGTTCGGTTGTTAATTTTGACGTGTGAGGCAAAACATTTGCCCAACATTTGGTTTATTTTGTATATGTAAGTTGTACACAATTGGTATAAAAAAATGAAATGAAGTACCGACAAATTGAAAATTAATATTACATTAAAAACTCCTATTGTTACATTAAAGTACCGCTACGCCTTGTAAATTTCATAAAAAATGAGAAATTCTCAAAATCTTTTGAAACCTTCAAATTTGTTCACTGTGAGGCAAATACTTTAGATGAAAAATGAGAAAATTTGAAAAAAATATCTGCTAGCAGTCCACTACCAATTGTGGGGTAGTTAGGTCAACGATTATGTCCGACTACTCGAAAGAGCCACTTATGTACCATGTTTTCATCTACATTTCTTAAAATCGACTCAAATTTGGAACAAGGGTGTATCACCATGTGAATAATGATGTTAGCTTGTATCTAGCAGTCTTGGTTTGAAAAATTCAAAAATTTAACCCTCAAACTCAAAAACATGGAACCATTTGTGGAGCAAGTACCAAAACTACAATTTGATACATTCAATTTGCATGCTTGAGTGGTTGTACATCACATTGGGACCACATAACAGAGTTGTACTTTTCAAATGCTTTCACAATCTCTCGAAAGTCTTTGGTCAACCTTGGTTTGACCAAACCTTGTAAATTTCATAACCAAATGAGAAATTCTAAAAATCTTTTTAAACCTTCAAATTTGTTCACTGTGAGGCAAATACTTTGC
Source organism: Avena eriantha (assembly GCA_910589775.1). Taxonomy (NCBI): domain Eukaryota; kingdom Viridiplantae; phylum Streptophyta; class Magnoliopsida; order Poales; family Poaceae; genus Avena; species Avena eriantha. Next base: position 329,185,809 of record OU342742.1, on the reverse strand, counting down.
ATGAAATGAGAATATTTGGAAACAATTTCCCCCTAGAAGTCCATTATCAATTGTGGGGTAGTTAGGTCAACGATCATGTCCGACTTCTCGAAAGAGCCACTTGTGTACCATGTTTTCATCTACCTTTCTTCAAATAAACTCAAATTTGGCACAAGGGTGTATCACCATGTGGGTAATGATGCTAGCATTGTATCTAGGCATTTTGGTTTGAAAAAAATCGAAATTTTAACCCTCCAACTCAAAAACATGGAACCATTTGTGAAGCAAGTACCAAAACTACAATTGGAGACATCCAAGTTGCATGCTTGAGTGGTTGTACATCACATTGGGACCACATAATAGCAGTTGTACTTTTCAGATGCTTTCGCAATCTCTTGAAAGTCTCTGGTCAACCTTGGTTTCACCAAACCTTATAAATTTCATAAAAAATGATAAACTATCAAAATATTTTCAAACCTTCAAATTTGTTCACTGTGAGGCAAATACTTTGCATGAAAAATTAGAAAATTTGAAAAAATGTCCCCTTAGCAGTCCACTCTCAATTGTGGGGTAGTTAGGTCAACGATCATGTCCGACTACTTGAAAGAGCCACTTGTCTACCATGTTTTCATATACTTTTCTTAAAATGGATTCAAATTTGGCACAAGGGTGCATCACCATGTGGCTAATGATGCTAGCATTGTATCTAGCCATTTTGATTTGAAAAATTCAAAAATGTAACCCTCAAAATCAAAAACATGGAACCATTTGTGAAGCAAGTAACATAACTAGAATTTGAGACCTTCAAGTTGCATGCTTGAGTGGTTGTACATCACACTAGGGCCACATAACAACGGTTGTACTTTTCAGATGCTTTCGCTATCTCTTGAAAGTCGCTGGTCAACCCCGGTTTGATCAAACCTTGTAAATTTCATAAAATGAGAAATTCTCAAAATCTTATGAAACCTTCAAAAAATTTCACTGTGAGGAAAATACTTTGCATTAAAAATGAGAAAATTTGAAAACAAATGTCCCCCTAGCAGTCCACTCTCAATTGTGGGGTAGTTAGGTCAACGATCATGTCCGACTACTCGAAAGAGCCACTTGTGTACCATGTTTTCATCTACCTTTCTTCAAATGGGCTCAAATTTGGCACAAGGGTGTATCACCATGTGGCTAATGATGCTAGCATTGTATCTAGACATTTTGGTTTGGAAAAATCACAAATTTAACCCTCAAACTCAAAAACATGGAACCATTTGTGAAGCAAGTACTAAAACTACAATTTGAACCCTTCAAGTTGCATGCTTGAGTGGTGGTACATCACATTGGGACCACATAACAGCAGTTGTACTTTTCAGATGCTTTCGCAATCTCTCGAGAGTGTTTGGTCAACCCCGGTTTGACCAAACCTTGTAAATTTCATAAAAAATGAGAATTTCTCAAAATCTTTTCGAAACCTTCAAATTTGTTCACTGTGAAAAATGACAATATTTTACATTTTATTGATTTCTTTACCTGAGTGTTTTAGTAAAAAATATTTAGATGCACCACGATAAAAAATTGTAAATAAAAAACTATAATAAAAAGGGAAAGAAGAGCAACAAATCAAAGAACCTTCTCTTTGTCTGTCTCCTTCTGGAAACAAATCCATGCACCACTTTCTGTCTCTATCTGTGCCTGGCCCACCTCATTCATTCCCTTTTGCCCAATCTGGTAGGAAATCTATACCAGCTTATATACTCTCTCTCTCTATCTCCTATTGGAAACAAATCCATGCACCACTTTCTGTCTCTATCTCTGCCTGGCTCACCTCATTCATTCCTTTTTGCCCAATATGGTAGGAAATCTACATCAGCTTCTATATCTCAATTGCTTAACTATTTCCTTCACCATACCCTTACCCAAATACGAAATCCCACCGCACACCAGCATGTACAAAAACAAGTGTAGACATAATTAAACATCTATAATCTAGAAACATAACAGTCACATAATATAGCAAGGTTCAACATAAACTAGGTAAGATAAGGTTCAATACAAACATTGCTCAGCAGCCAACAGTAACACAGTTCAACAAAACATGCTGCTTAAAGCAGCAACAACACACACAACCAGCACATCACTATTTCACTGCATCCTCGCTGCCACCAGCCTCCTCGCCACCACCTCCTCCCGGTCCCGCTGCTCCTGGTCCTACTTCCTCTGCTTCTTGTTGCCCATACCCGGAACCTTCGGCGGCTTGGGCATGGGAGCAGGCACACGGCTGATAGCTCGGTTTAGTTTATCTCTAAGGAAGAGGTCATAGGCCTTGTGATTGGCCCAGAAGCCGTGGACATTGACGGTTTCACCGACCTTCATATGGCCAGATCCATAGCCTTTGGCATGCTGGAGGATGCTTTGGAAGTCCATATTGATGCTCCTTATGCAGAACGGGCAGCGGTTCATGGCATGAGTCCAGAGTTCACTCCAGCAGGCGTCGAACATCCCTACCCTTAGCTTCTCTAGAGTGGACTTGGTCTTCCTATGACAGGATTCGACATTGTTGTCAACATCATCAGTAGCCTCCTGAAACATGCAAAATACACACGTGAAGCAAATATGTAGAAACTGTAACTAAAATTTAATTCCTAACACAAGAAGCAACAGATAACAATCAGACAGCTAGCAACAATAGAAAGTAATCAGGGATCAAGCAGATAATCCAATTCTGTCAGCCAATAAGATAGCATTAATCCATAGGTATGAAAATAGAGATGCAAGTTTGGAACCTTTAGGGTACCCTCTATTTCAATCTAGTTCAAACAAATGAACTAGTTTTATTAAAAAGTGGTGATTTGTGAAAATGTAGTTCATTTTTTGTACTAGAGAGGGTAGAGGGTACCCTAGAGGTTACCCATTTGCATCCTTGAAAACAACAATCAATAGAGCAGAATTGTGATATAATTCTCCATGATATTGTTTCGGTTACAGGGAGTACATGTACCAGGAGTCGTTCGTGGGCAGACTAAAATGGTTACACAAATAACGTACAACATATTGAGCGTGTCAACACATAGATACACAAATATTAATCGAATTTGTCCATAATCGAACACTAGCTAGCAATAATCAATAAATCCATTAATTACGCAGCAGTTCTAACATATATTAAACGAATCTGATGCTAATTGAAAACCCTAGGCACCTAACGCTAATTGAAAACCCTAGGCACCAATCCTAAACATGTATTACTTGGAACTTACCTCCTCCTGCTTATCGATGATGTTCTCGTCGAAGGCCGGCAACAGGGAGATGACGATGAGCTCAACCTCCTCGTCGACCTCTTGTGGCTCCTTGTCAAGATTGTAGATATATCCACTGGTAGTAGTGGGAGCAGAGGAGGGCGTCCACTTCGTCTTTGGCCTCAGCTGCGGCTATGGTAGCCGCCATTGTGGCTTTCCGTGCCTCCATCACGGCTTGGCTAGCCTCCTCATGGCAAAGGCCAGCATCGCGGCCTTCGACTTTGCCGCAGCGATAGCGTCAGATGGGTGCTCCATTGTCGGAATGGGAAGGGGGCGGAAGCGGAGAGGGTTTTTCCTGTTCGGCAGAGAGAGAGGAGTGGGGAAGGGGAGTTGGAACCGGTAGCATGAGGGAGTGAATGATGTGAAGGCAGAGAGAGAGAGAGGGATGGGCATCTGCCGAGCCGCCGAGTGCTCCCGCAGTTCACACGTGTACGGTTCTGCAGCGTACGAATGCACAACTCCTTGCATAGTTCTCTCAACAAAATACTGCTCGCTCTCAAAAAACACTTGCACAGTGCACCGTGGTCATGCCTACGGTAGTACACAGTTCACACGTGCACGGTGCGCCTCGGACACGCCTATGGTATTGCACGGTTCTCATGTGCATGGTGGCGCATAGTGGCCCGCCAGTGCAACACAAATGCGGCCCAGCAAATACGCACCAAACCACCCTAAAACTAATCAACAACTTTACATGACAAAAACATTACATTTACCGTAGCGGCAGCAGCACTAATGAACTCGTGGTCGTGATCTCAAACCCCGCGTAAGACAATATTTCACATTTAATTTCTTTGCCTCATTGTTTTTTGATGAAATATTTTCCCATACTGACAACTTGGCCCCGTGTGGTTTTCAGTGACAATTGAAATGCACCACGATAAAATTTGGTCAGCAACATCGACAAACAACCCGGAAGAGTAATCCATGATGATATAAAAATGACAAAATACTAAACTGTCGTGCATTACGCTTAATATAATATATGATATGATGGTTCACAACTTTATCAACAAGCCATTTTGTCAATAAATATCACATCTATTGTAGTGACAATAAGGGATAAAAGTCTATTGGTTAACCATCGCATGTGGCACTACCATTGATGGGTTCGTAGCATGGAAAACAAAAATTTTCTACCGCAAGAACGAACAAAACCTAGATCTAATCTAGATAAAAGCCAAGATCTAATCTATTAGACATGAGCAACGAGATAGATAGGAACTAACCCTCGTAGATCCGAAAGCGTTAACGAGATTAGATCTCGTGGTTGATGTAGTCGATCACTTGCCGATCTCAAGATCGTGTGGACGATCCTTCCGGCGTCGCGTTCCAGCAGCGCTTCCGCAGTCGGTCAAGTGGACGATCCTTCCGGCGCCGCGTTTCGGCAGCGCTTCCGCAGTCGGTCACACGTGCGGAGTCGAAGCAGACCTTCCTCTCCCCGTTCCAGCGAGCAGCGGAGGTAGTAGATCTTCTCCACAGAATCCCAGCAGCACGACGGCGTGGTGGTGATGGTGGAGTAGAGAATTCTGCAGGGCTTCGCCTATGCCTGTGAAGAAGAAAGGTGGAGGAGAGAGGCGGCAAAGATTGGGGTTATGCGAGCGGGGAGGAGGGGGCGCCCCTGCCCTTCTATTTAAGGGGGGGAGGGCGCCTTGGGGAGGGGGTGTCCTTGTAGGACTCCCCTCCTCTAGGCCGGCGGATTGGGGAGTGGGGGGAGGAGTCCTCCTCCCCCACGACTCCTTGTCTTGAACCACCAGGACTCCTTGATCCCTATCTTGATTTCAAGCAAACTCCAAGATATCTTCTAGAACCTTCCGGAACATTCCAAAACCTTCTAGAATCCTCATACAAACACTCCGGAATATTTCCTAACTCAGAAAATGATCCCCTATATGTGAATCTTATTCTCCGGACCATTCCGGATCTCCTCGTGATGTCCCGGATCCATTCCGAGACTCCGAACAACATTCGGTCTCCAACGCACATTCCATATCTACTTAAAACAACTTCGAACCTTAAGTGTGTCACCCTACGGTTCGTGAATATGTAGACATGACAGAGACACATCTCCTATCAATAACCATCAGCGGGACCTGGAGATCCATAATGGCTCCCACATACTCAACGATGACTTCGTGATCGATTGAACCATTTACATAAGAAACCAATTCCCTTTGTCACGCGATACTATACTTATCCGAGGTTTGATCGTCAGCATCTCCATACCTAGTTCTACCTCGTTACTGAAAAGTACTCTTTACTCGTTCCGTGATATGTCATCCCTTGTGACCCAGTCACATGCTTGCAAGCTAACTAGATGACATTCCACCGAGAGGGCCCAGAGCATATCTATCCGTCATATGGATGGACAAATCCCAATCTTGGTTCATGCGCTTCAACACATACTTTCAGAATACCCAATGACACCTTTATGACCACCCAGTTACGAAGCGGTGTTTGATGTCATCAAAGTACCCATCCGGTGATGGTGATTAACACAACCTCATGGTCGAAGGATTAGGTTACTATGCATTTAAAAGCTTACAGCAATACGAACTTAATGACTTGATCTTATGCTACGCTTACTATGGGTGTGTCCATTACATCATTCTCCTAATGATATAACCTTGTTATTAATCACATCCTTATGTCCATGATCAGGAAACCAAGATCATCAATCAATCAACAAGCTAGTTCAACAAGAGGCTTACTAGGGACTCTCATATGTTTACAAAACACACAAGTATTAGTGTTTCCTAATAATACAATTATAGCATGGGATGTAAACATTCATCATAAACACAAAGATATAATAATAATCACTTTTATTATTGCCTCTTGGGCATATCTCCAATAGTCTCCCACTTGCACTAGAGTCAATAATCTTGATTACATAGTAATATACCTAACACCCATGGCGTTCTGGTGTTGGTCATGCTTTGCCCTAGGGAGAGGTTTAGTCAACGGATCCGCCACATTCAGATCAGTGTGTACTTTGCAAATCTTTATGTCACCATCTCGGACATACTCGCGAATAGCGTGGAAACGTAGCTTGATGTGCTTCAGCTTGCTTTGTGACCTTGGCTCCTGTGCATTAGCTATGGCACCTGTGTTGTCACAGTAGATGGCCATCGGGTCCAACACATTGGGAACCACGCCAAGTTCAGTAATGAATTCCTTCATCCAAACGACTTCTTGTGCAGCCTCCGAAGCAGCTATGTATTCCGATTCAATTGAAGATTTCGGCACAACGCTTTGCTTCGCACTCCTCCAGCTCACTGCAGCACCATTCAAAATAAATACGTATCCCGATTGTGACTTCGAGTCATCCGGATCAGTGTTCCAACTAGCATCGGTGTAACCGTTTACAACAAGCTGTTCATCACCTCCATAAGAAAGAACCATATCCTTAGTCCTATTTAGGTACTTTAGGATATTCTTGACCGCTGTCCAGTGCTCCATTCCAGGATCACTTTGATATCTGCTAGTCAAACTAACAGCATGTGCTATATCCGGTGTTGTACACAGCATAGCATACATGATAGAACCTATGGCTGAGGCATAGGGAATATTATTCATCTTCTCTCTATCTTCTGCCGTAGCTGGACTTTGAGTTTTACTCAAGGTCTTACCTGACAACATGGGCACGAACCCTTTCTTGCTATCTTCCATTCTAAACTTCTTTAGAACTTTGTCCAAGTATATACTTTGTGAAAGCGCTATTAGGTGTCTTGATCTATCTCTATAAATTTTGATGCCTAGAATGTATGCCGCTTCGCCAAGATCCTTCATTGAAAAACTATTATTCAAATAGGTTTTGACGCTATTAAGAAGTTCTATATCATTCCCAATCAACAATATGTCATCTACATATAGTACTAGGAATGCTACAGAGCTCCCACTCACTTTCTTGTAAATACAAGCTTCTCCATAAGTTTGTATAAACCCAATTTTTTTGATTACGTTATCAAAACGTTGATTCCAACTCCGGGATGCTTGCTTCAGTCCATAAATGGAGCGCTGAAGCTTGCATACCTTGTCAGCATCTTTAGGATCGACAAAACCCTTGGGTTGTACCATATACAACTCTTCCTCAATGTCACCATTAAGGAACGCCGTTTTGACATCCATCTGCCAAATCTCATAATCGAAATGTGCAGCAATTGCTAACAAAATCCTCACAGGCTTTAGCTTCGCTACTGGTGAGAAAGTCTCATCATAGTCAACTCCTTGAATTTGTCGGAACCCTTTCGCGACAAGTCGAGCTTTATAGACGGTAACATTACCATCAGCATCTATTTTTCTCTTGAAAATCCATTTGTTCTCGACAGCCTTACGGCCATCCGGTAAGTCCACCAAAGTCCACACTTGGTTTTCGTACATGGATCCTATTTCGGATTTCATGGCTTCTAGCCATTTGTCAGAATCTGGGCTCACCATAGCTTCTTCATACGTCGCAGGGTCATCAGCGTTGTCCACCAACATGACGTTCAAGGCAGAGTCATACCAATCAGGAGTGGTACGAACCCTCGTTGACCTGCGAGGTTCAGTAGTAACTTCGTTTGAAGTTTCATGATCATTATCATTAGCTTCCTCTTCAATTGGTGCAGGCGGCACCAAAACATCTTCCGGTGCTGCGCTACTCTCAAATCCGAGAGAAGGTTCAATAACCTCATCGAGTTCTACTTTCCTTCCAGTCACCTCTTTCGAGAGAAACTCCTTCTCAAGAAAGGATCCATTCTTTGCAATGAAAACTTTGCCTTCGGATCTATGATAGAAGGTATACCCAATTGTTTCTTTAGGGTATCCTATGAAGACACATTTCTCCGCTTTGGGTTCTAGCTTATCAGGTTGTAACTTCTTTACATATGCTTCGCAACCCCAAACTTTAAGGAACGACAACTTAGGTTTCTTACCAAACCACAATTCGTACGGTGTCATTTCAACGGATTTAGATGGTGCCCTATTTAAAGTGAATGCGGCTGTCTCTAATGCATAGCCCCAAAACGATAACGGTAAATCTGTAAGAGACATCATAGACCGAACCATATCTAAGAGAGTTCGATTACGACGTTCGGACACACCATTACGCTGTGGTGTTCCCGGCGGTGTCAACTGCGAAAGTATTCCACATTTCTTTAAATGCATGCTAAACTCATAACTCAGATATTCAACTCCGCGACCAGAACGCAAAAACTTAATCTTCTTGTTACGATGATTTTCCACTTCACTTTGAAATTCCTTAAACTTCTCGAAAGTTTCGGACTTATGTTTCATAAAGTAGACATACCCATATCTACTCAAGTCATCCGTGAAAGTGAGAACATAACGATATCCACCACGCGATGCTACACTCATTGGGCCGCACACATCGGTATGTATTATTTCCAATAAGTCTGTAGCTCGCTCCATTGTACCAGAGAATGGAGTCTTAGTCATTTTTCGCATTAGACATGCTTCGCATCTTTCAAGTGATTCAAAATCAAGTGATTCAAGAAGTCCATCAGAATGGAGTTTCTTCATACGCTTCACTCCAATGTGACCAAGACGATAGTGCCACATGTATGCAGAATTATCATTCAATTTTATTCGTTTAGCATCTATGTTGTGAACATGTGTATCACTACTATCGAGATTCAGTAAAAATAAACCATTCATCTCTGGTGCATTACCATAAAAGATATTACTCATATAAATCGAACAACCTTTATTCTCGGACTTAAAAGAGTAACCGTCTTGCAATAAACAGGATCCATATATAATGTTCATGCTTAACGCAGGCACCAAATAACAATTATCTAAATTTAAAACTAATCCCGAAGGTAGATGTAGAGGGAGCGTGCCGACGGCGATCACATCAACCTTGGAGCCATTTCCAACGCGCATTGTCACCTCGTCTCTTGCCAGTCTTCGTTTATTCCGCAACTCCCGTTTCGAGTTACAAATATGAGCAACCGAACCAGTATCAAATACCCAGGCACTACTATGATTACTAGTAAGATACACATCTATAACACATATATCAAATATACCTTTCTTCTTGATGTTGCCGTTCTTCAGATCCGCCAGGTACTTGGGGCAGTTACGCTTCCAGTGACCAGCACCCTTGTAGTAGAAGCACTCAGTTTCAGGCTTAGGACCAGCCTTGGGCTTGTTAGCAGGAGCGGCAGCTTTCTTGCCGTCCTTCTTGAAGTTTCCCTTGTTCCTAGGCTTGCCCTTTTTCTTGAAATTGGTGGTCTTATTGACCATCAACAATTGGTGCTCCTTATTTATCTCCACTTCAGCAATTTTCAGCATGGACGACAGTTCAGGCAACGTCTTGTTCATGCAGTGCATGTTGTAGTTCATCACAAAGTTCTTGTAACTTGGTGGCAGTGATTGAAGGAGACGGTGAATCCCCAATTCATTAGGATTCGATATTCCCAACTCTTGGAGCTTCTTTGCGTACCTAGACATGGTGAGCACGTGCTCGCTAACGGAGCTTCCTTCTTCCATCTTACAGTTAAAGAACTTTTCGGAGGCCTCATAGCTCTCCATGGCCGCGCGAGTCTCAAAAATTAGCCTGAGCTCCTTAATGATCTCGAACGGGTCGTGGTGCTCAAAACGCTATTGGAGCTCCGCTTCTAAACCGTACAGGATGGCACACTGAACTATGGAGTAATGATTTTTCCGAGTGGCGAAAACATTCTTTTCGTCATCGGTGGCATTATCTGCAGGTGGGTCACCTAGCGGTGCATCGAGCACATAGGTCAACTGACCAGCCCTGAGGACGATCTTCAGTCCACGGAACCAGTCCATGAAATTGCTTCCATTGTTCTTAAGCTTTTCTTTCTCTAGGAACGCATTGAAATTGATGGAGGGGGTCGCCATAATCTACAACAATTTGCAAGTAGTTTAGACTAAGTTTATGATAAATTGAGTTCAAATTTAATTCTTAAACTAACTAGGTGAACTCCCACTCAAAACAACATCCCTCACATTGTCTTAGTAATTACACGAACCAAGTCCACTACACCAAGTCCGATCTTCACGAGAGAAGATGTAGTTTCATCGGCGAACAATCTTCATGTTCATCATATCATTTATATGACTCATGCTCTACCTTTCGGTATTCCGTGTTCTGAGACCATGTCTGTACATGCTAGGCTCGTCAAGACAACCTTAGTTTCCGCATGTGCAAATCTGGCTTGCACCCGTTGTATGCACACGTAGAATCTATCACATCCGATCATCACGAGATGCTTCGAAACGACGAGTCTTAGCAACGGTGCCAACTAAGGGTGAACACTTTATTACTTGATATTTTAGTGAGAAGGATCATCTTATAATGCTACCATCGCGATCTAAGCAATACAAGATGCATAAAGGATTAACATCACAGGCAATTCATAATAAGTGTGATATGATATGGCCTTTTCTTCTCGCGCCTTTGATCTCCATCTCCAAAGCACGAACATGATCTCCATCATCACCAGCATTGCGTCAAGGTCAGTGGCGCTGCTTCATGGTTGTCCATCATCACCAGCAACTATTACAACTACTTGGAATAAAGCTATTACAAGATGAATAGACACGCAGGTCTTAACAGAATTAAAGACAACCATTAGGCTCCTGCCGGTTGCCATATTACAACAAGGATCATTGCATACATCAAATACAATCACAATCACATGTTGGCCATATCACATCACAAAACCCCTGCAAAAACAAGTTAGACGCCTCTAATTTTCTTTACATGTTTTACGTGGTTTGGGGCTTTCGCATAAGACCGATCTTACCTACGAACAAGGACCACAACGTTGATACAAGTGTTGTCAAGATGCTCATTGTAAATTGAATCTTAACTATGGTGGGAGAGACAGACACCCGCAAAGCCACTTGTGCAAAGCAAGTTGCACGTCAAGCGTGGAGCAAGTCTCATGTGCGATGACATGTAATGTTAGCCCGAGCCGCTTCATCCCACCATGTCTCAAGATGCAAAGTACACGCTAAGACACCGACAACAAAAGCATCAACGCCCACAAAAACATTGTGTTCTACTCGTGCAATAGATCTACGCATAGATACAGCTCTGATACCACTGATGGGTTCGTAGCATGGAAAACAAAAAATTTCTACCGCAAGAACGAACAAAACCTAGATCTAATCTAGATAAAAGCCAAGATCTAATCTATTAGACATGAGCAACGAGATAGATAGGAACTAACCCTCGTAGATCCGAAAGCGTTAACGAGATTAGATCTCGTGGTTGATGTAGTCGATCACTTGCCGATCTCAAGATCGTGTGGACGATCCTTCCGGCGTCGCATTCCAGCAGCGCTTCCGCAGTCGGTCAAGTGGACGATCCTTCCGGCGCCGCGTTTCGGCAGCGCTTCCGCAGTCGGTCACACGTGGGGAGTCGAAGCAGACCTTCCTCTCCCCGTTCCAGCGAGCAGCGGAGGTAGTAGATCTTCTCCACAGAATCCCAGCAGCACGACGGCGTGGTGGTGGTGGTGAAGTAGAGAATTCTGCAGGGCTTCGCCTATGCCTGTGAAGAAGAAAGGTGGAGGAGAGAGGCGGCAAAGATTGGGGTTATGGGAGCGGGGAGGAGGGGGCGCCCCTGCCCTTCTATTTAAGGGGGGGAGGGCGCCTTGGGGAGGGGGTGTCCTTGTAGGACTCCCCTCCTCTAGGCCGGCGGATTGGGGAGTGGGGGGAGGAGTCCTCCTCCCCCACGACTCCTTGTCTTGACCCACCAGGACTCCTTGATCCCTATCTTGATTTTCAAGCAAACTCCAAGATATCTTCTAAACCTTCCGTAACATTCCGAAACCTTCTAGAATCCTCATACAAACACTCCGGAACATTTCCTAACTAAGAAAATGATCCCCTATATATGAATCTTATTCTCCGGACCATTCCGGATCTCCTCGTGATGTCCCGGATCCATTCCGAGACTCCGAACAACATTCGGTCTCCAACGCACATTCCATATCTACTTAAAACAACTTCGAACCTTAAGTGTATCACCCTACGGTTCGTGAATATGTAGACATGACAGAGACACATCTCCTATCAATAACCATCAGCGGGACCTGGAGATCCATAATGGCTCCCACATACTCAACGATGACTTCGTGATCGATTGAACCATTTACATACAAAACCAATTCCCTTTGTCACGCGATACTATACTTATCCGAGGTTTGATCGTCGGCATCTCCATACCTAGTTCTACCTCGTTACTGAAAAGTACTCTTTACTCGTTCCGTGATATGTCATCCCTTGTGACCCAGTCACATGCTTGCAAGCTAACTAGATGACATTCCACCGAGAGGGCCCAGAGCATATCTATCCGTCATATGGATGGAAAAATCCCAATCTTGGTTCATGCCCTTCAACACATACTTTCAGAATACCCAATGACACCTTTATGACCACCCAGTTATGAAGCGGTGTTTGATGTCATCAAAGTACCCATCCGGTGATGGTGATTAACACAACCTCATGGTCGAAGGATTAGGTTACTATGCATTTAAAAGCTTACAGAAATACGAACTTAATGACTTGATCTTATGCTACGCTTACTATGGGTGTGTCCATTACATCATTCTCCTAATGATATAACCTTGTTATTAATCACATCCTTATGTCCATGATCAGGAAACCATGATCATCAATCAATCAACAAGCTAGTTCAACAAGAGGCTTACTAGGGACTCTCATATGTTTAAAAAACACACAAGTATTAGTGTTTCCTAATAATACAATTATAGCATGGGATGTAAACATTCATCATAAACACAAAGATATAATAATAATCACTTTTATTATTGCCTCTTGGGCATATCTCCAACAACCATATGCATGGAAGTGTGGTGGGATGTTGAGATAGGCAGAACCCAACCTCTACATGATCTGGTTCGCATGCATGGATGGTAATAATAGAAAATTAAGGTTCTGCAATAGCTGGAAAACACCTCGGGTGAGAGCCGGAGGGAAATCCTTTGGAATTAGGGTCAACCTTGGTCTCCCATGTTGCTATGACCTAAACTAAGAAGAATAAGGTATAAAGGTGCATTTTTCAATCATTGTTGGAAGCCAGTCAAAGGGGGTAGATCAGTGGGACCCCTCGTTATATAGGGTTTCGCTAGAAACCGAGCACACGGGAGCGCCGAAATCTCTCCAAATCTTGCGTGTGGAACTATCATATGTGTTATAGTGTGGTGGATGTTCGGATAGGTAGAACCCACCCCCCGAGTGTAAGTATGTTCACATGCACACGCATAAATGATATGTAAAACACTAGAGAGAAAATGTTTTGCACATTTAGATATATATATATATATATATAGGTAGAAACTCCCTCTCATGAATCCGTGGGGAAAACTTCTGATCTTTTGGGCTCAACCTTTGTTCTCCCATGTTTCCATGACATAAACTAATGAATTGGTCAATCGTGTCGTCGAGGGTCAGTCGGTACATCTGGGGGAGGCATGTTCTAGGGTTGCACCAAAAACAGAGTCCATAGGAGCACTAGAATCCCTCCAAATCTTGCATGTGGCACTACCGTGTTTAGGAAAGTTTGATGGGATGTTGAGATAGCTAGATTCACTAGATCAAAAAGGTTCTCCATCAAACTCTGTCGATGTCATATATATGAAGAATTTGATCTAGAGAGGTAGACATGCCTAAAAATGATTTACTAAAAATTAAAAGATATCGAGTGGGTTCTGTATTTTGCATTGACATGCCTAAAAATGATATACTGCAAAAGAAATCGAGATGTACGTAGTTTCCCACTCGTCCATTTTGCATTAGACGTGTGTTGTACATGTTTCCCACCCCGTGTGCTCCCACCGCCCAACTTCCCCATCGTCTCCCAGTCATTTAAAAGACCATCATCCACATAGTTCCCCCCATTTCTCCAATCTGTCCAGTCCTCCCTCTGCACTCCAAAGAACAGAAGGAAGCCCTAGCAACAAGTACAAGATCATTGGAGAGACAATGAAGAGAAAAAGATTGGTGGTCACCAAGGACGTGAAGATCATCGTTGACGAGAAGGCATCCAAGGTCATCGTCGAGCAGGAAGCAGGGAATAAGGTCGACGAGGAAGCAGTTGCAAATTAGGTGGTGCAGAAGGTGGTATACATTTTATTTGACGACAACGAGGATTAACAACCTATGGATCTTTTCGCATTCGAGCAGGAAGTCAGTGATGGAGAACCGGAGTTTAGATCCAAACTTTGAATGAGGTTTTCTAATTTTACTATTCATATTTTTATGGCCTTTTATGATCTTGTAGTTTGATTATCTAATTTGTTCTATGCCCTATTAGTTCTATGATCATATTTTGTTGGTCGTGTTAATCTGCCCCTAGGCGTTCCAGTCGTATAGTTTCTAGTTTGATTTGATCTTTCCCTAGTAGTTTTAGTGCATATTTTATAGTTTGATTGATCTGTTGTACGTTCTAGTGATATAATTTCATGTGGAGTTCAGATCTTAGCTAGGTTGTGTTCATATTGTCCAATGTGTAGTTTGATTTGTATGAGAAAAGGACATATATAATAGTCATATGAGCTCCAGATTACAATAACAAAAATTTAATATTTCGTAATTGAAAGACAATGTCTAATTTATTGAAACCTTGTTAAAAATAACTTAACTAATTATTTGTTTTGATACATGAAGCACAATTTTGTTTTATTAAGTAAATTTATGTGTAACTTTTTTGAAATTGTAACTATTAGTAGTAAGTGTGTGTAACTTTTTTGCAGCAGTAACATTTGTGCAAACACAAATGGAGTTCAGATTTAATATTTTTGGTTTTAGCTTAAGTGGAGTCACATATACATTAATATATATGTTAAATACTGGATAATGAATGTTATCCAATCTCTGTTATATTAAGTTGTTTATGTATATGAATAGATGCATTAAAATGTTAATACTTGTGTATGTGTAGTCCATCTATGTTATAGTGAGTATTTAGGAAACAAATTCTTAAATCTCTAACTAAGTGAGTATATTTAGGAGAAACGAATTCCTATTTATACCATGTTCAAACTGAATAAACTAGGTAGTCATCACTTATTTTTGTTGTACCAATTTACTGATAAGATGCATGGAAAGAGTTACTTCATCTGTCCTAAAAAGGATGTCTCAGTTTTGTTAAAATTTGGATATATCTGTATATACAATGAAACTTGTATAGATTCATTCAAATTATTTGAAAGAACTTGTGAAATCATTTTTAGAATGGAGGGCATATAATTTTATATATCACATAATTTGATCATATATGTATGCAAACGGATATATATTTAATGGACTAGTTTGTTCAAAAACTAGTTCAACTTGTGCGCGCATGCTAAAATTAATCTCTTTACAAAGCCCTTTCCTAGTTTGATCTCATGATTTTGGGGGAGTAATAAAATTTTCATTCAATGACTTCTTCTCTATGCTTTCTAATTCGTAGGAACGAGATAGTGATTTTTATCAAAGCATGTCGTCTAGGCATGCAAAAAGCCTCACATCCTGGAGCGGATGAGGAATGGGAGGTTTCCCTTCCGCCGAGGTCCCAACGTGTACAAGTGCCCCTTCTGGGTAATAAACATTGCGGAAGACATGAGGAACATCATGCAACATGCCAGGGGCATTGCCCATGGAGGATAGCGGCATGCGCATCATACAAAGGCCAAGCATGTTGCCTTCATCATGTACATGAGCAAGTATGGCAACCTCGATCACATCACTGGTGTCCTGATGTGGCCAGGAAGAACAGAAGGGGCCCTAACTAGCTCGCATCCTACTACCTACTGCCACCTCATGTTGCCTCTGTTGCTGCCTCGTATTGCCTTTGTTGCCGCCTCTTGTTGCTTATTGCTGCCTCCTGTTTATGTAATGGGAGTACTATTATATATTATTGGTTGTCTAATTTAGTAATACTAGTACTATTATATGTAAGTAGTATGTGGTGGTTGTGATCGAACCAATTTAACTAGTACCTATATATATCATTAGTACCTTTAAGTAGTTAATTACTGTTATGATTGTTCCTGGTTGCACATATTTCCCCTTTTCGAAATAGTTTTTAGTGTGTATCGTTGATAAACACAGATGATTGTTCCTGGTTTTGCAAAAATATATAAAATCCATGGTTGTTCCTAGTTGCAAAATGTTTGAAATCAACAGAAGATAAATACACATTACTTGCAACCAGATTTTTCCTAGTTGCAACAAGTTTGGTACAATAAATTAAAGACATCTCATGAATACTGAAAACAACTAACTAGCTAGCTAACTAAATAGCCAACAAAAGATCATGCTTCGCAGTTACAGATGATCATTTCTTCTTAGATACTCTGACAATGAGAATGAAAGTCATTTCTCATACTGATTTCTAAAATTTCAAACCCAAGAGAAGAATACATCCATAATTACATCCTAATGTCACTGCCACACTAAGCATCATCATGGACCAAACATGCTTGATTCCATTTCTTTTCTCATTTTCTTCAACCTCAATTTAGATATCTGCATATCTGTGTCTCTATCTGTCAGACTTAGCTCAGTCATGATCTTATCATATGTCTTCTTACATAGCTGATCTCTACATCTGTGTTGGCCATGGGTTATCCATCCAGTACAAGAAACAACACACCTCATCTAGACAACCTACAATTTTTCTACCAACGTTTGCACTATAGGAAGCAACCTTCCTAGCAGGAACATGGTTGCATTGGCATCTCCAAAATAGGATCTAGCTACTTCGCACCAATCTCTTGATCTATGATGTAAATTGGTAGCTCCCCATCGATTCCAACCCAACTCTGCAAAACAAGAGAGGGAAAATCTTAAGTTCCCCCACTTCTAGAACCCTATCTAGAACATATTCAGGGAGGAAGACTGAATTTACCTGGTCCACAACATCGCCCTCTCCTGCCGGCTCGCGCATCTCCATGTTAGCCATCTTCCTCCACTACGGAAGCCAAGATGTGGCATCTACGACAGTGATGGCGGCAACGGAGACGATGCAGTACGATGTGGTGCGGTATGGTGCGATGCGGTGCGCTGCTGTATGGTGTGGTGGGGTCAGGGCAACAACTCATTATGGGGCCACTCGCGAGCTCTAACATGGAACCCACTTGTCGTTGGGTGATATGGGTCCTTACATGCCTTCCCTTCCACTCGCCCAAATCCACTCACCTCCTAGCACTGGGAAAACCCTCTCCGGTGATGGACAAATCCCCTCCCTACCCTCCCAGCGACGGGAAAATCCCCTCCCCCCCCGAGACAGACAAATATCCTCCCCTCCCTTCCTCGGTGACAACAAAATTCCCTTCCCACTGATGGCCAAATCCCCTCCCCTCCCCTCCCCTCCTCGGCGACAACCACCTACCCTCCCCTCCCTGGCGATGACCACCTACCCTCCCATCCCAAGCAACGACAACTGCAACGTAATTGCTCCACGACCTACTTCCCTTCACTGCATCACCTCCTCGTTCTAGGTTCACCGCATCAATGCTCCATCTAGGTCGCCGGCGATGGATCTTGGTCTCTGTGTCACCACCTCGTTCTATGGTAGCGCATCAGCATTGTTGTCCATGTCACTCAATAATCTTGAAGTACTCATCTAATTAATGACCCAAATTGTTGTTTTTCATAGCTATGTTATTACATTACTTCCTAGATAGATCCTAGGGATTAGGGTGTTCCGCGTAGTAAATTTTTTGTTTTCTACCACTGAACCCCTTTAGTGGTATCAGAGCCAATTTATGCCTAGTATGCTAGTACGTAGACACATGAAAAGTGTGGCCATTTATCCTATAGTTGTTACCTTCCCATGAGTTTTTTGTTATATCGGGGCACTGTGAGATGAAGTGTCCTAGACCGACCTTACGCGTAATCTTACGTGATACTGGTTCCACGCTCCACATATGGCTTGTACCGTATAAGTGGATAGAGGGTGTCTGTTTCTCTCACAGTAGTTGATATAACATCTACAACGGAAGGCCCCATAAAGGGTGTGATACCTTAGATCCGGATTCACGGATGTAGTATAATAGCTTTTTCCCTAGAAGACCTAGGTTTAATCGAACCTTGGAAAACAATGCTAAAAGGAAATAAAAAGTACATGTTACAAGGCTTTGTTTCATTGTTTTACCTTAGTTTTCCAGACCAATCTAGTTTACTTTTATAATGGGTTGAATCAATGGATGGAGAGAGGCCAGGGTTGAAGATCCACCTGCAGCTACACATCATATTGGATAAAAGATAATAATAAGCATAGTCATGTGTAATCATTGAATAGGGATAATTTTTTGTGGGCAACACATCCTAATATACTAGATCCCCCGTGATGCAGCGGACATACCAATAGTCTTTTAATCCAACCAAGTGCACCACGAAGCAACGGGCTACAAACGATTATGAAGTGTAAAACACAGATCAAAGCATTAAGTGGTGATCTTGTTGTGATCCTGAATGGGTCTCTAAACGGGGACCGTACTACCCTTTCTATCACTAGGGTTCCTATGAGATCGCCGCTAGCCAAGTAGCTCACCTCAAACCTTCATCAATCTACGGGATCTTGGGTACCTACAAGTCCATGGGTCAAGGAAAGAGACAAAGAAACAAAAGATACAAATCTCTATTTCAAACAAAACACAATACTCCCATGAATTAGATGCACACAATTGCTGCGAGGTTTCTCCCCAGCCCGTGGGCCGTGAGCACTACTCACTCATAACGAATAGATCTAGGATAGAAAACATTGTGCAAAATATTTAGATTGAAATCAAAATACTTAGATAGAAAACTCCTAGTTGGGCTCAACGCTTGAGGCCCATCTAGGTTATACTCCAATCTCCACATGGATCTAATCCACATGGGCTCCTTACCCTTAAGTGTGTGACCCTGTAGGTTCATGTACACCTGGACACGGCATGAGCTACTCCTCCAAGTATCCTGTCATGGCTTTGAGTCCAAATCACTCCCATGAACACTCGATCTCAAGTAGATAGATGGTAGCGCCCTCTAGCAAGATGTGCTAACTCCCAAGTGCCGCAAAGTCAGAAGACGAACCTTCAATGTGACTTTCGTCCAAGTCCCTTTGCCACACAATATATCTCTTAAGCTATAGGTGAGTAGTTGCCATCCCTTAAATAGCTTAATTCTCTTCTCGTACCATGATATGTGATTCACTGGACTAACTCTTACTCCGACTCCTCAGTTAACACTTAACTGAGTAGCGCATGGCCATGCTTCCAAATCATATCACACGAGAGGGCCCAGAGAATATATCTCCATTACGGAGGGGCAAATCCCATCTTGGTAATCCACGTCACGCAGCTTGCTTCACAACCAACCCGAACTCTACCTTTATAACTGCCCATTTACGATACAGCGTTTGATAGAACCTAAGTTGGCGATCCACAACTCGGATCATGCAATCACCTCAGGTCAAAGGATTCCATTGCTTGAGACTGCAAATGACAACATGCTCGTTGCATCTCAACTGTGGGCCAGTCTGACTCGCTAAACTCTTTAGCCGAATCAGCGTAAGTTGGAATAGCATCACCATGCCCATGACAAGTGGAACCGTGTCATCAGCCGACTTGCACATTGTTCTAAGTTGTGTGTCCAGCACAACCTCAATGAACAATGACAGTCTAGTATGAACAATCATGAATATGTTGTTCCACAACTGAATCACGTATTCAGTGATACATATCTGATGTTCATACAAGGACAACTTTATTTTATGAATACTTTGGGAAATATCATCAACCATGATTGCCTCTAGGGCATATTCCCAAAACCTTAGAGGAGCCAGAGCTGAGCTTGAAGGCGGGGGTGCTTCTAGGTCTCGAGGATGTCCCGGCAAAGCCCCCGCATAGTCTCCCTCTCGGGTCGTGGCATGTTCGATGCATCTGGGATACCCCGGTTCCCGTGTATGCGACACGCGGGGCAACACTTAGCCGGTTGCCGCTGTGGGCCACAGCCACCCGACCCTCTTGGGCGTGGGGGCACTGATAGCTCCAAATTTCATCGTTTTTATCTTTATTTTTTCCTTTTGCTTATTGCCAGATTTCACTGAAGATTACCCCTTTCTACTAACATTAACATGGCAATTAGAAAATCCTTGGTCTCTTGTGATGGTTTTCAGGCAGTGAACATTTATGGAAGATCCAATAGTATTTATTGCATAATTACACCTAAAGAAGCAAATCCCCAATTGGAGCCCCTTTAATTGGAGGCGTCCAGAGCGCATAACGACCACTGGTATGGTCAAAATGCGCCCATATTGCCCGCATGTACTACCTGCCACCAGCTCCGTTATATCAATACAAGCAACTTTCATAAAGTGGAGAGGACAAAAAACAGAACATAGTTGCCGCATACTCATCTAGAAGGGGAGAGATCAGATCTGGAGAAGGAGAAGAACCATGTCTCATTCTTCGACGATCTGTAGACTCTAAAGCATCCACTCCACCGTCATCCCCATTGTTACTTAGAGAGAGAGATTGTCACTTGTAAGATTAGGGTTTGACACTTTGATCTACCTTTGGTTTGTATTTGACTTGACCTTCAAATGGTATTGTGTCTTCCTACGATAACTCTGAGATGATTCCCATTTGCAATACAATTATGCCTTTGATTTATCTTCCTCTCATGTCTGAGTAAATCACCATAGGCGTGGGAGATGTAGGGGATTGGTGAGATGTGATGTGCCTTCCTAGATTCCATCCATTTGTGATTGTTGTAGTGATCGTTGAATTGTGAGAATGATTATCTACGTTTGCCTAATGCTTGTTATCTAATTTAAGGGCCCAGGTAACATGATCTAAAGATCTCATAGGTATGATCTTGTATGCTAGCAAATCAGTGACCCCCAAGTGACACAGTTGATATTAATGAGGAGCTAGCACTACTCGAGGAGAACAAGGAACCATCAAGATTAAAGCCTTGATCCGGTCGGAAGAACTTAATTAATGTGCTAACCATGGACGTTGTAACAAGAAGATGGATTCCAACTAAGAGACGCCTAGAATTTATTGAAAGATTTTCTAACTCACGTACTGTAGACGTGAATAGTTTGATTCCTATGATGGCGGGCTTGACCATCACCCAGGGGGCTAAACAACCTGAGCTACCATTGGGAGAATATGGGAATCCATCTAGGCACTTAAGAAAAATTCTTATTCTTTGTCCTGAACTTGAAGGCTAGGAATTTGAAATAGATCATGAGCTAATCTATATGATGAAAAAAATTGCTTTCGTAGGAAAAGATGAGGAAGATCCTAGTGATCACTTGACAAGGGTGCATGACCTTTGCGCTACTCTTAAACCAGCAAGTCTACCAATAGAGTTTGTACTCCTTAAAGTTTTTCACTAGTCTCTGAAAGATAATACTTTTACTTGGTTACAACCATTACCTAATCACACTATAAAAAGCTAGGAAGATTGCATCCGAGAGTTCATGCATAAATATTTTTCATTCACTAAAATCATGCAGATTAAATGTAGCATAACAAACTTTCTTCAAACAATTGGAAAAAACTTTTATCAGGCATGGAATAGATTTTATGCAATGATTATGAAAGTCCCAAATCATGGTTTCCATGAGCATTTAATTATACAATATTTTTACAATGGGCTTAATGATGAAACAAAATAAATGATTGATCTATCTGTAGGGGGAGATATTTGCAACTTACCATTGCCAGAATGTGTAAACCTTTTCGAGGTAAGATCCTTCAATGATGAGCAATACAATCCATTTGAGGATGTTGGACCACGAAAAGGTATGATTCACATACCCCCAGATCTTATAGTTGAAGTTAAGAAGTCCATGGAAGAAAAATAAATATCCTCGGAACTCATTAAAGAAAATAAAAATTTCATTCTTCAATCCTATGTTATGGAAGATGATATAAATCTTTTCATGCAAAATTTTATATATCAACAAAAACAGTTCTGTGAGAAAAATTAAAAACATCTTATGACTCAAGAAAAGAATATAAAAGAGCTAACGGAAGTCTTTGATGACTTGGGGCATGCTACAAAGCATCTGGATAGATATTTAAGTATGGTTAAAACACAATGTGCTCAAATAATTGAAACCCAAATTTTGATTTTGAACCAAGGAAATTTCAATATTGTTTCTATTAACATTGTCACTAGACGTGGTACAGAAACGTTGGAACCAAAAGGGCCACCTTGGAATCAAGAAGAACAAGCACGCAAGGCAAAAGAGACTCAAGAGATGAGTCAACATGAAGAGAACCTAGGTTATCCTCAAGATGATATTGATTATGAAGCTTAGAAAAGAGAACATGAGGCTTCCAAAACTAGAGAAGAAGAAGCAGGAGAAAAACATAAACTATATGACTCAGATGTTGAGACGATCGACTCAAGGGAAGAAGCCGATTTAAGAAAGGAGCAAGAAAAGCAAGTTATCGCCCAACTTGAAGGACGTGCCTATAAGCAAAAATCAGCAACAAAGAAAACTAAAAGAGATGTTGAACCAGTGGCAAAGGTAAAAGAGAAGGTAATACCCACCAAAAAGAAAATTCCTTATCCTAATCGAGTTCAATATGAACCTGATAAAGTTATTTATGATTCTTTTGTCGAGGCACTGGCAAGCTGATCCGTTGCAAACGTATCTATAGATGTTCCATGCTTGTTTTGTATCTACTTTCTTATGTTTTATC
This sequence comes from Avena eriantha, assembly GCA_910589775.1. Taxonomy (NCBI): domain Eukaryota; kingdom Viridiplantae; phylum Streptophyta; class Magnoliopsida; order Poales; family Poaceae; genus Avena; species Avena eriantha. The sequence continues at coordinate 329,162,852 of OU342742.1, read as the reverse complement.
CACACTTTGGAGTACTTTTACACATTTTCTAGAACTAACCTATTAACAAGATGCCATAGTACCAGTTGCCTGTTTTCTGTTGTTTTTGGTTTCAGAAAAGCTAGTAACAAAATATTCTTAGAATTGGACAGGACAAAAGCCAAAGTCAATATTTTACCCGAAGCAACATGGAGTCCGGAGGGGAGACGAAGCGGGGAACCAGGGCGGCCACACCCTAGGGTGGCGCGGCTAGCCCTAGCCGCGCCACCACCAGGTGTGGGCCCCCTGGTGCTCCACCTACCTAGCCCTTCCGCCTGTAATAGCCCCTCGGTACGAAAACCCTAAGTACCCGATCAAAATTCCACGAAAGAGTCTGTAGCCTCCGCCATCTCCATCCCTAGATCGGGAGGGATCTGAAGCTCTTTCCAGCACCCTGCCAGAGGGGAGAGATCACCCTAGAGGCCTTCTTCGTCACCATGCTTGCCTCCGGTGTGATGCGTGAGTAGTTCATCCCTAGACTATGGGTCCATGTAGTAACTAGATGGTTGGTTCTCCTCCTTTGTGCAATCATGTTTACATCTTGTGAGCTCCGTTCATGATCAAGATCATTTATTTGTAATCCTACATGTTATGTTTTCGGGGATCCGATGGATATTGAGATGCCATTTCAGATTGGTTATTGATTCTATCATGTCTATGTTATTTGTGATCTTGCATGCTTTCCGTTGTTAGTAGCTATCTTGGCCAAGTAGATGCTAGCAACTCCAAGAGGGAGTATTTATGCTCAATAGTGGGTTCATGCCTCGAAGGTACTAGATGTGTTGTTGCTACTAGGGAGAAAACAACAATCCTTTGTTCATAGAACAATCGTATTGTTTACTTTACACACTTTTCTTAATGCAATTATCTGTTGCTTGCAACTTAATACTGGAGGGGGTTTGCATGATAACCTAAAGGTGGATTATTAGTCATAGATGCAGTTGGATTACGGTCTATGTATAATGTTGTAATGCCCAATCAAATATCATAGGATTCAAGATGATTAGTATATGCATGTATGCTTTCTCGATGTTTGTCAATTTCCCCGCTGTAATTTGTTCACCCAACATGTCATCTATCTTAAGGAGAATCACCTCTAGTGAACTATGGACCTCTGTCCATTCTTTTACCATCAATCTACAATCTACTATTTAATGTTTACTGTTTACTTTCTGCAAGCAATTACTATCTTCCACACAATACCGGTGAGATTGACAACCTCACTGTAAGTTGGGGAAAAGTTTTGTGGTTTTGTTGTGCAGGATTCCAAGTTGGAAGACGACACCTTGGGGATGTTTCCTTGCTCCTACTGGTTTGATAACCTTGGTTTCATCACTAAGAGAAAATTTTCTACTGTGCTCACCATACCTTCCTCTTGGGGTTCCCAACGAGCTCATCACATTTTGAGCCATCAAGTCTATTTTGTGGCACCGTTGTCGGGGAGTTAAGGACAGCTTCACAAGGGGAGTCCTTCATAACCAATCGCTTTACTTTGTTTTTTGTTTTGCTTAGTTTATTTTGCTTAGTTTTGTTTGTTTCTTTTTATCAAAAATACAAAAAAATATTTCCTACTATAGTTGTTATTTTCGTTGGTCTGTTATTGTCTTGCTTTATCATGCTTTCTATCAATGGTTGGTTTCTTTGAAACTGAATCTTATTGGCAAGGTGGGTTCACGGAAGAACAAAAAAATTATTATAAGGAACACCGCTTGTCACAAAAACGGAAACACTTATGGGAACAAATAGATAAATTGTATACCATGGCTAGAAACGTGTGCTCTACTTATAATGTTACTTATTGCTTTGATAAATCTTGTTGCTGTAAGAGGTATAAACACCTCCCTTTTCAATGTGAGTATAATGATGCTGTTACCATATCTTCTTATGTTAAGGGAAATTATGAATTTTATGATGTGGAACAAATTGAAGAAGTTATTGCTTGGAAGGGTGCATTTGAACTTGCTTATTTGCTTGAAAATACTGCTGATGCACCTTATAAATATGAGGTTTATGATATACTTAAATTTTGCTTTGATAATTACAAGGAAGAAAATGGCTATATTCTTGAATATCTTAATAGATACTCTCCACCAACGGAAAAGACTAATGCCTTGCAGGAGCCTATGGAAGAAGAAATTGCTGAAACTGGAAGCTCATTGGATCAAAAAGAGGAGGACGAATGGACCTACCCATTCCTACCTTCTAATGAGAGTAACTCTTTACCCCTTACATTACTTGATTGTCCCCCATGCTTACCAAAGGAGGATGAATGTTATGTTCCTGTGGATTCTTTTGAAAATACTTATAATAAAGCTCTAGATGATGGTCCTATATTGGTTGATAATATTAATTGTTCTACTATTGAAAATGAGATTGATCATTCATCTTGTTATAAAATTGTTAAAAGTGGGTTTGAAGGTATTAATCCCACTATTTTTGAGCTTGATAAAAATGTGTTTGTAGATCATGAAAAGCATGCTTTATGTGATAGTTATATAATTGAGTTTATTCATGAGGCTACTGAAAATTATTATGAGAGAGGAAAATATGGTTGTAAAAGTTTTCATGGTACTGAAACACCACTCTATTTGCTGAAAGTTTTGAACTTACTCTTGTTTTATCTTCCTATGTATGTCACTTTGTTATTTGTGAATTTATTTGCGTATAAGATTCCTATGCATAGGAAGTGGGTTAGACTTAAATGTGTTTTGAATTTGCTTCTTGATGCTCTCTTTTACTTCAATTCATATTTCTTATGTGAGCATCATCGAAATTATTATGCCTAGCTCAAAGGCGTTAAAGAAAAGCACTCATTGGGAGATAACCCAAATTTCATTAGGAATCTTTTGTTGAGTCTTGGAAGTTATTACCTCTGTCATAACCGCTCCTTATCCTTTTTGTGAGGTTTTTGTGCCAAGAGTAACCTCTAATGAGAGATAAGTAAGACTTGGGAAAGTTGCTGTCCCGAAACGGATTTTTGTGCTTCGCTGTAAAAATTCGTGAAAAATCTCTGTACGTCGGTTTGAGATGTAACTTATCGTGCTTATGCCCCAAGTTGTTATCCACCTTTTGTTAGTACAGCACTTTTCAATTTGAGCAACAGAAGGTCTTCGAAAAAATCGGTTTTTACCTGCTGGTCTGTTTTGACAGATTTCTGCCATTATTTCCATTTGCCTCTTAATCTCTTTCTCTTTGAGTTCTCTTTGATCACTTGAACTTTTTAAAGGAAGTGCTACAGTAGCTTGTATTTTAATGGAAGTTTTACTTGTGTTCAAACTGAACCTAAAGACTTATTATCTTGAGTACACTAATGTTGCTAATGAAGATTGTGTGAAGTTTTGTATGAAGGAATTTTTTAAGTGTAGGGAAGAATAATGTGATAAAATGAAGTATGGACAAAAGCTCAAGCTTGGGGATGCCACCCGTGTCACCCCAAGAAATATCCAAGAAGTACAAGCATCAAAGCTTGGGGATGCCCAAGGCATCCCCTTCTTCATCAATAAAAATCTCAGGTTCTCTTCCAAACACTTCATTTTTATTGTTTCATGCATAGTTGTGTTGTTCTTGGAGCGTCTTTGTTTTTGTTCTTAGTTTTCATTTTCTTAGTTTGCTTGAATAAATTGTTTGGACCCCCATATTCATACATTAGTTTTCAAATAAGTTGGTTTGGATTGGAAAAGAGTAGGAAAGTTCATGCTTATAAGTGGTATAAAAGGAGCTTGTTTTTTACTGTGGCTTAGGCTTTGTCATGTCATGCTTGATATTGTTTTGGCTTTATGCTTAGTGATTATTGCTGTAGCATGACTTGTTACAAATAATTGAGATTGCTTAATGTTTCTTGAAAGAATCATGCGTTGTTTTAGCATATAAAAGCATAATATTGTGGTATTCTCCGTTGATGCTTTATTTGGGTTGACTTGGCGCATGCTTACACCATGTTAAGACTATACCAAGTCACCATGGCCTCTATGATCATTTAGTTTTTGACTTGTAATATCACTTTATGCTTTAATTAATAATGTTTTATCGCTTTGCATGATTATGGCCATTATTTCTCTCTTAGTTGGTCGCTCCCAGTATTTTGCTAGCCTCCATACCAAGTATGAGTTCCACTCATGCATCCAAATCCAAATAAAACCAAGTTATTCCAAAGAGTCCACCATACCTACCTATTAGAATTTGCTATTCCAAGTATATTCATGTTTTTATCTACCTTCCGAATTAAAATTGTTATGTGAAAATTAGTGATTAAAGCTCTCATGAACTTGATGGCACACTTTACTTTTCTTGCACTTAATAAACTTGAACCATTGTGCCCATCTATGTTGCGTATATGCTTGCGTCTTGTAAGTTGTGAATTAGCAGAACCATGTTATCATGGGGAACGCTTTCAACATTGCACTTTATTTAGTTGATATCATGTTCTTTTGCTTATGGATCCCGGCGGTGTGAAATGAAAGGGGAGCTTGTAAGGCTCATGGAGTTCGTATATGTGTTAGAGAAACGCCTGGGCGGCTGGTCTAAGCCATGCCTAATCATGGTGGAAACCTGCAGCGTAACCATGGTGAGAAATATATGAAGCATCCTCTATAAAAAAGAAGCCTATGCAAATAGGAAAGGAAAAAAAGAAAAAAGAGAAAAAAAGGCATATGCAAATAGGAAATAAAAGGATTGCTGAGATGCTCATTGTCTGCTTGCCTTGTCATTTTGATATGGGGATTCCTCCATATCATCGGGCAAGGGGTACCCCATTGGCGGTTCTCTATGATACACATGTACTTACAATGACAAGAACTTACTTGTGACTAAACTTGAGTAGCACGAGGAATGGTCTTCGTAAGTAAGGGGCATGAGATTTTCAACCTATAACTTGTCAAGCATATCCTCATATTTGTTCACTTTAACCTTAATCACCTAAAGATGCTTATGATAGGGGCAATGAGAGCTTAAAGCTAATAAGTACCATAATTTTTGGTAGCTCTTTATGAGACTTGAATCCCTGCTTCCTTCTATGAAGGGCCTTTCTTTTACTTTTATGTTGAGTCTCCACCTTCTATCTTTATGCACCTGTTAAGAGAGCTTAGTGGTCATTCTTAGTTTAATGTGCATTGTCCCAAAACTTGTTGATTGATTCATAACTTTGATATTGCTTGTTCTTAAACTATTTGTATCTAGTCACCCTTATGAACTTTGAAGGTGTCCTATGCATTTATGTTTTGCTACACTATGAGGGACAAGCTGAATACCATTCTCATTATGTTTTTTATATGTGAAACAAACAAACGTCTTTCAAAGCATTGTTATTCATGAATCTTTTGTTTGTACCTATTCATGTTACAACATAGTTGCTATGTCCTATTGTTATAACTATATCTTTCATGCTATGTTAAAGTACTATGATCCCAGTTATCAATGTTTTAGAAATACCTTGATCAAGATTGTGATGGTGCATGTCACCTCAAAAGTTATTCTTCTTTTTATCACTTACCTACTCAAGGACGAGCATGAGTTAAGCTTGGGGATGTTGATACGTTGCAAACGTATCTATAATTTTTGATGTTCCATGCTTGTTTTATATCTACTTTATTATGTTTTGTCCACATTTTGGAGTATTTTTACACATTTTCTGGAACTAACCTATTAACAAGATGCCACAGTGCCAGTTGCCTGTTTTCTGTTGTTTTTGGTTTTAGAAAAGCTAGTAAGGAAATATTCTCGGAATTGGACCGGACAAAAGCCAAAGTCAATATTTTACCCGAAGCAACACAGAGTCCGTAGGGGAGACGAAGCGGGGAACCAGGGCGGACACACCCTAGGGTGGCACGGCCAGCCCTAGCCGTGCCACCACCAGGTGTGGGCCCCCTGGTGCTCCACCGACCTAGCCCTTCCACCTATAAAAGCCCCTCGGGACGGAAACCCTAAGTACCCCATCAAAATTCCACGAAAGAGTCTGTAGCCGCCACCATCTCCATCCCTAGATCGGGAGGGATCTGAAGCTCTTCCCGGCACCCTGCCAGAGGGGAGAGATCACCCTGGAGGCCTTCTTCATCACCATGCCTGCCTCCGGTGTGATGCATGAGTAGTTCATCCCTGGTCTACGGGTCCATGTAGTAGCTAGATGGTTGGTTCTCCTCCTTTGTGCTATCATGTTTAGATCTTGTGAGCTCCGTTCATGATCAAGATCATCTCTTTGTAATCCTACATGTTGTGTTTGCGGGCATCCGATGGATATTGAGATGCTTTTTTAGATTGATTATTGATTCTATCATGTCTATGTTATTTGTGATCTTGCATGCTTTCCGTTGTTAGTAGCTATCTTGGCTAAGTAGATGCTAGCAACTCCAAGAGGGAGTATTTATGCTCGATAGTGGGTTCATGCCTCTTGTAATCTGGGGAAGTGACAGAAATCTCTAAGGTACTAGATGTGTTGTTGCTACTAGGGAGAAAACAACAATCCTTTGTTCATAGAACAATCGCCTTGTTTACTTTACACACTTTGCTTAATGCAATTACCTGTTGCTTGTAACTTAATACTAGAGGGGGTTCAGATGATAACATGAAGGTGGATTATTAGTCATAGATGCAGTTGGATTACAGTCTATGTATAATGTTGTAATGCCCAATCAAATATCATAGGAGTCAAGATGATTAGTATATGCATGTATGCTTTCTCGATGTTTGTCAATTGCCCCGCTATAATTTGTTCACCCAACATGTCATCTATCTTAAGGAGAATCACCTCTAGTGTACTATGTACCCCGGTCTATTCTTTTACCATCAATCTACAATCTACTATTTATTGTTTATTGTTTACTTTTTGCAAGCAATTACTATCTTCCACACAATACGTTTAATCCTTTGTTTCAGCAAAACCGGTGAGATTGACAACCTCACTGTAAGTTGGGGCAAAGTTCTGTGGTTGTGTTGTGCAGGATTCCAAGTTGGAAGACAAGACCTTGGGGTCGTTTCCTTGCTCCTACTAGTTCGATAACCTTGGTTTCATCACTGAGGGAAAATTTGTTGTTGTGCTCATCATACCTTACTCTTGGGGTTCCCAACGAGCTCATCACATTTTGAGCCATCAGAAGCCTTCATTTAGATCTTCCATTAACTGGTGTTATTCAAGTCCCTACTTATAAATAGTTTAGGTGAGATATTCTCAATAGGAAAAAATAAGTTAACCAAGACTGTAGCAGTAATGAAACGCTTTGGTGATAAGATGCCTGCTAAGCTTGGGGGCCCAGGTATACCAACTATCTCTTGCGCAATTGGAAAAACAACTATAGTTAACGCTCTTTGCGATTTAGGAGCAGGTGTTAGTGTTATGCATTATTCCTTGTTTAAAAAGTTGAACCTTGGAGAGTATTCTCCCACTTCAATCATTTTGCAAATGGCTGATAAGACAACTAAACAACCTGTCGGTATGATCGAAGATGTTCTACTTAGAATAGACCAACATGTTATACTTACTGATTTTTATTATACTTGATGTTCCTGAAGATGAAAAACTTTCTATCATCCTTGGAAGACCTTTTCTTAGCACAGCCGGAGCTAACATAGATTGTTCTAGCGGTAAGATTGTCTTAAGTATATATGATGATCAGATTTTTTGATATTTTCCAAAGAAACAGGAGCACAATGGGAAATATGTTCCACCACCTAAGCGTATTCAAGTGGTAAAAACCATAGATGAAGAGCAGCTTGAGGTAAGCTCTAGTGATATGGATATTGGCTGACAAGCTGAATTCTAGAATAAAATGCTTAATGCGAGTCAACCCATTCTCAATAAGTTAAGTTTAAATTTGTTTTATTTTTATTTTTATTTCTCTCTGTAAGTATTAATAAATTTGTTCGAATTTTGAGATTTGTAGAGGATTTACCCTAGTGAAGTTTAATGAAGCAAGAGGAAAGTGAAGGGGAGAAGTAAACAGGGGACAAACTGCATAACGAGCATCGGTATGGCCGAGACGCACCCGTACCGCCCGCTCGTATTGAACTTCGATGAATTCACCTAGATATCTCTGAATCAATAATGAGCACAGGTACGGCCGGGACACGCCTGTATCGTCCGCCTGTACCAGACCATCCACGTTTTATCTCGAACCCTAACCTTGTTCCAATGGTGATGACCACCCGGTATGGGCGGGATGTGCCCGTACCACCTGCTCGTACTAACTACATTGCCAGGTAAAGGTCAACGACAGTTGGCTCACATACACCTTCTTTCTTCTTCTTCCTCATTCTTTCTTTCTCTTTCTCTCTCCACCTCATACCCTAATCTCCTAGAACATTCAATTCTTCATTAATTTTGTGTTTTTCAGTGGGGGAATCTTCACGTTGGTAAGTTTCTCATCTGATCCACACTCTATTTTCTGAAATCCATGGTTGAATACCTCACATTGGCTATGCAGATGAGTTCATCGTATTTTGATTTCTCATTGTAATTTCTGCCTATAATCGATTATTTATGTGATAGAAACTTGATGCCTATATTTTTCTTTGAAAACTTCGCAGCATAATGCATAACATTGGAAGGATTTTCCGCTCAGCCAAGGGCTCGGTAATGGCCGGGTCCTCGGGCTCCACTAGGCTATCGGGTTCGAAGAAGACATGTTTGGAGGCGGATATCTTGAGAGCCGCCATGAGCAAATACTATGAGAGGGTGAGCCAACGCAAGGTTTTACCCACTAAGTGGGTAGACCGTGAGTTCCTCGCTCTCCAAGGTATTTTGGAAGATTTCGAGCAGATGACTGTGCAAGCTGGCATGGTTGCTTTTTCCTACCTCTCCATCGACACCTACAAGATCGCCACGTATGAGTTCCTATCATCATTCCATGATGATCTTGAGGCTCAGGAGCGTATTTGCACTGTAAGTTTTGTGCTCAATGGGCAACCCTGCAGCCTATCCTTTTACGAATTTTGTGATTGTTTCGGATTCTCCCATGAGGGGGAACTCGATATTAATGACAATGTCCACATAGAGGTAATGCATTCTTGGAAGCAGATTTCTATCCATGGGAACACCAATTATTTGCGCAAGAAGAGTGCTACTATCCAGAATCCCACTATCTGTTATTTCCACACCTTCTTGGTGAATTCTATTTTTGGGAAAGGAGATGTCAAGGCAATGGCAGGCACCGAGATGAGCATAATTCACATGGCTCTGCATCCTGAGATGGAGCACAAGGTAAACTTAGATGCTTTGCTCATCTAGCAATTTCGCCGCCAAAGGTCAGCTTCTGCTGGGGACATTCGCTATAGTGGCTTGATCACACGGATCGCCTACGTAAGAAAATTTGTCCTGCCTTGTTAAAGAGTTGTTGTTGGCAGTAAGATTCTGGATGATATCCACATGGCTAGCACCAAATTCATGGGGATCTATAGACCTCAACGATCCCTTCGTGCTTATCAGTTTTATTTTGAGCCTAATGGTGACCTCCACCAAGTTTTTCTTCCTTTTGTCCAAGCTTTTGGTTTGCTAGGTAAAAAAAGTTGGGTCCTTACTAAGGAGGAGTTCCAGCTATCATTGATCCTCTCAGGGAGGATTGCATAGTGGGAAGGACACCCCAACTAGGAAGATGCAGCAGCTGGCCAATAGCAGTAGGAGCAATGTGGAGATGACTAGAACGCAGCAGGCTGGGATGACTACGGTCAGCAGCACCATCACCAACAACCTTTCCCTCAGCACCAGCAACAAGGTATGCCTCCTCCACAATCGGGATTCAACTATGTCCCGAGAGGTGAGTTTGACCAGGTGGTGCATCCCAGCGATAACGTAGAAAACACGTTGCATGATGCGAACACCAACATAGTCAACCTCGCCCAAGACATCACATCTTTCATGACCCACTTTCCAAACCGCTACCTGAACTTCCCATACCACCAGCCGTCGCCTGATGTAGGTGGCAACTTTTGATTTTGGATAGGCTGAGAGCCTAAGCTTGGGGAGGTTGAACTCCTCCCACCTTTTGCATCCATATTTTTTGTTTTTCTTTTGATTTATTTTGTTTTCATTCTTGTGCATGTTTACTTTCATTTTCTCATTGATAAAAAGAAAACCCAAAACTATTAGACTAGCCTTTATCTTGATTTGTGCAAATTTCTCTCGTCTTTCATTTATTCTTCTTCAAGTTATTCACTTCTAGTGACTTAACTATGGAGATGAACGCAAAGAGTTGGCTCAAGTAGGAGATGAGCAAGCAAGAGGAGGTACCACATTCTTATTTTCCTTCCTCCTGTAAGCTTATTCATGAACATTTTATGTCCGTTCGTTTGCACTTGAGTTCTACTCCGCGCTTAACTCGTTATCTTTTAGGACTTGAGCTCAAAGGTTTTTGTCACCACTTTGGTTAAGACTTACGAGAATTAATATCAGTTTTAAAAACAACTCCTTGGATTCAAATCCAAAATTTTAAGAATAAGAGAAAGTGTCTATCGACAACTTTGGTGCCATGTTTTTGTCTTAATGGCTTAATCTTAGTAGTACTCAACCCCACACACTGATCGTTGACTTGATGACACCTTCCAAAAAAGAATTTTTTTATAGAAGGAACTTTTTATTGTGGGAGAGGGAGATGATAAAACCTGTTTTGACCAGCTGAAAAAAATAAGAGGAGAAGAGAGAAAAAGTTCTATGTTTCTCATACACACCTTTGGGATGCCAACAACTCCGCTAGCTTTTGAACGATCTATGGTATAACCCCGGATTTCAGTTATGAGTTGATGACATGAGCGGCATACGTGTCGCTATATGGGAAAAATTATTGGTATTCACAAAGGTTGTCTAAGCATTTCTAAAAATAAAAAATCAATGATCCTTGAAAGAGGAATAAAAAAGAAACTACCGTCAAGATATGGGCTAAAAATATTTAATACTCTTGAGAAATTTGGTATCACCTCACCACCTAAAATGAATAAATTAGAATTCTTGAAAGACAAGGAAAAGAAGAGGTATTTGATAGCCATGATTATCGAAGTGGGTGTTAATGAAAAGCTCTAAGTTTATCCTTATTTTGACATGTACTTGTGCACCCTTAATTTTGACTTAAGCGTCCTCGCTTGAAAATATTTTCACTCTCATAAAAAGAGAGGCACTGAAAGAATTGATTTGAAAGCCTAGCCAAAAATTTTAAAATCTAATTTGAGTTGTAAGAGCTATTAGCTAGCAAGTTACATGCGTTTAGGAATTGAACTTAAGTGCAATTGTTTAGATATATTATACTCATTTTCAAGGTTGCGGGATTTGAGACAATAGAATATGATAAAACCTCGAACTTGTAAGTCTTTCATCTTGATTCAATTCCTCGCTATTACTCATTATAGCTTTGTCACTCGAGGGCGAGTAACAGCTAAGCCTGAGGAAGTTGATAGCTCCAAATTTCATTCTTTTTGCTTTTGTTTGTTGCCGGATTTCACTGAAGCTTACCCCTTTCTACTAACGTTAACATCGCAATTAGCGAATCCTTGGTTTCTTGTGATGGTTTTCAGGCAATGAACATTTATGGAAGATCCAATAACATTTATGGGCTAATTACACCTAAAGAATCAAATCCCCAATTGGAGAATTTCATTGGAGGCATCTAGAGCACATAACGACCACTAGTACAGTCGGAATGTGCCTGTACCGCCCGCCCATACTACCTACCGTCAGCTCTATTGTATCAATACAAGCAACTTTTGTAAACGGGAGAGGATGAAAAACAGAACGCAGCCACTGCAAACTCATCTAGAAGGGGAGATATCAGATCTGGAGAAGGAGAAGAACCTTGTCTCATTCTTCGACAATCTCTAGACTCTAAATCATCCACTTCACCATCATCCCCATTGTTACCTAGAGAGTGAGAAAGATAAAACACTTGTAAGATTAGGGTTTGATACTTTGATCTACCTTTGGTTTTTATTTGACTTGACCTTCAATTGGTATTGTGGCTTGCTACGATAACTCTGAGATGATTCTAATTTGCAACACAATTATGCCTTTGATTTATCTTCCTCTCATGTCTGAGTAAATTCGGAGATGTAGGGGATTGGTGAGATGTGATGTGCCTTCCTAGATTCCATCCATTTGTGATTGTTGTAGTCATTATTGAATTGTGAGAATGATTATCTATGTTCGCCTAATGCTTGCTATCTAATTTAAGGGCCCAGGTAACATGATTTAAAGATATAATAGGTATGATCTTGGATGCTAGCAAATCGGCGACCCCCTGAGTGACACGGCCGATATCAATGAGGAGCTAGCACTACTCGAGGATAATAAGGAACCATAAAGATAAAAGCCTTGATCCGGTCGGAAGACCTTAATTAATGTGCTGACCATGGTCGTGGTAACAGGCAGATGGATCGTTGGGCTGGTAGGAATTGGCCATGAGGACTTCCAGACGGTATACGGGTTTCTTGCCTTCTCACTTACAAATAAGAAATATCACAATGACTTATCTCAGTTTATTCATCTAGCAATTTCACTATCTCCATGAACCATTTCTCTCCGTGCCTAACTTCTCATCTACAGGAACTCCAAACACCTTTCTCGTCTTTACTTTTATGCAATTTAATTCTTATTATTCCTTACGCAATATTCCTCTATCTTTTACTCACCACTTTCCACCATCAGCAATTGCAGTAAATTCACTCAAGACTGGTGACATCTTGAGTGCAACAGAAATGCCGCAAAAAACACTTACCTAGGTTCGTTATTGGGATCGATATAAAAACTAAAATTGATACTTCCTCGAAAGCATTCTTTGACGAACTTGTGCACTTGTAGGCCATCAAGATATTTTCTGGCGCCGTTGCCGCGGAGCTAAGCGCTAAGTATTGTTTCTTGACAAAAGTAATTGTTGACACCATCCATGATCTCCGTTCAAGACAGAGATACCACTCGATCAAGGACAACTTATTTACCTCCATACATTGATCGTATTCCAGCTGAGAGACGCCTAGAATTTATGAGATTTTCTAACTCACGTACTGTATATGTGAATAGTTTGATTCCTATGATGTCAGACTTGACCATCACCCAGGGGGCTGAACAACCTGAGCTACCATTGGGAGAATATGGGAATGCATCTACGCACTTAAGAAAAATGCTTATTGATGACCCACAAGTATAGGGGGTGTATCGCAGTATTTTCGATAAGTAAGAGTGTCGAACCCAACGAGGAGCAGAAGGTGCTGGCTTTTAGGGGTTTTCGATAAAGCAAGTAAACAAAGTACGATAGTAGGAATAAATGCAGCAAGTGGCCCAATCCTTTATGCAGCAAAGGACAAGCCGGTTGTATTTCTATAGATGACCAAACGTTCTCGAGGCGATTAATCTTCTCTAGCTTGCTAAGTGTTGTGTGGGTGAACCTGTGCTAATGTACCGCACCATCCAAGACTAAATACATACTTGTGATTAAACCCCCTTGCAAACATCCGTAAGTACAAGAAAGTAATTAAGGTAGAAACCTAACCACAACTTTAAACTCTAAGACCCTTACGTCCCTTGTGCAATGGTTTCCTAACGGGGGTTCAGGTTTCTGTCACTCCGGCAACCCCTACGATTAGTAGCCAAATACACAATGCATTCCCCTAGGACCATATAGGTGAAGTGTCATGTAGTCGACGTTCACATGACACCACTAGAAGAAGTACACCACAAATTAAATAACAATCTATTGAATCTTTCTCAACTCAACTCCACTACTAAGAACAAGACTTCTCCCATGTCCCCAAGAACAAAACGAACTACTCACAAGACATCATATGGATCATGATCAGAGATGGAATAATGATGTATAACAATCTGAACATAAACAATAATTCAATGGTTCACTCAATAGCATCAACTACAAAGAGTAATCAACACCGAGAAAGTTTCCCTATGAACTATAGCAAGATTCAACTAATTGTTGCAGCAATATGGAGATGGTGATGAGGGTGATGATGGTGATGATGATGGTGATGATGACGATGATCCCGATGAAGTCCAACTTGATGGTGGTGTTGATGGCGACGATCTTCCCTCTCCGGGAAGGAATTCCCCCGGCATAAATCTGTCTGCCGGAGAGATCTTTCTCTCTTGGTGTTTTTCGCCCCGCAGAGGTGGCGGAATCTTTCTGTGGTCGCCCTCCAAGTCTTAGGGTTTCAGGAGGTTGATATACGCCAGAGGGGAGAGGCTGGAGCGGGCCAGGGCGGCCAGACCACTCCCTGGGGCGGCCTAGGCCTGCCCGCGCCATGGGGTGGTGTGGGCCCCCTATGGCCCACCTCCACTCCATCTTCTGGCATCCTGAGTCTTCTGGAAAAATATGAGTTTCTGTATATTTTCCCGGATTTTCTGATCTTCGCGAATTTTTCCTCCAAACAACACCTTTTCCATCAGAATCCTGACTATAGCGGTCCATGCTCCAAAAGTCATCAACCATGCAAAAATAGATGAAATAACATAATTATCACCTGTCAATACGAAATATATCAATGAATAATAGTGAATTAAGACATAGAATAGTGATGAAAAATGGACGTATCAACTCCCTCAAGCTTAGACTTCGCTTGTCCTCAAGCGAAACTGAGCTCAATAAACATGACTTCAGGTTTATGGAGTGAAGAGTCGATAAAAGGATACGGACAAGAAGCATCACATTCATCAAATACATAGATCATAATAGAAGACAACTCACTATTATATAACTCAACTTGTAATGATTAAAGGAAACACAATAAAGATACATAAAGTGAATCATAATTGGTAATGGCAAACTTAGCTCTTGGTCGAAGAATAGTTGATAATTTGCTGGAGTTCACAAATAGCTGGTTTTCAAAGAAAGCTTTCAAAGTAGTAAACTTCAAGATAAGAGCAATGTGAAAACAAGGAACACAAGAGACATGATTGAATAAATCATCATATGAATGAATGAAACACATCAACTCAAAATACTTGCTGAGATAGAAGGGAATAGGTTTACTGACTCAACTACAAAGTAAAAGAAAGGCCCTTCAAAGAGGGAAGCAGGGATTGCAAGTCCCATAAAGAGCTCCCAAGAATTATGATACTTACTAGCTTTCAGCTGTCATTGCCCCTATCATAGGTATCTTTAGGTGATTAAGGTGAAAGTGAGGTCCAATCTGAGTTATATGCTTGACAGACTACAAACTGAAGATCCCAAGTCCCTTGAGTACGAGGGCCGCTCCTCATGCTACTCAACTTTAGTTACCGGTAAGTTCTTGTCATCATAAGTATGTGCGTATCATTGAGAACCTCCAACGGGGTACCCCTTGCCCGATGATACGGAAGAATCCCCATATCAAAATGACAAGGCAAGTAGACAATGAGTATCTCAGCAATCTTCTTATTTACCATGGGAAAATGGTGTTTTTTTCTCTCTTTCCTCTTTTCATAGTGTCTCTTTTTTTTCTTTTCTTTTTCTCAATAGCTATCTCTCTCTTTTTTTATAATAAGAATGCTTCATAGATATCATTATGGTTACGCTGCAGGTTTCCACCATGTCAGCATGGATTAGACCAGCGGCCCAGGCGTTTCTCTAACACACATACATAACTCGATGGACTTACAAGCTCCCCTTTTATTTCACACCGACGACATCCGCAAACAAAAGAGCAAGGTATCAACTAGGTATATATTTAGAAGTGTTGAAGCGTTCCCCGTGACAGCACGGTTCTGCTAATCCCCAGCCTATAATTTGCAAGCATATAACTTTCATGGAGAGTTCACAATGGTTCAGGTTTATTAAGTGCGGAAAATAAAGTGTGCCATCGAGTTCGTGAGAGCCTTAATCACTAATTTTTCACATAACAAGTTTAATTTGGGAGGTAGACAAAACAAGAATTTACTTGGGATAGCAATAATGCTACTAGGTAGGTATGGTGGACACAAATGGCAAAGGTTTTGGTTTAAAGGAGGTGGATGGACGAGAAAAATTCCCTCTCAGTACAGGTTTTTGGCTAGCAAGGCTGGGTAGCAAGTACAAGAGTTGAAGGAAACAACCAAATAGACAAAGATAAAAACAAACATGCAATATTCCTTGGAAGCACACAAGATCTTAACTATAGAATACTAGACTTATGAGCAAATCAAGAAAGAAAGATGATGAATTTTTTTTCTCTTAGAGTACTACTATCTTTTTATTCTCAACTCTCAAAAAGGTGTTGCTACTGACCGAGCCAGGTTTTCCAAAACCAACTAAATTAACTCAATGATCCCAAAGTGATACCAATACTAACAACAAGATCAATCATATAACCACGAATTGAAAAACTAACATAAGCTATGCAAAAGGGTGAATGATAGAACTTCTCATTAATATTCCATAACGAAAACTCACACCAAGGGATACAAATCTAACGAGAGAGGGGACACTTCCATAATGCAAACCATACTACAAAATAACTCCTCTATTCATGATATGACTCTACTAATAAGGTAAAAAGATAGAAGATAGTGATATGATACCGCGGCACTCCCCCAAGCTTGGAACAAACCAAGGGGATGCCAAACCTGATGACGAATTACTCCTTCGGTGGTGGTGGTATCCTCTCAATGAGCTTTCTGATAAGTTTCCCCAAGTCCTCAATCTCAAAGGTGAGATTACGAATAAGCTGCGAGTTTTGCTCAATGCGGCTCATGATCATGTCGTGTTGAGAATTCTAGCTCTTGCTATTCTTTCCCCACTATTCCTCCTTGAAGTCTTCTTTTCCTGCATGGCTAGAACGAGGCAAATCCCAATTGGAGGGTAATTTCTCCTTGGGCATATTCTGGTATTGATGCTCATGGATAAGGGCATGGAAAGGATTCTTGGTGCGTGGAGAAGTTGTCTGTGGTGCCAAGCAGTGACGCGGAGGCTTCCCTCCAGTTGACATCCGTGCAGTCCTTCTGATCCTGGCAGGGTTCGCCACCACTCCAATGCTTGCAACGGTAGTGCCGGTGTGCGGACGTTGGCCTTGCTCCTCTTTCCCTTCACCCTTGATCTCCTTCTCCTTCCCGGGGTCTTGGAGGTCTTCCTCCATAGGTTCCTTCCCTTTATCCTTGGCAGACACCATTGTGCTTCTAAACCTTCAAAGAGTATGTCCTGACAGAAACAGGTCAAAACAAAAACACGACGAAAACACGATATACGAACCTCGGGGATCCGGGGGGGTTATATATTACGAAGTTTCATATCAAAAGGAAGGTACTGGGAGAAAATGAGTCGGAGGCGGAGTCCGGAGTGGCCTCACCACCTGGTGGCGCGGCCAGGGGTGGGCCCGCACCATGGGGTGGTGTGGGCCACCCTGGATGCGTTTCCGTTTCTTTTTCGCTTCGTAGCTTTCCTTATTGACTGAAAACTGCAAAAATATAGTTGGATTGTATTTTCGCGGAACTTTTCTTACCAGAACTGTTACCTAGTTGGAAACGGACTCTACAGGTCTCTGAATTTGGTATTTAGTGGATCCTTCCAGAGTCATCTCTTGAATAACATCAATATCTTCATCTTCATATACTTATTACTTGAGTCATAAAACCTATCTCTTTGTTATTACACCATTATCTCCACTTCCTGGAAATTTCTTTCACATAAAACTTCACACAGTTCTTATTAGCAACATTAGTATAAGTGAAGTGATAAAACCTTTTGAGTCCAACTTCAACTGAAAACCATCAAAACATAAGCTACTGTAGCAACTCCTTCTGAAAACCCAAAAAGAATTCAAAAAGGAAATCGAATAAAGAAGCAAATGCAAGATTGGCAAAATCTGTCAAAACAGACCAGCAGGTAAAGATCAATTTTTTCGAAAATCTTCCGTTGCTCAAATAAAAAAGTGCAAAACTAACGAAAGTTAAATAACAACATGGGGCAGAAGCACAACACATTACAGCTCAATACGACATACAGAGATCTCTCACGAAATTTTACGGTGAAGCACAAAAATCTATTTCAGGACAGCAATTTCCCCAAATCTTACTTCTCTCTCATTAGAAGCTGATCTTGACACAAAAACCAAACAAAACGGATAAGGAGTGGTTATTACCGAAGTAATAACTTCCAAGACTCAAAGAAACAAAAACAAACTAAAAGCAAAAACAAACTGGGTTGTCTCCCATAAAGCTCTTTCTTTATAGCCATTAAGATGGGCATGATAATTTTGAAGAAGCTCTCATAGGGATAGGAATTGAAGTGAAAGAGAGCATTAAGAAGCAAAAACACACACTCATTTAAGTCTAACCCACTTCCTATGCAAGGGGATTTTGTAAACAAACAAGTTGTTGAAACCAAAGGCAACTTGCATAAGAAGGCAAAAGAAGTGCAACATAAAGACTTTCAGCATAAAACGGGGAAACTTGATATTATTGAGATGCATAAGAACACTTTTCCCTCTCTCATAATAACTTTCAGTATCATGCATAAACTTAAGAATATAACTATCACAAGGGCCATCATAACAATGATCACATATTCTAACAGAAAACACAGGAATATTAGCTCTCATAGCACTAGTATGTGAAACAATATTAGAGGTATCCTTACAAAGGATAGTGTGTCCCTCTTCATCATACTTAGTGAAAAAGTCTTTCACATTTGATATTATAGGTTCATCAACCATTCGTTTATCAGGTTCAACAGCTTTACTTGTACTTTCATTAACCATACTAGCTATCATAGAATGCTCCTTTGCCTTAACTGGAAAAGGCATTTTCTCAATATAAGGTTTAGGTAGAACATGATTAGCAGTATAAACTTCAGTATTTCTTGCAGGAACACTCTTAGCAACATCTTTATAAGGTTCATGATACTTATTCCACTTCTTTTTAGGCACTTCAATGTAGGAAGCAAAATCCTTAAAATAAGAAGCAATAGCTTGAGAATCTAGGCCATAAGCATTTTTAATATTTTGAAAGTCATCAGTTCCCATAAAAGATTCAATACATTCGTAATCATAATTTATACCTGACTTTCTACCTTTGTCATTCTCCCAAGCTTCAGCATTGTCTTGAATACGGTCCAGAAGATCCCATTTAACTTCTTCTTCCATACGAGTGAATGATCCAGCACAAGAAGCATCCAATAAATCTTTGTCATGTAGAGGGAGTCTTGCATAAAAGTTGTGGATAATAATATTGTTAGGGAGCTCATGAATGGGACATTTGAGCATTAGTAACTTCAATCTCCCCAAGCTTGGGCTGTACTCTCTCCATCAAGAGGCCAAAAGTTGTATATTTGATTCTGATCTTTATGAATCTCACTAGGAGGATAAAAATTTGAATAAAAGAGAGGCACTATTTCCTCCCATTCCAGAGCTTGACCATTCTTAAGCAGCTTATACCATTCCTCAGCTCTTCCTTTCAGTGATAATGAGAATAACTTCTTCTTAACTTGATCTGTAGTAATACATGCACACTTGAACAACCCGCATAATTCGTGTATAAAGAGTAAATGATCACCGGGATGGACAGTTCCATCCCCAACATAGTAGTTATCCATAACAAGATCAATAATTCTTGTAGGTATTTTGAAAACATCTTTCTCAGCAGGTGGTGGCTTATTTACTACCTTAGCAGTGGTAGTAGCATTACCAAATAAGAAACTCAGCGAATTATCCATAACGAAAATAAAGCAACTAGCAGAAGTAAACAATACTCACAGTAGAAGTTTCCTTTACCAGTTCCACTCTCCAATAGCGCTTCACTCCTCGGCAACGGCGCCAGAAAATAGTCTTGATGACCCACAAGTATAGGGGGTGTATCGCAGTATTTTCGATAAGTAAGAGTGTCGAACCCAACGAGGAGCAGAAGGTGCTGGCTAGTGGTATGGATCAGGAATTCTCTGCAAATACTTACCAAACGGATTTTTAGGGGTTTTCGATAAAGCAAGTAAACAAAGTATGAGTAAATAAAAGACAGTAGGAATAAATGCAGCAAGTGGCCCAATCCTTTATGCAGCAAAGGACAAGCCGGTTGTATTTCTATAGATGACCAAACGTTCTCGAGGACACATGGGAAGACTGTCAAGTGCTTTCGCTTCATATAGTCGATTAATCTTCTCTAGCTTGCTAAGTATTGTGTGGGTGAACCCGTGCTAATGTACCGCCCCATCCAAGACAAAATACATACTTGTCATTAAACCCCCTTGCAAACATCCGTAAGTACAAGAAAGTAATTAAGGTAGAAACCTAACCACAACTTTAAACTCTAAGACCCTTACATCCCTTGTGCAATGGTTTCCTAACGGGGGTTCAGGTTTCTGTCACTCCGGCAACCCCTACGATTAGTAGCCAAATACACAATGCATTCCCCTAGGCCCATATAGGTGAAGTGTCATGTAGTCGACGTTCACATGACACCACTAGAATAAGTACACCACAACTTAAATAACAATCTATTGAATCTTTCTCAACTCAACTCCACTACTAACAACAAGACTTCTCCCATGTCCTCAAGAACAAAACGAACTACTCACAAGAAATCATATGGATCATGATCAGAGATGGAATAATGATGTATAACAATCTGAACATAAACAATAATTCAATGGTTCACTCAATAGCATCAACTACAAAGAGTAATCAACACCGGGAAAGTTTCCCTATGAACTATAGCAAGATTCAACTAATTGTTGTAGCAATATGGAGATGGTGATGAGGGTGATGATGGTGATGATGATGGTGATGATGATGATGATCCCGATGAAGTCCAACTTGATGGTGGTGTTGATGGCGACGATCTTCCCTCTCCGGGAAGGAATTCCCCCGGCAGAAATCGGTTTGCCGGAGAGATCTTTCTCTCTTGGTGTTTTTCGCCCCGCAGAGGTGGCAGAATCTTTCTGTGGTCGCCCTCCGAGTTTTAGGGTTTCAGGAGGTTGATATACGCCAGAGGGGAGAGGCTGGAGTGGGCCAGGGCGGCCAGACCACTCCCTAGGGCGGCCTAGGCCTGCCCGCGCCATGGGGTGGTGTGGGCCCCCTATGGCCCACCTCCACTCCATCTTCTGGCATCCTGAGTCTTCTGGAAAAATTTGATTTTCCGTATATTTTCCCGGATTTTCTGATCTTCACGAATTTTGCCTGCAAACAACACCTTTTCCATCAGAATCCTGACTGCAGCGGTCCATGCTCCAAAAGTCATCAACCATGCAAAAATAGATGAAATAACATAAGTATCACCTCTCAATACGAAATATATCAATGAATAATAGTGAATTAAGACATAGAATAGTGATGCAAAATGGACGTATCACTTATTCTTTGTCCTGAACTTGAAGGCTAGGAATTTGAAATAGATTCTGAGCTAATCTATATGATGAAAAAAATTGATTTCACAGGAAAAGAAGAGGAGGATCCTAGTGATCACTTGTCAAGGGTCAATGACCTTTGTGCTACTCTTAAACCAGCAAGTCTACCAATAGAGTCTGTACTCCTTAAAAAAATCGCTGGTCTTTGAAAGATAATGCTTTTACTTAGTTACAATCATTACCTAATCACACTATAGAAACCTAGGATATTGCATCCGAGAGTTTATGCATAACTATTGTTTGTTCACTAAAATCATGCAGATTAAACGTAGCATAACAAACTTTCTTCAAACAATTGGAGAAAACATTTATCAAGCATGGAATATATTTTATGCAATGATTATTAAAGTCCCAAATCATGGTTTCCATGAGCATTTAATTATCCAATATTTTTACAATGGGCTTAATGATGAAATAAAAGAAATGATTAATCTATCTTTAGGGGGGAGCTATTTGGAACTTAACAGTGCTAGAATGTGTAAAGCTTTTCGAGGTAAGATCCTTCAATGATGAACAACACAATCTAGTTGAGGATGTTGGACCATGAAAAGGTATGATTCACATACCCCCGGATCTTATACCTGAAGTTAAGAAGTCCATGGAAGGAAAAGGAATAGCCTCGGAACTTATTAAAGAAAATAAAATTGATATTATTTAATCCTATGTTATGGAAGATGAGCATGTGCACTTGAAGGCCATTAGGCAGGTAGGCTGGCGTGCTGTGGATTGCTCCAAAGTCCCATGTGGTCGCCGCCTCTCCACCACCCAAGGCCATCGTGGGCTGCTCGCAGGCCGAGCGCGCGGAGTGGCTTGGCCCACTTGGTCACCGACGACACCACCACCTACTACTGCTGCCGCTTGCTGGGCTAGCTAGGCTGGCCTAGTCGGCCAGCTGCCCCCTTTTTTCCCTTTTTATTTTGACTTTTATTACTCTCACATGGGAAACCTTTGGTGGGGTGTACCCCTCGTCCACCTATATAAAGGGATGCCCATGGGAGGGATTAAAAACACCAATCTAGATATTCTCTAAGGCACTTTTCTTAGAGAATTCCTCTCTCTCTCTCATTACCTTTGCGGTGGTAGGCTCTAGGAGAAGTACTATACACACAATGTCAACACCGTTGTGGAACGTCGTTGTGCTGCAGGAGATCTACTTTCGCAACCTCGATAGGGATTAGAGCCCGGGAGTCATTGTCTTGCAGCATATGTGTGCGATAACTCTGGGGGAGCTACCAATAGTAGTGACCTGACCATCGTGCAAGGACCTAGAAAAGGGTTGACATGCGATGAGTTGCATAACCTTGAGGTCGGACGGGTACAATTACATCATCCACGCTCCTGCATGAGTGTAATGCGCTTACGGTCTACAAGTGTATGTAACTACTATCTTCCTCCATTACTATATTACTTCCTAGATAGGTCATGGGGGCATTCTACGTAGTAATTTTTTGTTTTCTGTCACAGAACCCCTTCACAAGGTTCATATTCAATGTAGCCACAGAAGAATGTGAGAGTGTGTCGTTCAAGGAACTTGGGTGCACCTACAAGATTGACCTCGAGAAAAGAAACAACAGGACTATCATGGGAGGTGAAGGATGGAAGCAATTCATTGCATAGAATGATCTAACCGGGGAAGAAATTTTATGTTTTTCTTTGATAGGACCCGCGCCGAGGATAACTATTCTCTATTTCGGTGGTCTTGGTGGCGAGGAAGACGTATATGAATCTACGGTTGTCGCCCAAAGATCCTTGGCGATGATTAGGTGGAACACCTCCTAGATACCCTACTGCCAATCAACACCTTCATTGGGGTTCCATTTGTGACCCATTTGACAAGGACAAAACTTGTCCAACATAAGATGGTATGAAAAATTTATTTACCTTTCTTTGTTCCTTATTTGGCTCCATATATAACTTGTGGTGGTCATCTGACATGATTACTACTTCCTTTTTTATTCACGGTGTGACTTTACAGATATTACCTATGAATGTGGTTTCCTCCATCGACATCCTTGATGATGGCGTTGCTGGAGTACAACTAGGATATTTTGACATCACCCTAATTGCATACAAGTTGGACCCAGATGTTTGTATAGTCTTCAACAATCAGGGATGGCGTAAATTCCACCAGAGTAAATATGATCTAAAGGTTGGACAAGTCATGCTAATCACTGGCAGGAACACCACACAAGAGATGTTGGACGTAAAGTTTGTTTTAGAGACCATCTAGAGTAGTTGTGGTTGATAACTGGTATGATGTAGTCTGAAAGATGTAATTAGTCATTTGAAACTTGATGTCAACCTAGTGATCTATATCCTACATATATATGATTTATTTGCCTGTTAGTCTACTTTTGGAAGATTTTGCCATGTAAGGTTATGATTGTGTGAACTAGAATCTACTACAAGTAATTATAGAAGCTAGTACAAATAATTATGGAAGCTACTACAAATAATTCTGAAAGTTTCCTGTCCATACGCATTCCGGTCATTTGGGCTGCTCGTGAGAGGGTCCCTAGTCGGGAATTCGAGAGATTTCCGTGAGACTCTGATATCCGCGAGATTTTTTGAATCGGTAATTACAACTTGAGTGATATGAGTAAAAGCTGAAAGATAGTACTTACACATAATTCTGAAAGATACCATAGATAATTATGAAAGCTACCACATTGAATTCTGAAAACTACCACACTTAATTATGAAAGTACTAAAAATAAATATATTACAATTTTATCTAAAAGGTAATACACATAGTGCTGAAATAATATAAACAAAATACAAATTTCTACTTTGAATAGACCTGAACACACTAGCAACTAACCTAGGATGAATATAGTATTCATTCTCCCTTATATACTTCATCGTTGTCAGCTCTTGAGTGCTGCATCACATGTTCAGAGAACTCTCTCCTTCTGCAGTGTGCTGCCAATATCTCATCCAGAGGGTAAGGACTCGGTATATGTTCCATCTCATGATGACCTAAGCCATCAAATACCATTGTTGGTTCCTCTTCCTAGGCTTGAAGATTATGATTGTACAGTATGATATAATTCATGTAGTATATGCAGTTGGATCTGACTGTGGGGTGCAGCCTGGTGTCGATGGAGATAGACCAATGAAAATTAACAAAGAGGGAACGACTTCGGGTGTCAACGATGGCCTCGAGAGAGAGGTTATCCGTGTCCACCCGGTACAACACAGTTTGAACTGTGGAGAAATCTCCATTCAACACAACAAGGAGATCACCATCTAACTCCATAAGGTAAAATTGTAGGTTCCGTGTATCTGTTCAAAGATTAGGACTACAATTATTTTGGACATCGTGATAGTGCTCGCGCTGCTCTAACTGGATGTTGGTCGACAGGATGTCTCCAATCTAAAGTATACCATATACTTCCCCACAGAATAGTGTCATGCAGTTCAGAAGCACATCGGGTGGTGGCGAATAAATTCCTTCTCCAAATGGTTCATTGAATTGCCCTGTTGGGGTGCTCTCATCGGCCCATGCAATAATCTCTAGATAACTTGTGCAAACGAACAACATCGTCAGGGACTTCAGCATGACGACAGATTGCATAATATCAGATGGTATATGTGCTTGAAACTCTGTGTTGGACTTATCAGTGAGTGGGTTCAGTAGGCGAATCTTGTTCGGCTCCATCCTTTGAGCAAGCACGATGATGCCACTAGAAACACCGACGAAGTAGAATCTTTGGAAGAAGAGGGCAGTTGTCCCTAAGATGTTTACAATGGAAACTACAAATAAATGAGTGCTATATTGGATGAATGTGAACCTAAGTTAGACATCCATTAGATTTGTGGTGAAGAAACAACATGTGGCGAGGCTGAGGAAGGTGAAGTTGCCGATGTCTCGAAGTGTGTGATCTATTAGGATCTAATTATTAAGATGGAATTCAGGCTCTTTGAAAGTGTGTCGCCAATCGGCGCAGACTTCTCGACAAGTAGCATAGATGTCTATGTACTCCTATTTCTCCAATAAGTAGTCTGTGATCTTGGGAAGTGGGTCGGTTGGGAGATTGGACAAGTTCACCCTCATCCGGTTGCTGGCCATGACTTACGTGTGGGAATGGTCCCTATCGGTCGAGGAAGAAAGAATAATAGGTAGACCGGGAGGGAGACGAGGAGGAAGAAAGAAGAACAGGGAGACTAAGAGAAGAATAAGTGGAGACAAAGCGGAACTACCACTACAAGTTTGGGTCAACGTTTTTTTCCAGAATTAGTGCGTGAACAGTTTGCATGCTTTTTTCAGAACTAGCACGCGAACTACCATGCACTGTGCGGTTGATTATGCTTGTGACAATTTATTTTCTTGTGTTTGTCGTGATTCACAATATTGTATAAGGAGAGTGAAATACCAACTTCTAACGAACATTGTTTGGTTATCTAGAAGTTGGAGGTCGCGAGTTTGATTCGATCCAACCGCTACTTGTAGTGACCCAGCATACCACTGCATGATGTAGTACACTATAGTTGTTGACATAACACTAGTATTACATCGTTCCACTAGTATTACATCCCTCAGAGTAGTACAATAGAAACATCTCGGGTCCAAGAAATGACTATAGATTACAACTCAAATCTTTACAAAAGATCCAAAGAACAATCCTCAAAACAGTGAGGAAAACAATTTACGGCAAATATCTAAAATAGCAACTTGAAGCCTATTATAGAAATAGTACTACTATTAAAATATATCTATGGCTTGCAATTACTGTTAAAGAAATTCTCTACATAAGTAGGTTCAAGTATCTAGAGACTTATCTATACGCTACTATTTAGCTTGTGTTCTATTTGCATTGATGTAGTCGTCAAATTCGTTGATCCCTACTAGATGTATTCAACTCTCCAAAGTAGTTCTCCCCTTGAGTTCATCGTTGATTGCTCCGAGATCTAGAAAAGGTTAAGAAGATATGCTTTAGTACGAGCATACTCAGCAAGTTAACTAAAAATGAGTGTTTGATGCACTATCTACAGTTGTAGACCATAGATCGTAGGCTATGCATGTTTTCATAAACATTTCTACAATGATTGCTTTTATTCTAAAAAGCTATGACCATTAGCCTTCATAGGTTTACAAAAATTTCATGGAGTTCCTTTGCTGCCACGTTCGTAGATCCTTCCTGGAATAGGGAGTAACATGTCACAATTCTTACACTCTGCAGAGCTGTGTAGCTTTACCCATAAGAGATCAAATCCTTGGTGCACAACTGGGCGAATCTTTCCCGTCCACACTTTCTTAGGTGTGGGGCCTAGTAGATGACCCAAGGCATTCGCTTCCCTTCTCCACGACCCCACATGCCAACATAATCCTCCAGGACGCCACATCTCTATTAAGCCTTCTTACAGGCCGCTATATCTCTAATAGGACACCGAAGACTCTGTGACTTAGTTGCGCCCCTACAAGGATCCTTTAAAAGGTCAGGCCTGCCCCCGACAACATCACATAGATAATCTAGACACCAAAATCGTGGGGCCTAAGGGTGTCCCACCCATATGCTGAATCCGCACAAGGAATCTCAGCTTCACGTTAAGGTCGTCTGTTGACACACAAAAGGAAGAAGATCTAGATGAATTTACCGTCCCATTCCAAGTCTTATGGTTAACATGTATTATATGACGCTAGAATCAATAGCGACATTGGTTGTTAAATCCTAGATGATACATTCCCGTGCAATGGTGGTTCCATTGCCAACTATAATAGATTAGTTGATCACCCTGGATCAATAACTATCAAGATGGGTACTTGATACATTCTCGTGCAATGGTGGTTCCATTGCTAGTTAATTATGAAAATAGTGTTTTCTGTGATCCTTTTTGAAATGCAGGTACTTGATAGAAAATAACCAGGACATGAGCAAGTGTGAAGTTTCCTTTGTGATTACAAGATTATGTAATCACGATCTTCGAGATGATATAAATGCCAATTTCTGAAAACACCATCATTGGTCCGGTAAGGACTAAAGTTTAAAGAAGCAATATGCTATTACGCATAAGTAATGCTATGAATTTTATAAAACACCGAAGTAAATCCCCAACATTATAAGTGAGTTTCACTTAGGTGGTTATTTAATATTTGGTTCATCTTTAAGTATACTTCATAAGAAAATAAACCTAGACTGAACTTAAGTCTTAACATACAAGATATATTAGTAAGGCACAATTATAAAATACAATAGAAATTGATTATAGTTTTTATGAAAGCTCATGGTTTAGATTGAAGTGGAAAAAATAATAACATTTGAAGAAAACATTGTTCATGTTAAGTTAATCAATCTTGAAGATTACTAGGATTGAAGTTGTAGTTTTTAATAAAGTATAAATGACTTTGAGTTATTATACTTCTAGTTTATTATGCATTAGACTAAAGTTAACTATAAAAATAGCGATGAACCTTAAGACATGATGTTTATGGCATTATCAATTTCTAGTGTTTTCTAAAGCATAATCAAAGATAGAAGATAATTCACCCTTAATGTAAGTGGCTGATCTGGTTTATCTTTTAAGTGATTACCTTGCACTTAGGTGTAAGTGTTGGAATTATTATATAAGCAAGTTCAATACCCTAAATACTAAGTTGGCATAACTATGGACTCAATTGAAAGTTGTTGGGGGGTTTTATTGTTAAAGGGTTAATTTGATTATTTGGAATAACATATTTTAACTTGGATTATTAACAAATATCTAAAGGTGACTTTGTTCAATATAATAATTCCTACTATGACTTTAACTATGGTAGAATGGATACTTTAACCTTCTTTGTATGTTTTACCCAAGTTATATAGGTGAAAGTAATTTTAAAACATTAAAAATATCTTCTTTACAATTAATAAAGAAAGAATACCATGGATAAAAGTAATTTATTTCAATTTATAGGTGATAAAGAAAAACATTCTACATCTTAATAAATCCTAAGTAGTAAATCAAAGTTAACGAGGATTTATATTGATTTAAAAATGATACAAGAGAACATATCCTTTTATGTTAATAGAGGAAAATGACTTATAGAGTCAATTATTAAACTTATTGTTTTATAAATCCCAAGATAACTTGGAACCTTAGAATTAGCATTTTTATAAAATAATAGATTTATTTTTATGTACAAAACTCATTTTTATTGCATTTTAGGATTTTTTTCCTGTAACATCCCAAATCTTTAATCAAAGTTATAAAGATCCAAATCACACAATTTAGGGTTAACAAAAACTTTTCATTATTAACATAATTATGAATGCATGTGTGTTTGCATTAATATAGAATTGTTTGGAAATGCCATGTTTGATTGTTCTAATGGTTGTAAAATGATTCAAGGGTGAATGCCACATCATCTAGATCATTCAAAAACAAAATCCAAAGAAAAAGAAATCAAATAAGATTAAATAATCCAAATGGTCATTTTAACCATTTTAATCCACTAGGCCACTTTAGGTGTTCCTAGAAGTCAATTTCAAACAGAAACAATTCTAGATCTTTGCACCCCTTGCCAGTACAAGTAAAGATCTACCAAGGCCTAGTTTGAAATCTTATAAAAACATTTAGCCACTAATTTTAAATGACATTTGAAAATGGAATCCATTACATATGCATAGTTCCCACTTTTTCAAAAACCACTCAAATGAGTTCACCTTGCCAATTCCCAGCAACCAGAGACTACCAAGCATAAGATCAAGTCACACACCAAACATCCTTTCAAAATTTGAATATGACTTTCTTGCGGCCATTGTGTCGAACACCTGGTGATCATCAAATAAACTGCCTAACTAATACTGTTGAATAATCAAAGCTTTGTCCCCCATTTGACCCTCTCATCTCTCCGTTGTCCCCTCTTATCCTAACCCAGCCCCAGACAACACCCCCCTTCGCCGCTGCGCCAGTACCACGCCGCCCAAAGATGGTTATCGCCGGCCGACCATGCCCAAGTCGCAGGAGACCACCTAGCCCCCTTCCGCCGTGCCTAGGAGGTAGGCGTGATCACACCGCCGCCCACTGTCCCTGCCCCGAGCCCTGCCAAGCAGTGGACCACCCACAGAGCGCCACGCTCTACGCCTATGCGCCATGCACGGACCACGCCAGTGCGCAACACCTGATAGCCTCGCACAGACCCCACCTTGCCCTCATCTCGCACGCGCACACTCGCCTTAACACCAGCATGCCCCTAGACATCCCCGCTCACCACCATTTGACCCGCAGCCACCGTGCGCCGCGTCGAACGCCGCCTCTACCGCGCAGAGCATGAGCTGCGCCCGACCAAATGCCACCGCCCTAACCGTGCCTTTACGCTATAGAGGACCACCAGGAGACCGCGCATTGACCGCCGCTCGCAGCCATGCCTCTAGCAGCCCGTAGCCATGTCGCCACCGTTGCCTGACCACGCCGCGTTGTCCCGTCGTCGAGCCTATAAAAGGAGGCCACCCCCAGCCTCATTCTGCACACCACTCACCTCCCCTCTAACCCCTGAGCCTTCCCCACTTCTCCCCGGAGCCAATTGAGCCCTTAGTCGCCGGAATTCCTCCGGTACTGGCTGCCACTGGAGGAGAAGGGCACCGCTGATTGCGACCGCCCCAGGAGCCGCCGCAACCATGCCTAGAACCGCCGTCATCCACCAGTTCGATCGCCCCCATCCCCACATCTAGATGGAGCCCTGGTAAGCCATTGTAGACCCCCACCGTGCCGCGTTATGGTTAGTTCTTGGCGGAGCTGTTCACCGGAGACAATGAAC